>CM045769.1:119347572-119730072 GCA_025200525.1 Camellia lanceoleosa | reverse complement strand
GTGAATCGAATCGTGAATCGATTGTGAATTGTGCGATTCACTAGAGATTCACTTCCAAAATAGATTCACTCATAGATTCGTATCGATTTTGCAAAAATTGCGTATCGAATCGCGAATCGAATCGCGAATCGTAAGATTCTGATAACAGAGCTCTCTCCAAACTCAAGTTGGTTAGTTCCTAACCCCCTTGAGTTTGAGGGGGGCTGTTGAATGTAACAATTTCTATGTAACAATTTCTACCTACTTCACCTACAATTTCTACCTACTCCACCTACAAATACTCCACCTACTTCACATTAGTTAGTGCTTCATTAGTTAGTGCTATAGTTAGTGCCCCATATAGTTAGTGATATAGTTAGTGATCCATTATGGTATAGTGCTCCATTATGGCTCCATTGTATCCCATTTCTCTCTATAAAAGAGAGTTCTTGTAAGAACATTATAAATCAATCAATAATATCTATACATTAATTTCCTACAACCTCGTATTTTGAAACTTACTTTTTTTACATGGCTTGCAAATAAGACTATGAGGAACCTAAAATTCCCCTGCCATAATCTCACCCACCACCCATACAACGTAACCAAAAAAAATAGTGTTTTGTATCACATAACTAATAGCATATTGCAAATACTAGAATAACCAGAAATTAAAATATAAATGCAAATGAAAATCCATTTTTATGGATGAAGATGACTCTGCATGTCCAATAACATATAGTCGGACAAAAAATTTACTGTTCCTTCCACTTGTTTTCTTCGTACTTTATTCAAAGAAACGAAAATGAATGAGAAAATCATTTTAGAACTTTTTCTCCGAGACCCAAATGCACATGAGAAATTTGGAGAGAAAATTATGGGATACACTAAAGATTAGACACAAGGTAACACCTCATGAAATAAGATTTAGATATTTTCATAACTTTCATCCCACTTTCCTTCCCAGCCAAACAAGGGAAGGTAACAAATCATTTTCCCTTCTACTACATTCTTTTTCTCTTCTTTTGTTTCCCTTTGCTTTCAACCTATCAAACATGGCACTAAGGCCTCATTTGGGAACAGGCTAATTTAGTAACTTTTTGGCTATTTGGCTAAAAAGGTAGGTAAAAAAAACTTGTATGTTTGGGATGACTTTTTGGCTAATTACGAAAAGATGTGCAAAAAATAGAGAGAAAAGAGAATCTTTGACTTTTTGGTATGAGTTGTTGGCTTTTTGACTAATTTAGTAACTTTTTGGCTAATTGGCTAAAAGGGTAAGTCCCCAAACGGGGCCTAACAGTAAGTTCATGAACCAAATTACAAGGGAAAAGCAACTTGTTTGTCATAAGGGTGGTCAAAGAGAACTTGGAATTAGCCGATCAAAAAATAGCAGTCGGAATTAAAGAAAAAGGTCATATTTACTCTTTTATGGGCAACCATCCACATAGTTACTAATTAGTCTCTTCTAATCTTAAACTTATCATAACTACTTGGGAAGTTGAGGTTTACTTATAGACAGTTGAGTCTGAGCATTCACATTGAGTCTCCATATCAATGAGCAATTATTCCATGGAAGGAATGTTCAAAAAATCGTTGGACAAATAATTAAAAGGTCCCAGAAGTAATTCATAGCAGAAGCATTTCTTTTTGAGTAAGTTTCTCATCAAGTTTTTCATTCAGCTTTATCATCAAGCTAGCAACAGATTTAGAGTGCTGATGGGGGTCCTCTATTACATAATGATAAGAAGGTCTACATTTATTAATCCTATAGCATGGTAATTTACAGGACAGACACAAGATACCTTAATAAATATAAGCATTTGGAAGCAACAATGAAATTGCGAACTTCGTAAGATACATTTTAAAGGAACTACAATTCTGATTTGCTTGCAAGTTGAGAGGAAAAACCAACTACAGTTGACTACAAGTTTCACAATTGAGAGAATAAAAAGAATAAGATTTGTCACCCTCCTTAGGTAAATTGACATTGTAAAATTCATTAACAGTCAACAGAAGACTGATTGATGGCCTGAGGCAGTTTTCTCCAACAACCAATAGGCTCAAGCTTAAGGACTTGTTGCCATGGTAATTAGTCTGAAATGGAAAAACGACAGCCAAAGAAGCCCTTGCTTTTCAAAGGGTACATACCCTATGACTAATATATCACAAAAGTATGCATGGTAACTAGAAAGACGTTATATATAATTGTAAAAACATTAATTTTTCAACATCAATGCAATCTTCGAATAGAAAACCAAAAGGAGCAAATCAATCAGGAAGAAAAAAAAAAAAAGGAGAAAACAGACAATGAGGTCTTATGTCAAACTTACGCTCTGATGCTCAAACATTCGAACAAATAAACAATTACAAAAAGAAAAAACCAGCAAAGATAGAGAGATCCTATAAGGAAAATGGAATTGGATAAATATGTTATAGCAATCAGTTATGCCACACTTGACCTCTAGCTGTGTATTGCACTACATGAACAAATAACACTCATAATTTCTTGATTTCAAGATGAATGGCAATCCACAACCAAAATTATCTACTTAGATCATATAAACTTGCTTCAACAAATAACACAAACCAACAGATAATACATAAAAAACCAATCAAATCAAATGGCCACAACTTTAATAGGCAAAACCCAACAAATCAAACAACAAAGCTAGAATGACAATTTTTTTACCTCTATAGCTTTGCTTGGTGCAACCCGAATCACATTAACAAGATTACCTCTAAACAATCCTTTCCATCCATCAGTTTTCATAATATTATGGAACACTTCAGTAGTAGTATTGCCACTACTCCCAACCATCAAATGTGTCCTAATTGTCTCCAACGGCGCAACAGCAGTCCTCGACACCGCCCCAGCAACCGCCCCGCTTATCAACCTCCTCAATGAAGGATTTGCAATCTTAATTTTAAGTTTAGTCCGACCCTTCTTCTTCTTCAAATTCCCTTCCTCATCTATCAATTCTGGAACACCAACAATTCGAAAACCCTCTGGGGAAGATACATATTTGACATATAAATCTGTGTAAGGTACCTTGAATCCATCATTGTTGTCTCGAGAATTTGGTGAATTAGGTGAAATGCCAAAACCCATATTACCCACTTGTCCAACACTAGCAAATAAGCCTCCTGGGTGGAAAGAACCGTCTGGGAGACTCCATTGAAGCCCCAATCCAGAACTTGAGAAAAACCCATCTTTTTTGACCTCCAAAACTTGTAAATCTCTTCTACCCATTAATCAGAATCTCGTGAAAAAGGCCTCTGTCTAGGGTTTAAAACGCAGACGAATCCATTTTTTTTTCAAGGTTTTGAGAGATTCGAGAGTGATGAAGAAGGAAAAGATTCGATTTTAGGCAAATGGGTATTCAAAAAATCCATTTTTGACAACTGGGTGCTCGAGAAAACTAATGGAATAGATTCGATTTGAAAAGAACAAAGCAAGCAAAGAGCTGTTTGGAGATACAAGATATTCGGGTGATGATAAAAAAATAAATGTGGGTTACAGAGAGAGAGAGAGAGAGAAGTGGGGGATAGGGTTTTAAAACGAGGAAGAAAAACGACCAGGTGGTGGAACGATGGCAGTGAGGCCTCTGCTTAGAGGGGCCGCAGATGAATCCGTTCTCTGTGGAACGCAAAATTCTCATACAATTTTTAACTTTTTTTTTTTAATTTTTAAATAATTATTATAAATAATTATTAATTGATTTTTATTAAATTATTAGAAAAAAAATCTTATTATATCTTAATTTAAATATTTTATATAAAAAAATTTAATTATATCTTAATTTAAATATTTTATATAAAAAAAAGTTAATTAATTAATTTATAAATTTAAATTTATAAATTTGAAAAAAAAAGTTAACCAATTAGTTTTAAAATTACAAAAAAAAAATTTATTATGTCTGATTTACATATTTCAAAAGAAAAAGTAATTAATTTATTTATAAATTTAAATTTAAAAATTTGAAAGGAAAGTTTTCTACAGTAATTAGTTTTAAATTTTTAAAAAAAAAATCCTATAACTTTTATTGAATCATTTAAAAAAAAAAAAATCTTATTATACCTTGATGTACACATTTTTTTTTTTAAAAAAGTTAATTAATCCATGTAAAAATTTAAACTTAGAAATTTGAAAATGATCAATTTTAAATTAGAGATTTTTTTTAAGGGTCCATGGTATTAAGATTTTATCCAATGTTTTCATAATGTCTAAGATCCCTTAATATCGGTTCAAAGAAATTTCAATCCCAAAGAAATTATTTAGGTAGCGTTTGGTAGAGTTTTGTAAATGTGATTTGAGAGTATGAGTTGTATTTTGAGTTTATGTGTTGTGGAATTATGATTTGAGTGTAGAAAATTTGTTTGGTAAAAAGTTTTGAAAAAAGTTTTGATTTGAGTGATGAATTGTTGATGTGACATTTGATATGTGATACAAAAATTTACAACTCATAACTGAACATACAACTAAAAATTATTTTAAAGTACATAAAAAATTTTAAAAATTTCAGAAAATATTTTTTTCGATTATATAAATCAATTGCCAAAAAAAAAAAAAAATCACTATTTCGGCCAATCGGCCGGACGTTCCGTCAGGCAAAATTTTCAAAAAAGAAAAAGAAAAACACGTCTGTCAAAACAAAAAATCGCAGGTGTTCTGTGCAGAGTTTTGGAATCATCGTTTGAGAACACTAACCAAACGCCATACTTGAATTAACGTGTGGAATCATGATTTGAATTCACAACCAAACAGAGCCTATGAAATTTCTTTGAGTTCGAACAAGAGAAATTCAGAGAAAATTGAAATTTCTCTAGTTTTGTTCACAGATAATTGAAATTTTTCTAGTTTTATTCACAAATTTCTTTGTGTTTGTTCACAATTTTAGACCAGAGAATTTTTTTTAACCAAATCAGAGAAATTTTAATCAAACCATTCTGTGTTTGTTCATAATTTTAAACAAGAGAAAATTGAGTATAATGACAAATTCATATGAACAACACAAGTGTACATATATATACACATATAGTCTTCTCACTCTAAGATGATAGGATACAAACGCAGTGTTGTGAATAGCAAGCTCTCAAAGTCGATCTTGATATATGTCCTTCGATTAGAGTACAAATTTAATAAAGAATTACTAATAAAGCGATCCAAATGAATCCCACATCGTAAAATCAATGAATGTACTTGCATTGCTTCAAAGACTTGAGAGCAAAAAGCAAATTCATTCAAAACAATAGCATAAGTATAGTCATCAGCAATAACTCCTTCAATATCCATCTGCCGAAACAACTCTACACCCACATCACCCATTCCACACTTGGAATAACAAAAAATCAAAGCATTACATGTAAATAAATCTCTCATTAGCATTTCATCAAGCATCTTATTGGCTGAATCCATGTCTCTAGCTCCCGAATACATCCTAAGAAGATTGGTCCCAAGAAATTCGTCCGATAAATAGAAAACCTTAACAACCTCTGCATGAACTTGTTTTCCAAATTCAAAATCACAACAAGGCAATACAATCGAATAAGTATAATTATTCGACTTAATCGAACAATGACGCATTTTTATGAAATGGGTCGAAGCTTGTTGCAATCTTTAATGCTGAGCAAAACCAGAGATGACTATATTCCATGATTGATAATCCTTTTCGGGTATAGAATCGAAAAATGTTAATGCTTGGGAAACTAACAAGCTAGATTTGAAGAACCCAGATAGAATGGTGTTGTAAGAGACAAGGTTAAATTGAGTGTACATATATACACATATAGTCTTCTAACTCTGAGATGACAGTACACAAATGTGGTGTTGTGAACAACGAGCTCTCAAAGTCGATCTTGATATTTGTCCTCTGGTTATGGGTAGTGATTGGAATCTTCATTGGAGCAATCATCGTCCTTATCCTTCATCTTCTCAATCGAAACCCTAGAGAGAGAGAGAAAGAGAGAGAGGAGAGAGTAGAGAGAGAATGAGAGTCTAGGTGCGATATAAGGGTATGGGGGTGAGGGACCTTAGACTGCAAAAGAAAATATTGTGAACCTATTCCATTACTAAAAATTTGAGAGGGATGGTAGACTAATTTTCCCTTTTAAAATTTAAAATTTTGAATTTTGTACACTAAAATATATGAATCAATTCACATCTTTCATAATTTATTTCTCTTGATCTTTTTAATTTTTTAAATAATTAAAAAGTATTTTATTAGCTAGCTTTTATTTCCTTATAATGTGATTAATGATCCATTTTAAGATCTTGTTTCTCCCACTAAATATTATATAGTTTTTTTTTTTTTTTTCCAGATGGTGTACATCAACGCAATAAAGGATCCAAAACTCCTTTCAAACATTGATGATGTGTTTGGTTCATGGTTTTAGGTAGAAATTTTGAAAAAGAAAATAAAAAAAGAGTGAAATAAAGTAAAATGTAATTATATTTTGTACGGGAAAGAAAAACGCCTTCTCGTATGATCCTGTTGATCAAGTCTGCGCTCCTCCGTACGACATCGCTTTATCACCTGAAAACACAAATGTGAGCTAGCCGGCGGGTGTGTGCCGGAAACCTCTTCGATGCCTAAGTCAGTAAGCTTGACAAATAGACAAAAGCTCTGTGTGTTCAGAAAATAAAGTTGTGTTACCTCTCCATAGGTGATGTTGGTGAGCTTTTATAGGTTTCGTGTGGCACAATCCTAGTAGGACTCTTACTCTTCCATATAGAGTCCTCCTAGGATTCATACTCCTGAAGGATAATGCTTATCCTTCAACACCCCCCTCACTGCTTAAACCAAGTGAGATGGTTTTATCATGGCCGAACTACAATATGACCGAAATAACACTGCCATACTACACAGGCAAGTATGGCCGATCTAACTACTAGTTCGGCTCTTTCCTTCCTTGCTTCTATCCCGGCTGCGAATGCTTAGACCGAGCTATCCATAGAAGTGTCAAGCCGAACTAACTCAAACAGTCCTGAAGAAGGTTCTATCATATTTCGGTTAAAGGAGATGACCGGGCTAATCCGTAATACGCCGCAACCGAGCTACCCCCGTGCCCATCTGACAACCGAACTAACTGGTACTCCTTTGAACCGAACTAACCGTAGTACTCCTTTTGACCGAACTAACCGTAATACTCCTTTTGACTGGTGTATCCACTGTCTTTCGTATTTGGACCTATCTCAGCCCAACACCCCGCTCGGCCCAATTTATAAATATAAATTACCCTCTCAATTGCCCCTTAATTCCATCTGCATAGCATGATAGGGATTATCTGTTCATCAGCCGAGCTAGAGTCCCCAAGCCTATCCAGCCGAGCTACAACCATTTAACTTATCCAGCCGAGCTAAGCTTAAGCCGAGCCATTCTTATCCGGTCACAATGTCTTTTCAATCACCAAAACTAAATCGCTTCCTATTCCGTATACACGTGGCACGCTCCCATTGGCTGAAGGCAGCTGTCAACACCCCCTTCGTATTTCGCAATTTTTGAACAGTCCCGCCTTTTTTGCCCTTTTTACACAAAACAACCCTCATTTTCTTGAATCATCCTCGTACTGCTCATCTTCTTCTCTTTCTCTTCAAGCTTCCATTTGCTTTTCAACCCTGCAATCGTGAAGCTCGTGAATCTTTCCAGCGTCTCTTACAAAATCCAGCTCCTTCCTCTTCTTCTGGTAAGTTCAAAACCTCTGTTCTACCTCTGTTTTTGTGTTTTCCTGCTCTTCAATCTATAGTTTTTTGTGTCTGTAAACACCCTTTTGCTTCCATTGGTGTTTTTCCTGAAAAAACTCAGCCATAGAACACTCGTACACACATAATATCCTGTATAACACTGGCTTTGATCCATAATCATGAAGCAACCGAACTAGGATACTGTTTGCGTTTAAGTGCGAATATAGCTAGATCATAACCGAGCTAGAACTCATAACTATATTAGTAATTTTAGTAAGTCACCATCTTCTGATTGACTTTAGCCGAGATAAAAATACACCGAACTAAGTCTGAACTTAGTATAATGGAAACCTTAGCCTTCGATCGAGCTAGGTCTTTGGGGCTAAGCCAGCTTTCTTAGTTGGGAACCGAACTAAGAAAGCTGCCCCTAAAAGGCTCAATCGAGATAACTAAACCATTAGTGCCAACTAAGATAACCAACTCCTTGCTCAATCCGAGCTACCTAGCATCCTGTTGAAGCCGATATAGAAACTGTAGCATTCCTCAAGCCGGAATAAAACTTCTTTTATCTTGCTTTTATTTGTAGCACGGTCCAATGATCTGTGCTTAACCCTTTTCTTTTCCATTTTGCAGACTTAGGTTGTCCATGCACTCTTCTGCGCACTCAACCGAACTACTGAGCACAGTTATTCAACCGAAATAACTTGTTCTTAATTTATAGAACAAATGGGTAAATATAGATTTTTGGTAGAAACCCCAGGAGGCCTTGCCGAATTCCGAAAGGACTATAAGATACCTGACGATGTGTACCTTACCTTAGCCAAACCAAATACCATTCCATGGGGGAATGAAGGCTTTGTACCTTTTACCCTGCTTTCAATAATAGAAACCGGACTAAGATTTCCAGTCCAACCCTTGATTTGTGAATTCCTTAGGCAAACCAAACTATGCCCAACCCAGCTTTCCACCAACTCATACCGTATAATAATGGGTATAGCCGAACTAAACCGCCAAGCCGGTCTAAACCTCGGTCTAGCCGAACTGTTCCACCAATATTCCTTAGGTTCAAAAGAGGATGGGTGGGTATACTATTTGAGAATACACCGCCGACGTGAAAAAATAATTAAGGATACACCGGATAAAGACTTGAACGACGACGATTTTTTCTGGGTCTCTGGAAATTTTGAAGATCATCAAGCCCAGATTCCTGGCCGACGTATAAATTGGAATAAAGGGATACCTGGTATAGTTACTTCGGTTTCCATGCATTATACTCTTTTTACTTCGGTTTTTGGTTTTAAACCGGACTAACAGTTGTCTTCTTCATGCAGATTCAGCCCATATACATTCATTGTACAGCTACCCTAACCTCGGTACTCTCCGTGCCGCACTACGTATTGAAGAAAGAAGTTGGGCTAAACTCCTTAGTTTTGAGCCGACATACCGATACACCGGTTGCCGAAAAGCGAGAGTGACCGACTTCCTTCTTGAAGACGCCCTTGAGCCGGATCCCTCCTTGCCCCAGATCAACCTAGTGCCTCTCACCGCTGAACAAGAGATGGCCAAAAGGAGCAGATTGAAGGCCCTGCTGACCGTATCAAACCCAGCCGAGGTACCACAAACCGGCCAGACCACTGAGATCGTGGTAGCCCTCCCATCTCAACGGTCGTCGTCATCTCGCCCAAGCAAACGTGCCCGGACTAGCCAAACCGAGCAACGACTTGTGGATGAGACCGTTTACGCCACCAAGCCTCCTCAAGCTCCCCAACAAAGCCCTCAACCGGAGAACTCCGACCAGTGGCTTCTCAAAATGGGTTCCCAATCTCACCTTCAACAACCGAGATATATCTTGGCCGGATTCGTTGTCGTTGAGAAGGACCACTTGATGGCTTTCAATCTAGCCAAGTGTGTGCCTTAAAAGACATGGAGCACCACTACAAACAACTGAATACCGAGCTGAAGTCCATCTGGTCTTCAACTAAGTCAATGATCCTGGTAAATAGCTCTCTTTTTTCTTTGTAATTTTTCTAACTTTCAGTCTGGCTAAAGGAAAAGATACTACTCCTTTGCGTGCCATCGGAAAAACAATGTTACACACAGAGTGATGGAGCTTAGGAGAAATACCGGAGGCCATGGCGAGGTCAAACAAAAATAGTCGAGCTGGAGGAGGCAAGAAAACAAATTGCCAATTATGGCCGAGAACGGCCGGTCGACCGAATGGCTAATTGGCTAATCGCCAAAAAGTAGAAGGTTGCCATTGAGGCAAAAGACAAGTACCTATGCCTGCTGGCAAAAATTGAAAAGAAGAAAGATGCCGAGATAGCCCAACTGAAGGCGGGCATGAAGAAAGCCGAAAAGCGAGGCTTTAAAAAGGTAGAGGACGCATACACCCTGCAATGCGACGCAGCCAAGGACCTGTTCTTCAAATGTGGTTGGAGGAGTGCTGTGGAGCAGCTCGGTTGTACGCCCGACACTGAGGTCTACAATGCTCCACAGTATTCCATTTCGGCTTCATTGTCGCAGTACGCTGCCGATTTTCAGAGGCAATTTCTTGAAGGTTCTGACGATGATGATGAAGATAATGATGAAGATGATGATGAGGATGAGCCAACTGATACTCCTGCCGTTAATGAGCAACCCAACGATCAAACAGTTCGGTTGGAGCCGGTAGTTGAAGACCTAACTGATGAGCTGTTGACTGACAACATTCAGCCAATTGATACCGAGGTTCATGCTGAAACCGAGCTCCCACCTCAAACCGTGCTCCGTCAAACCGACTTCGCAAATCGATGTTGAACTAGACGCTGAAATTGATGATCTCTTGAATTTGTAACCGGGCTGCGGCCCCTCAGTTGTATTTGTTTTTCACTTTAATGAATGAAAAAAAATCTTCTGAGCTAACTTTTATTCCGGTTATGTACTTGTAATGAATTTTCAATGTTTCCAACTGTGATCTCGGTTTGAATGCTTGCTTTCTAACTGCTATTTGAAATATTTCTGGGCCGATATACCGTATTTTGGTTTTAGCTATCTAGCTTACTAGCCAACCACTCTTTAGCCGATGTCCTTACTTCGGCTAAAGAGTACCCAAAGTTGGTTTAATTCAGCCAACCATTCGACTAAGGAGTACCCAAAGTTGGTTTAATCCAGCCAACCATTCTTCAGCCACCCTTACTTCAGCTGAAGAGTACAAAGAGTTGGTTTTATCCAGCCAACCACTCTTTAGCCATAAACTTACTTCGACTGAAGAGTGCAAAGAGTTGATTTAATCCAGCCAACCACTCTTCAGCCATAAACTTACTTCGGCTGAAGAGTACAAAGAGTTGGTTTAATCTAGCCAACCACTCTTCAGCCATAAACTTACTTCGGCTGAAGAGTGCAAAGAGTTGGTTTAATCCAGCCAACCACTCTTCAGCCACTCTTCAGCCATAAACTTACTTCGACTGAAGAGTACAAAGAGTTGGTTTAATCCAGCCCACCATTCTTTAGCCATACACTTACTTCGGCTGAAGAGTACAAAGAGTTGGTTTAATCCAGCCCACCATTCTTCAGCCATACACTTACTTCGGCTGAAGAGTACAAAGAGTTGGTTTAATCCAGCCAACCATTTTTCAGCCATAAACTTACTTTGGCTGAAGAGTAACAAGAGTTGGCTTAATCCAGCCAACCACTCTTCAGCCATACACTTACTTTGGCTGAAGAGTAACAAGAGTTGGTTTAATCCAGCCAACCTCTAAGTTGGTTTTTTCCAGCCAACCATTTTTCAGCCATAAACTTACTTTGGCTGAAGAGTAACAAGAGTTGGTTTAATCCAGCCAACCACTCTTCAGCCATACACTTACTTTGGCTGAAGAGTAACAAGAGTTGGTTTAATCCAGCCAACCTCTAAGTTGGTTTTTCCAGCCAACTTAGAATATAGTGTTTGGTTATTCCGACCAAACGTCCTGCAGCCTAGATCCTTATCCTGGGCTTAAGAAGG
Source organism: Camellia lanceoleosa (assembly GCA_025200525.1). Classification (NCBI taxonomy): domain Eukaryota; kingdom Viridiplantae; phylum Streptophyta; class Magnoliopsida; order Ericales; family Theaceae; genus Camellia; species Camellia lanceoleosa. Next base: position 119,718,433 of record CM045769.1, on the reverse strand, counting down.
GTTCATAGTTGGTTATTCCGGCTAACTATATTTACAATGCTCCTAACTTACTAAAGCTACTTTCTACTGAAAACAATTATGCTAAAAAAGAATCGACTTGTTTTATTGAGAAAGTAAAAAATTACATATACTTAAAAGAAAAAAAAAAGAGCTAGAAATAAAACAACTTGAGATTGGCAGTGTTCTACGGCCTGGGAATTGTTTTGCCGTCCTCATCTTCCAAGTGGTATGCCCCTTTGCCTGCTAATCCGACCACCTTGTAAGGTCCTTCCCAATTAGGCCCCAACTTGCCATCTCCTGGAACCAAGGTGTTTCCCATCACTTTGCGCAGCACCCAATCTCCGATCTTGAATTGCCTTGGATGCACGGTTTTGTTATACTTTCTAGACAACTCTTGTTGGTAGGAGGCGATGTGGACCAATGCTCTGTCTCTTCTTTCTTCCGCAAGGTCAAGCTCCAATGCTATGTGTAGACGCGCCCGTGGGGGCCTCTCTCTATAGTTCAAGGACTCGATTTGTGTTCGTTCTGAATCTTGAACCAAAGAGTCCAAATCCGGCAAATCGTTTTGAAGAAAAAAACAGATTTTGAAAAGTAGTGCCAAACATGGACTGCTTTGCCAGATTACAGAGTCGCCACCTAAATATTTTAAAATGGAAAATTTAGGAAACCCTGACTCAGTGCCGAAGGCCACATGTCCGTCATCACCAAAGTGGTCTTGGCTTGGGAGCTTGGGTACGATCGGGGAAGGTCAGCTATGAGCACCCTTTCGCCTTATCCAAGACCGGCCTCTACTAACCGTGATATCCGTTTTTGAAAACATTACATGCTCTTATTCCAATTATTAGCCTAGAATTACTATGTTATGCGCGCAGCAAACAAGTATAGACTAGATTGCCTAATTTGGAAATAAACATTGCATATCCGTTTTGCCTCGAAAAACGTGTCAGATTTTGCTACTCGCAAGTAGGCTAAAATACGAATTTCAATGAGTTGTTCCAACTCAGGCAATCCAACCTCCACCCACAGGCATTCAAACAGTTTATAACACATAAGCATTTAGCCGCATGGCAATCATACTGTCATGGCAAGACATTCACACGCATATGGTATGCTAAAGCGTAAAAACTTACATCATACTCCGTGCCAAAAACAATAACCCGGTTAGCAAACATGCATGACCTAGTTCATGTTAAGTGGCTAATGCAACACAGGCGTAGATGCAATCTAGAGTAGGCTCGGCTAACCCTAAACATGGCACATAAAATGCGCGAGTAGCACGTATTCAATTCGAAATTGAAAATTGCAATGCAGTTTGTATGATGTACCGAGCCTGGTGCATGTAAACAAATGCATGAATGCACGCATGCATTGCATAAGGTATGCTAAAATAAGTATGCCCTAATCTACCATCGAAAGCGGGTAAATAAAAGGGAGAAAGAAATGGGGGTTGGAAGACATACACCCACTCACACACACTTATTACAAATTTGCCCTCACTCGGAGGGACCGAAAGAATATACAAATTAATTAATCACGCAAGCTAATTAAAATATTACAAATCAACTAAATTAATTAAATAAAATAATTAATCTAATTAAACAGTAAACTGCCTCGGGATGAGGGCCAAATGCGGCGCCGGATCGGGACCTTTGTCATGCATGATTTGCCTCTGTTTCCTCGCTATCCTCCTCGAAAATTACCAAAGCTTGTGAATACTTCCTTGGGCACGAGGTCACCACCGGAGTAGGACACCACCGTCAAGAAGGAGGCCACCGCACTAGATGAAGTTATCGGTGTAATTTATTTGCGTCGGCACTAAATAGTGCCGGCACTTAACACTCAGAACTCGCAACCCACAAAGCAGAGGACAACAACATGCATGGCAATGTGATTCAAGGTATTTATGCACTATACACACCCCTTATCATGTTATTGACTCAAAAGGGCATGTGCCTCGATTCCCGGACCACCAATCGCGCATTTCCATGCATGATGGCCCCAAGAACCGAGAATGCAACTTTGATTTCAAATGCATGCAATGCAAACAAGCAAACAAGGGTGCTCAACCTCCATCATACTTCACTTCAAGAGGCCAAACATGCACGGTACAAATGTAAACCTAAACATGTCAACTAGGCATGCAACATGGACTATGCAATGTGTTCATGCAAAGGGTTCAAGCAAGCATGCAAGGCAAGCATGCAAACCAATGGAAGGATGGTCTTATACATGAATTAGGCAACTCAAATAGTCCTAAAATCAGTGGCCAAAATGCTAAGTCAAGAGGGCCAAACATACATGCACACATGCATAAATTAAGGCACCAACACTTAAGCATAATTAAGCAACTCTTAAGCACATCTAAGAGGCACAAACATGGACTATTAGCATACATGAAAAGCTCTGAAATCATGCAAAACATGATGCCAAATCATGCAACAAAACAAGCCAAACAAAGCATGCAAATGGTCTAAGGTTCAAAGCAAATCAATGAGGCTTTGAACCACACTTAGCACAACCACACATGGCAATACTTAAACACTTAAAAACAGAGTTTTAACACGTAAAACTAAACCTAAAGGACCACCTAGATGGCATCTAGATGACATGAATCCAAAGGCATGCATTAAAGCCAAAACATGGAGCATTTAACACATACTCTTAAAGCATTAAAGAGACAACTAAAGTGAGCATACAAGTACACCAAAAGGTCTGAAATAACATGCTAAATGGTTCCAAACCATCAAAACGAGGTAAGCAACACATGCTACACATGCATACTCAAAGGCTAGCAAGCCTAAAATGCAAAGGGGCTATATGATGCATGCCAAGATCAACCCAAATGACTATGGACAGAGCTAAAACATGTCAAAATAAGCATAAAACATTCATAAGTTTAAGCCTAAAACATGCTCAAACTAGGGCATACAACCTAGGCATGTTAAGGGACCAAAGAGGCATTACAAAGCAACCATACAAAACATGCAAGGAGTACCGAAACCAACATAGAAACATGTTATATCATGGCAATATAAGCATGAAAAACAAACCAAACATGCTCAACACACAACCAAACATGGTGCTCCTTTGGAGGCCAAAACTTGTCCTTTTCAAGGACATCAAGGAGAGGGGGTGGCCCTCCCCTTTTGGAGACTTCAAGGCATCATCTTCACCACTGAAATCCCTCAAGATTTCAGTGGTGAAGAGATCCTAACACCAAAGTCTCGGATCCCTCACAAAATAGCACAAAAAGTGGTCTTTTCAAGGCCTAAGGGTGGTCAAACCTACCCAAACCACCAAGCACTCTTAATAAACAATAAAGAGGCTTAAAAAACAGAACTTTTATGTGTTATAGACTAAGCACAAAAACTGTTTTAAACTAGGAAAAAATAGAATGCAAGAATGGGGAAAAAAAAGGACTAGTTGGCTCACCCTTGTAGACCTCTTCAACAATGGTGATGTGGTTGCCTCCTTGAGCACCAAACCAGTCAAGAACTTCAAGAACAAGCCCTTAGTACCTCAGTTCCAAGAGGAAGGTGAAACACTAGGTGTTAGTGAGCAATAGTAAGTCACAAACACCTAGTGTACAAAACAAGAGAGAAAGAGAGAGATAGGATAGATACACAAAACCTAACCTAAAACCAGAGCTTCTCCCTCTCCTAAAATGTCTAACTCTCCAAATCTTCTCACCTTGAGCCAAGAGAAGAAGCCTCTCCTAAAATGCAACCAAAACTTACAAGTTAAGGCATCAAAGGGCTCATCCCTCCATACACGTGTATGGAGGGGAAACAAGTGCAAGAAAGCTGTCTGAAAATATCTCCAAAAACAGCTGTAAAGTGGTCGGCAGGGCAAAATGGTCATTTTGCCAAAAAGAGTGCCGACCGGCACAATATAGTGCCGGTGGCAACACCAACCAGCCGGTGGCCTGTAGCCACTGCCGGTGGTGTGTGGGGATGCCTCACAAAGCATTCCCTGCCCCTCCAAGGCAAAACACAAGTGTTTGGTGCAAAACCAAACACAAAACAGTGAAGTTCGGAGGTCCTGAGGCAGGGCGCGTAGCCGAGAACTCCGGGGACTCCAAACAAACACAAACATGGATAATCACCGAGTGTTCCAACAGTGACGTCCAAGTCTTGAGGATGGTCAAAAATGGGGTGTCTACAGTTGCCCCTCTTAGACAGAACTCGAAAGTCATAAGCATGACGGGAGTGAATGTCAAAGTCCAGAGACGACCCATTTTTGACAAGGCCGAATACTTGGACAAACATGCAAGACAAAACAAGGTATGCGCCCGAAGGCAGGGGCAAAATGCAAGACGATGCAAGAAGCCGAGCATAACTTATGATCATGCAAAGGAAGCTGTAATGAAGCACACATGCGACAGTTATAAGCTAGCATATGCCAATCTACACTACAATGTAGAAAGGATGTAAGAGAATTATGCAATTCTCAATACGTCTCACGCGGAGGATACAATACCTGTGCGGTTCGTCCGGTTGCGCCGGCCTCAAATGAGCCGTACATACAATAACGTGCCTGCAAAGAAAGTAAACTTAACAGGTACAATATTGTTAGCCATATGCATGGCAATGCGAAATGCAAAATGATATGCAATATATACAAAATGATGTATGACAATGCAAATGATAATGCAATGCAATCGAAACAATGCAAACTACATGCAAAGAAATCGAATCATGATTCAATCATGAGCAGTTCGAAACCACACATATCTCAAATAGATTGATGGAAGTAACGAGTCCGTCTACCATAGAACGATGTCTGAACTATGAGTGATGTAGACGGACACAAGAACAAGTATTGGGTGGAATGACACAGGTGGGGAAACGACCCGCTGGGGAAAGAATAATGATCCTAATGCCGGACGCAACAATTATACGACAATGCAATATGCGATTATGGCGCGCGGGCCAAACCGTATCTCGCTTAGGAAAGGCATGCACACATACAAGCCATGTCTAACACAGAAAAGGTGCCGCAACCCCAAACCAAGTTCATCAAGGAATAGGCGCGATGCACATGAACCATGCTTTGACGTGAAAAGTAAGGGCACATACCAGACCAAGCTCAACAAGGAAAGGCGCAAGCCATAGATGGAAGATGATGCAGTGAATGCATGCAACTACAATGCAATAGAAATGGATATTTACAGAAAATGCATGACATATGCACTATACTACAATGATGATGCATGACAAATGCATGTTTTTGTTTTGAATTTTTTTGAAATGCATGACATATGCAAATGATGCATGACAATGCACGTGTTTTTTTTTTTTTGGATTGCATGAAATGCGTGACATATGCAATATTTACAAATGATGCATGACAATGCAAAGATGATGCAATGGTCACGATTGCGATTTTCCTATTCTATCAACAGTATGATATACTAGGTTGGTTCGATCCGCATTGAGGCGCGTAAACATGCCGCCTCAACCTATGGGGCTTCCATACGATTTCAAGCCGAGGGTACACCCCCAGGTATTTAAACCAGACTTTAGTCTCGAAATCTTAACCTTATGCTTCTAGGCATAAGCCGCTCAAACTCTAGTTTTCACCGCCCCATTGGTCTCCTAGGAACTCACCAAGAACACGCATGTGGCTTTACCACCACCGAAAAGTCGTCGCACGACAAACACTGAAAGAATTGCACCTTCAGAGGATTTAAGGTCTCCTAGACCGGGATGCGAAATACATGACAATGCATGTTGTTTTTTTGAAATGCACATGATGCATGACGTTTCTTTTGAAATGCGCGCCAACGCGCGACTTTTGAATGCATGACAATGCATGAATTTGAAACGCGGTGCGCAAGACAGTGCGATGCGATGCATGCCAAATGCAATGAGGTGCGCCTTAATGCACCGAAGGTTTTGCACCTCTCGAGGATTTAAGGTCTCCTAGACCGTGCGTGTTTAAGGTCTTGCCAGACCCTGGGGGGGCAACTGAAGAGGTGCGCGAAACAACGCGATGGAATGCATGCCAAATGCAATGAGGTGCGCAAAACAACGCGATGGAATGCATGCCAAATGCAATGAGGTGCACCTTAATGCCCCGAAGGTCTTGCACCTCCCGAGGATTTAAGGTCTCCTAGACCGTGCGTGTTTAAGGTCTCGCCAGACCCGGCGGGGCAACTGTTACACAGTACTTTAAGTGCATGCGATGCAAATGAAACACGCACGCGGATGCAAATGGGGCAAATGAGACGTGCGTGCAATGAGGTACGCGTGCCTCAAAAGATGGAAAATGAAGTGCAATGAGGTGCGCGTGCCTCAAAGGATGGAAAATGAAGTGCAATGAGGGTGCGCCAAACGGCGCGATGCGCAAAATAGCGCGATGTGTTTAGACAACGCGAGTGCACAGGACAGTGCGATACGAATGCATGCCAAATGCGATGAGGCGCACACCTTAATGCACCGAAGGTTTTATACCTCCCGAGGATTTAAGGTCTCCTAGACCGTGCGCAAATGGCGAAGGTTTCGCACTCTCCAAGGATTTAAGGTCTCCTAGACCGTACGTGTTTAAGGTCTCGTCAGACCGGGGGGGCAATGCATGAATTGAGATGTGGTGCACAAGACAGTGTGATGTGTGGAATTGCGCGATGCGATGCATGCCAAATGCAATGAGGTGCGCAAAATGGCACGACGCGTTTAGACAACGCAAGTGCACAGGAAAGTGTGATACAATGCATGCCAAATGTGATGAGGTGCACACCTTAATGCACCGAAGGTCTTGCACCTCCCAAGGACTTAAGGTCTCCTAGACCGTGCGCATGGTGAAGGTTTCGCACCCTCCAAGGATTTAAGGTCTCCTAGACCGTACGTGTTTAAGGTCTCGTCAGACCATGGGGAACAATGAGGTAACGCACATGGGATGCGTACGCCAATACAAATGAGAAATGGAGTGCAAAACGAGGCACACATACCTCAAGATGCAATGAAATGCAAAATGAGGCACGTATACCTCATTGAATGAAAAATGGAATGCAAAACGAGGCACACGTACCTCGAGATGCAATGAAATGCGAAATGAGGCACGCATACCTCATTTGATGGAAAATGGAATGCAAAACGAGGCACACGTACCTCGAGATGCAATGAAATGCAGAATGAGGCACGCATACCTCATTGAATGGAAGATGGAACGCAAAACGAGGCACACGTACCTCAAGATGCAATGAAATGCAAAATGAGGCACGCATACCTCATTGATGGACAATGGAATGCAAAACGAGGCAGACGTACCTCGAGATGCAATGAAATGCAGAATGAGGCACGCATACCTCATTGAATGGAAGATGGAAGTGTGACATGCATGTCACACGAAAAATGCAAGACAGTGCAAGTCACAAGGGACGTGCAAGACGGCACGACGTGACGCACTAGACAATGCGATGGATGTGTGTAATGCACACGGGGCAACTTTTGAAAAGGATACAAAAGGATACAATCTTTGCTTGAATTTGAGTGTTACGCACAGTAGATACAGTCCGAAGTCAAAACGGAGGCCGGTTGAGCATCGGAGGTGCATTTTCTTGCACTTTCTTGAGCTATGAAGACCCAAAACTACTCATTTTGCCTAAACAAGGCCTTGAGAACACCACCGGCTGGGTGGGGAGACTACCGGCTGCCACCGGCTGCCTAAACTTATCCACCGGCACAATAATGTGCCGACCGGCACAAAATAGTGCCGACAGGCAGAAAATGCCTGATCGGGGGCAGATTTGCCATTTCACCTCGGGCTTTATAAAATAGGGCTTCTAAACCCTATTTCCCACTTCCTCTTCCGCCGAAATCCTTCACTCTCTCTCTCTAGAGCTTTGTTCTCTCGATTTTTCGTCGATTTCCTCGCGTTTTCGCACCGTTTTACCGTCGGATTCGCGATATTCTTTGCGTTTTGGACATTTCCACCCGATCGAAATCTCATTTCGGGATCTCCTTTGCTATTTTTGCCTTTTCGGGACTTGTTCCGCTCGATTTCCTCTACATTTCCGTGTATTTTCATCTTCCGGCCTTTCCGGCCATTTTCGGCCCGCTCGGGGTTGACTTTTCTAGTTGACTTTTCGCATTCCCCCCCGGTTTTCCTTTTCGGCTATTTTTCACTACCATTGCCATGGCCGACGATGTTCCACATGTCGGGACTCCCCCGGATCACGAGATGGATCCCGGGGTTGAGCTCCTCCCGTTGAGCGAGCGCCCATTCTACCCGGCGACCTACCGCCCGGCCATTCATGTGCTTCCGCCAGACGGACTCCGCCACTTCCGCGGTTTTGACAGGGCTCTAGACCCGGAGCTTCTGCTGCGCGAGCCGGCCTCTCACCTCTCGTTCAGCGCTTCCGAGGTAACCCTTTTCTCTGTTTTACTTTCTGCAATGTAGAACTGTTAACTGCCATAGTTGCTGCTTCTTTAATCGCTTATCTCGATGCAGGTAATCAGAAGTTGATTGTGGACACCTTCACAAGAGATAACTGCTTAGGGCCGACACACATGCACACACATCGCACTAGCTCAATCACCCAAACACGGCACAATCAGATTTCATCAGCAAATTCACCGATACTCGGACTTATTTGAATCAAAACATATTGTATGCCGATTTAAATCGAACCACACAAAGCACGCCGACGATCATACGTTGTAGTTCACCTATCGCACACTATAACCCGACATATCGCTTGAATCAAAAATGTACACATGTACCATATCAGATCTTGACCTCACAAACACACTGACACATCACAGGCCGTAGTCCACCGCAGTACACTGAAACCTGACATTTGCTTACATCTGAAAAACGTACAGACGTGTACCATGTTTACACTGCACCACTCAAAAACACACTGACGATCACATATTGTAGTTTATCAGAAGCACACCGACCCTTTGCATTTGAATCAAAAACGCACGCATGCTAGATTTGTATCGACTTTAACATGTTTCCTAATCGACATTTCATATTGCTTTGCAACCATTTGTTTGTAAACAGGGAGATTCCCATACCATCCGCGGGTATGGGAACGTCACGGCTCGAGATTGGTATGCGGAGCTTCCCGAGGCGGTTCGACGTATCGTGGACGAGGCGGGCTTTGGTTCCTTCTGTAGGGGTCTGACCCGACTTACTGCCTGCAGGCCTCTTTTAGCTGCCTTGGCGGAGAGGTGGTGGGACACCACCGATTCATTTCACCTATCTGCGGCGGGGGACATGACGATGACTCCCTACGATTTCTCGGTGCTCACCGGCATCGGGGTAGGTGGTGATCCGATCCCCTTCGACACCGACATGGATGAGTGGACCGCCACTCAGATCCACTTACTTGGCGCGGCTCCGCCTCTTGCACGTCCAGGCTTTGTCCGCTATTCTTGGTTCGAGGTGCGCCCGGTGCCTTTCTTGTTGACGCAGCCCGATGACCGAGGCGGCCGGAGCAAGATGCGCTTCTTGATGTTTTTGCTGGGACCACCCTATTCGCCGACCGCAAACACTGCCTTTTGCCTACTCAACGACCGATGGACGCCCCGACATTTTGCGCTTATGATCGTGGCGCGGCTCGCCACTTTATGGCTACATGAGCCTGCCTCCCGTGGCCGCGCTGTTTCTGGAGGCTACCGCAAGCTTGGGAGGTACGCTTCTTTTCCGCTTTTACATTTCGCTCAGACTTTCAGATTCTCGCATTACCGCACACATTGTAGTCTGCTTTACACTTATCAGATAATCGTACTCCACACGCACACACATACTCTCGCTTACATCGACCGCATAATCGCTCACACTGTACACTCTACTCAATACACTGCACAACACACACCGCTTATTTCGCTTACTCAGATTCTCGCTTTTTCCGATAAATGTTCGACATCCGCCTTGCCATTGTGGGTTTATGCTCACTTTCCCGAGCTAGAGCCGATCGAGACGGAGACTCCTCCGTCGTTCCTTCTCACGCCGCTACAACGGAGGTGCACACGGCGCCACGGAGACTTTCAAATTTCTTCCGTCGTTATTTTGACACCATCACCCCCGCCGAGGTATGTTTTACTTACGCTCATTTAAGCTTCGCTTTTCCTCAGATATTTGCAATACCAAGAGGCAATAAATCAGATTTCAATTTCAGATCACCGCGACCATGGGCTCTTCCGCCAATGGTGCGGATCGGTTTGTTTGCCGCCATGACGAGACCTTGCATTACCGGATTTTGCTGGAGGGCCCGGGCTTGGTACTGGTGAGCGCTTGCGCCGACCACAGGGTTACCTCAGCAGATAGTCCCGGAGCATCCTCCTGAGCATATAAGGGACACCGAGCGTTTCACCGCTGAGCAGATGGCGGACTACACCATCGGCTGGGAGGCAGACGGCTTCAGAGGCGAGGGCGATTACTCAGAGTACGTCCGGACCTTCATCATGCGGCCTCTGAGCGGTGGTCGCCGAGTTGAGCCAGAGAGACCTGCGGCGCCGGCGGCTAGGGCAGAGGTGGGAGTAGGAGCGAGATCGTCACAGAGAGCTCGAGCTCGTGGCAGGAGGGGAGTGCAGAGGGGACGAGGGACTGGCCGCCCGCCTCGCCACCATGCCGACATATACAGGCGAGTGGGGAGACCTACCAGATCACTTTTGCTCCTCCCCCAGCTGGTCATGAGTTTGCTGGCATTCCTGACTTGCCTCCGGTATATACCACTTTATTTCTCAAGATCTTGCATTGTCATTTCATTCGATTCATTCGATATTCCACGTAATATTGATGCATCTAATACTTTTTGCGCTTCCTCTCGAGTACACCCGATCATTGGAGCCGAATGCCTCTATGGCGGGATGTTGCAATGACCTTTGAGTTCTTAGCCTTCTACGGCCTTCCGGTATGTTTTCTCTGACATAGTTCCAAACTATATACAAAATACTTTGCATAATCTTATGCACGACACAACATCCGTAAACCGTTTCACGGACTTGGCACATCAGATTCATACACCGCTGCGCACCGATAAACCGCTTACCAGATTCACACATCAGATTTCATACATCGTGATTCTCGCGACCGATTAATCGCCACGATTCACACATCGTGTTTCATACACCGTGATTTCGTGACCGATTAATCGCCACGGCATTCATACACTGCTTTTCTCTCAGATGATAAACCGCTTCATGTGTCGATGCATTTGCCTTTGTACTTTTCACCTCCTTCCCGATTCCTCCCGTGGGTGGCGGCGCCCATCCGACCTCCCATTTCTACTCGGGATGGCGGGATATTCCCCGCACCAGGGGGCGTGGCTGTGGCGGCAACGCAGCTCCGGCCAGGGATGGTGAGTCGGAGGCGGAGGCCTCTGAGGAGGAGGCCGGAGGCTCCTGGCTCGGAAATGACACTTCTGACGATGCTCCTGTGCTTCTGCCCAGGAAGAGGGCGATGACGGATCCCCCGACGCGAGGCCATTGATGACGATTACAGACTTCTGCTGTTTTTCCTTCATTTTCTTTTCTTGTACTTTTCTCTTTTTGGTAGATAGAGTATTATGTACTGCCGCAGGCAGATTTTGTTTTCCTTAAAACTTATGTACTTGAAAAGATTATGAAATGGAACAAAACTTTTTATCTGAAAAAGAATGTTATATCTGCACATTTCATACTTTGCACCGCATGGCGTCATATTACACCTCAACTGTAAATGATATCGATCTGTTGTTTGAAAACTGAGCACTCGCACTGTACTAATCAGATAACCAACCGACTAAACAGCAAAACAGCTTATACAAATCCCTGCTCAATTCGAACACACAGCCCATACTCTGCTGGGGACTAATCTGCTGGGGATTGATCTGCATATAGCCCATAGCACAGCATTTGGTTCATTCTGCACACAGCAAACCCTGAACAAATAGCCCCAATCTGACGAGATGGATCACGAAGCTGACACGGTTACAGTTGAAACACACTTGGATGTCCCAAATTTTCCCTTTCCTTCTCTTGCTTTGCCCGGATGCAGAGAATGGCACAGCATTCTGAGCATAAGTGATTACCTTTTGGAAGAAGATGGGTTTTCAACCGGGGTGTCGAGCCTACCACAGAACACGATGAGACAGACTCAAACAAAGAAACAAAAGGCACACGACCTAACACAACGAGACACACTTGGAAAAGACTCAAGGCCAAAATTGAGACCGACAAATCAAAAGACACGACACACAGACATGTTCACAAAAAGACCTCGAATCTCGAGGAGCCAATTCCTCCGGATATTATTCCCACCCTTTCTGATTTGTGATACTCACATCACTCGGCCCTCAGGCTCATTTTTCTCTCAAAGCCCCTTTCTTCACTTTTCTCTCAACTTACTCCTCTCTATTCTTTATTCTCTCATTTTTCATCCCTCCCCAAGGTGAATGACAGACGAATAGGAAGTCGCGGGTTCACACCCAACACTGTTAGCTCACGGCTATTCCTTCTGGCAGATAGAGCGCCCTGTTGGCAAGCAGATTAACGGGGGGAAGATAGAGGACCCGACTCAATCGTGCCCCTAGTTCGTCATTTTGACCATTTTTGTTGTGTTTTCTAAAACGGTTTTGATCAAAAATGAGAGTTGGATGAGCACACTTATTCAATTTTTGATTTGAAAATCATGCGAATCAAGCTGTGAGCACTGAAAATTCTCATTTTTGGGTCCAAACATGGTCTAATTTTGAAAATGAAACAGTTTTCGAGAAAATAAGTCAACCTTAGTGAAAATTTTCAAAAACTATTTTTGCAAACAATCAACGCTCAACGAGCGCGGAACTTACCCTCGAGATACGCAACCTTGGATCGGAGGCAATGGGAAATTGCCCCTGGCTCAAAGGGAGGGTAAGGCAACGGAAAGTTGCCCCTGGTTTGGACGGTAACTTAGGGCAACTTGTGGCAATACATGGCAATGGAAAGTTGCCCCTTGTTTGGATGATGCCGCGGCGTGTTGTAAGCCAGTCCTCGTTGACGACGATCGGATCCTCGGGCGTGGAGGAGGCAAAGACGGCTTGAATCAATATGTGGACACAGTCACCTGGAAGGTGTTGGTGGTTTGGCTTCAAGAGGAAGTTAATCACGTAGTTCCGGGTTGCTGCAATCGAGACATTGGATTCGGAAAAGGCAAAAGTGATCAAAACCATGACATGGACTGAGACGCTATGGAAGCGTTGGGGGCTGGACTTCAAGATGAAGTTGCCTACGTATCCCAAACATGGGAATCAAGCCTTACGTAGTTCCGGTTAAGGTACACTCGGGTATTTTAACCTTCACTGTTTAGGCTCTAATTTTTGCCAAGGCGCCCAATGCGGGTTTTCGACCTTGCGAGCTTTGTTTTTCATCTTTTCTCTTTTTTTTTATATATATATATTTTTTCTTTTTCTTTTTTGCATTTTTCTTTTATTTTCTTTTTTTGCTTCTTTTGTATTTTTCTTTTTTCTTTTCTTTGCTCTAACTTTTGCTCAGGCACCCTTAGGGTTTTCGGTCCAGCGAGCCTCTCAAAGGGTAAAAGTGTAGCAAGCCCATGCCAAATGGTTTTGAGATTGAAGCCTCTCCACATCCAGGAGAACGATTGTTGTGTTGATTTGTAGGGAAGTCCATCACGGTTGCTTCTCGAGCTTTGCTTGGTGGGATCTGATCTCCTTGATCTAACTTTGACGCCTCTTGCTCGAGGACTGCCTCGAAATGGGCCACACAGGCGTTTCATGATACTGATCATTTCGAACAGATCCAGTTTGTAATAGTTGAATTGAAACTTGAGACTGAGAGCGATCCTGGGCTGCACAATCTCAAGAGCGGCTCCACACCGGTCTTCGCAAGACTGCGCAAAATGTTTTGTTTTTGAAAGTTTTTAAGAAAGCGACAAATCGCTCGTGTTGAAGATAGTGTGGAACCAATCTGGATTGAACCAGGATCCTTCTCAGTACTCACGCTGACGAGCATGATTTCATTCATTAAGGGCTTAGCAAGCCTCTCTTTCTCTCAAGATGATCAAAAATTTACAAAAACCCGAGGAATTCCTTCCTCTTTGTTTTTATCATCGCAGTGTTTGAAAAAGGTTTTTCTGAAAAGCTTAGGTCGTTGTGACGATGTTTAGGGCACAAGAGTGTAGGCGAAATGCACTGTCGTTCCATCCGAATTCTTTGGCACGGCTGGCTCGAATAGCAACAAATTCGGCCCATGATAGCCGCAGCTGTTTCATTCAAATTTGTTGGCATAACTGGTTCCTCGGCAGAAACAAATTCAAAAAGCAAAAACAACTATTTGGAAGACAAAACGGTGTTTTGAGGCAACAACCCCGAAATCACCTGGTATACTATACAAAAGGGACTGACTTGTTACAGCAAGACAGACTTTATAAACAAAAGACTGACTCAATACAGAGAGACAGACTCAGAAACAAAACAAAAGACTGACTCGATACCCAAGTTAGGATTGACAAAACTAGCGTTGGCAGGTGCTCAAAAATGCGTGCCAGACGCCATATCCAAAAATGTACCAGACACTGCCCGCAGGCGGTTCACCTTCCGATTACATACTTGCAGTATCTGTGTCCTCGAAATCCAACAACTGAGTGGTGACGGACTTCGCTGAGGTGGGCGGGAGGATAACCTCGTTGTTAATAAGGTCTTTTACCTCATGACGGAGGCGGAAACAATTATCAGTGGCATGGCCAGTTTGCTGGTGGTACGCACAGTACTGAGTAGGGTCATGAGTGTCAGGGAGATTTTTCGAGAGAGGCCGAGGCTCCAGGGGTTTAAGGTGCCCCCTCTCGGCAAGGATTTGAAGTGCCTTGGACAATGGCATATAGAGAGCATGGAAGACCCTGCGCCCCCGGTACTTTCGAACTGAGCACTCTTGCTAGATGCACTAGCGAACGGATCGGCGGTGCGGCCTTGGTTCGATCCTTTCCGGATGCAAGGTCGGAGCGGAAAGAAGCTGTTTGGCACGACGGCCTATCCCGATTCTTCGATTGATCGAAGCGCCTCGGCGGAGTAGGGAAAGCATCCTCCACAACTTTTGTCGTAACTGCGGATATCTGTTGCTTGTTCATTCCCCCAGCTTTCAAAGCCTCATCGCCCACGTTAGCTTGTTCGATAGGGTCGATCCGCCTTCATCTTACCTTTGTCTCGGCCTCGGCTGTTCTAGAACTTGGTTTGTCGTTGCTGTTATAGCCGAGGCCATCTCCTGGTGAGTTCAATTATAATTGCCCCTAGTAGTGGGGGCTCTGGGGTACAAAGTCCCGTGCGATCTTGTTGGCGGTGAAACAGACATTCCATATGCAAGATCCGCCACAGATCTTTGGAGATCGCCTATCATCCCCATTAGTTCAAAAGTAGTAGGCTCACGAGCCTGATATAGGTGAGGAGTCCAAATTGGATGTGCGGCAGGCGACCTAGGTGGATGCGGCATGTCAACAGTAGTTTCATCTTGTGGGGTGGTTCCTTGACTCAGCGCGGCCGTCATGACCACAATCTCTTCTGAGTTCTGCGTCATGTTCAGTTCTGCCTCAGCGAGAAAAGGACACTAGCTATTCTGGCTCAACTCTCTGAATTTCTGAACTGAAACGGAAAACAAGCAGTATTTCAGCCCCAAACAGATCAAACACGGGTGTAGCCGGACAATCAGATCTATTATCAACACTGCTCCTCGTAACCACTGTTCAAAATACTGAATCTGATACCCACAGATACAACTGATTCTCAACAATACCGATACTAGTGCCCTCAGGCCTGATGCTCAAACTTTGCAAACTGATATATGCGTTCCCCTGCAGAGATACACTCTAAAAGCACATAGCAGGTAAATGAGAGCCAATACACCCCTATGTTGGGGTAGGGTTTCCCTGTCCTATTTTGTTAGGAGCTAGGGTTTCACTACGCACGCAGCGGTTTCAAACAACCTAACATCGGGTAAGCAACCTGTCCTAGTTTGGAATGGTCACTATGGATCCGAATATGCACCAGGTCGAATGGTCGAAAAGGGTGCCCTAGTAAAACCGGGGTTTGTGTTCCCATGCTGTCAGAGCCCATAACCGGTTAGCCTTATGGTCATGCCTTGACAAGACAAGCCTCCGGCAAACTGTTCAGGAATGGCAGATGGCAAACACTGTGTCCTAGGCACACCAATGCACATGCAATGCAAAGAAACACATAAGTGTAGTCAAAACAAGATATCACGAGTTCGAGTCAAGCTCTCTAAAACTCCCCAGCAGAGTCGCCAGAAACTGTAGACGCGCCCGTGGGGGCCTCTCTCTACAGTTTAAGGACTCGATTTGTGTTGGTTCTGAATCTTGAACCAAAGAGTCCAAATCCGGCAAATCGTTTTGAAGAAAAAAACAGATTTTGAAAAGTAGTGCCAAACATGGACTGCTTTGCCAGATTACAGAGTCGCCACCTAAATATTTTAAAATGGGAAATTTAGGAAACCTCGACTCGGTCAAGGCCACATGTCCGCTATCACCAAAGTGGTCTTGGCTCGGGAGCTTGGGTGCGATCGGGAAGGTCATTTATGAGCACCTTTTCGCCTCATCCAAGACCGCTTCTACTAACCGTGATATCCATTTTTGAAAACATTACATGCTCTTATTCCAATTATTAGCCTAGAATTACTATGTTATGCGTAAGACAAACAAGTATAGACTAGATTGCCTAATTTGGAAATAAACATTGCATATCCGTTTTGCCTCGAAAAACGTGTCAGATTTTGCTACTCGCAAGTAGGCTAAAATACGAATTTCAATGAGTTGTTCCAACTCAGGCAATCCAACCTCCACCCACAGGCATTCAAACAGTTTATAACACATAAGCATTTAGCCGCATGGCAATCATACTGTCATGGCAAGACATTCACACGCATATGGTATGCTAAAGCGTAAAAACTTACATCATACTCCGTGCCAAAAACAATAACCCGATTAGCAAACATGCATGACCTAGTTCATGTTAAGTGGCTAATGCAACACAGGCGTAGATGCAATCTAGAGTAGGCTCGGCTAACCCTAAACATGGCACATGAAATGCGCGAGTAGCACGTATTCAATTCGAAATTGAAAATTGCAATGCAGTTTGTATGATGTACCGAGCCTGGTGCATGTAAACAAATGCATGAATGCACGCATGCATTGCATAAGGTATGCTAAAATAAGTATGCCCTAATCTACCATCGAAAGCGGGTAAATAAAAGGGAGAAAGAAATGGGGGTTGGAAGACATACACCCACTCACACACACTTATTACAAATTTGCCCTCGCTCGGAGGGACCGAAAGAATATACAAATTAATTAACCACGCAAGCTAATCAAAATATTACAAATAGACTAAATTAATTAAATAAAATAATTAATCTAATTAAACAGTAAACCGCCTCGGGATGAGGGCCAAATGCGGCGCGCCGGATCGCCTTTAATCGCACTGTCATGCATGATTTGCCTCTGTTTCCTCTGCTATCCTCCTCAGAAAATTACCAAAGCTTCAGGAATACTTCCTTGGGCACTGGAGGTCACCACCGGCTGGAGTAGGACACCACCGACTGAAGAAGGAGGCCACCGGCACTAGATGAAGTTATCGGCTGGTAATTTACTGCCGGTCGGCACTAAATAGTGCCGGCCGGCACTTAACACCTGCAGAACCTGCAACCCACAGCAGCAGAGGACAACAACATGCATGGCAATGTGATTCAAGGTATTTATGCACTATACACACCCCTTATCATGTTATTGACTCAAAAGGGCATGTGCCTCGATTCCCGGACCACCAATCGCGCATTTCCATGCATGATGGCCCCAAGAACCGAGAATGCAACTTTGATTTCAAATGCATGCAATGCAAACAAGCAAACAAGGGTGCTCAACCTCCATCATACTTCACTTCAAGAGGCCAAACATGCACGGTACAAATGTAAACCTAAACATGTCAACTAGGCATGCAACATGGACTATGCAATGTGTTCATGCAAAGGGTTCAAGCAAGCATGCAAGGCAAGCATGCAAACCAATGGAAGGATGGTCTTATACATGAATTAGGCAACTCAAATAGTCCTAAAATCAGTGGCCAAAATGCTAAGTCAAGAGGGCCAAACATACATGCACACATGCATAAATTAAGGCACCAACACTTAAGCATAATTAAGCAACTCTTAAGCACATCTAAGAGGCACAAACATGGACTATTAGCATACATGAAAAGCTCTGAAATCATGCAAAACATGATGCCAAATCATGCAACAAAACAAGCCAAACAAAGCATGCAAATGGTCTAAGGTTCAAAGCAAATCAATGAGGCTTTGAACCACACTTAGCACAACCACACATGGCAATACTTAAACACTTAAAAACAGAGTTTTAACACGTAAAACTAAACCTAAAGGACCACCTAGATGGCATCTAGATGACATGAATCCAAAGGCATGCATTAAAGCCAAAACATGGAGCATTTAACACATACTCTTAAAGCATTAAAGAGGCAACTAAAGTGAGCATACAAGCACACCAAAAGGTCTGAAATAACATGCTAAATGGTTCCAAACCATCAAAACGAGGTAAGCAACACATGCTACACATGCATACTCAAAGGCTAGGAAGCCTAAAATGCAAAAGGGCTATATGATGCATGCCAAGATCAACCCAAATGACTATGGACAGAGCTAAAACATGTCAAAATAAGCATAAAACATTCATAAGTTTAAGCCTAAAACATGCTCAAACTAGGGCATACAACCTAGGCATGTTAAGGGACCAAAGAGGCATTACAAAGCAACCATACAAAACATGCAAGGAGTACCGAAACCAACATAGAAACATGTTATATCATGGCAATATAAGCATGAAAAACAAACCAAACATGCTCAACACACAACCAAACATGGTGCTCCTTTGGAGGCCAAAACTTGTCCTTTTCAAGGACATCAAGGAGAGGGGGTGGCCCTCCCCTTTTGGAGACTTCAAGGCATCATCTTCACTACTGAAATCTCTCAAGATTTCAGTGGTGAAGAGATCCTAACACCAAAGTCTCGGATCCCTCACAAAATAGCACAAAAAGTGGTCTTTTCAAGGCCTAAGGGTGGTCAAACCTACCCAAACCACCAAGCACTCTTAATAAACAATAAAGAGGCTTAAAAAACAGAACTTTTATGTGTTATAGACTAAGCACAAAAACTGTTTTAAACTAGGAAAAAATAGAATGCAAGAATTGGGAAAAAAAAGGACTAGTTGGCTCACCCTTGTAGACCTCTTCAACAATGGTGATGTGGTTGCCTCCTTGAGCACCAAACCAGTCAAGAACTTCAAGAACAAGCCCTTAGTACCTCAGTTCCAAGAGGAAGGTGAAACACTAGGTGTTAGTGAGCAATAGTAAGTCACAAACACCTAGTGTACAAAACAAGAGAGAAAGAGAGAGATAGGATAGATACACAAAACCTAACCTAAAACCAGAGCTTCTCCCTCTCCTAAAATGTCTAACTCTCCAAATCTTCTCACCTTGAGCCAAGAGAAGAAGCCTCTCCTAAAATGCAACCAAAACTTACAAGTTAAGGCATCAAAGGGCTCATCCCTCCATACACGTGTATGGAGGAAACAAAAGCAAGAAAGTCGTGCAAAATATCTCCAAAAACAGCTGTAAAGTGGTCGGCAGGGCAAAATGGTCATTTTGCCAAAAAGAGTGCGGATCGGCACAATATAGTGCCGGTGGCAACACCAACCAGCCGGTGGCCTGTAGCCACTGCCGGTGGTGTGTGGGGATGCCTCACAAAGCATTCCCTGCCCCTCCAAGGCAAAACACAAGTGTTTGGTGCAAAACCAAACACAAAACAGTGAAGTTCGGAGGTCCTGAGGCAGGGCGCGTAGCCGAGAACTCCGGGGACTCCAAACAAACACAAACATGGATAATCACCGAGTGTTCCAACAGTGACGTCCAAGTCTTGAGGACGGTCAAAAATGGGGTGTCTACACTATGGCTTCGCCATTTAAGTCTGGGTCAAAGTTTTCGCTTCGAATTGTGGGGAGGCCAACTTCTAATGGGATGACTGTTTCCATGCCATAAGCTAAGGAGAATGGTGTTTCTCCTGTTGATCGTCGAGGCGTGGTGCGGTAAGCCCATAAAACATGAGAGAGTTCTTCTTCCCACTTGTCTTTTGCTCTCTCTAACATTTTCTTCAGTCCATCCAAGACTACTTTGTTTGATGCCTTTGCCTGACCATTTGCTTGGGGATATGCCGATGTAGAATTATAGAACTCTATCTTGTATTCTTCACAAAAGCCTCTGAAAATTCTACCGTCGAACTGAGTGCCGTTGTCTGAGATTAATGCCTTTGGTATGCCAAATTGAGTGATGATATTCTGCCAGACAAACTTCTTCACTTCTTTTTCCTTGATTGACGCCAAGGCTTCTGCTTCCACCCACTTTGTGAAGTAGTCGGTTGCGGCAAGAAAGAACTTTCTGTTACCTGGTGCTGTTGGAAGTGGGCCTACTATGTCCAATCCCCACATTGCGAAGGGCCATGGGCTAGTTAGAGGTAAAAGTTCTCTGGCAGGTTGGTGTATTTAATGTGCGAACTTTTGGCATTTTTCGCACTTTCTGACATATTTCTCGAAATCTGCTTGCATGTATGGCCACCAATATCCTTGCGAGATTGCTCTGTATGCCAGTGATCTTCCTCCTTGATGGCTGCCGCATACACCCTCATGTATTTCGAACAGGAATGCTTCCACTTCGCTGGGGTGAACACACTTTAAGTAAGGTCCTGAGAACGACTTTTTGTACAATGCCAAGGATGGAGAGAGCCAAAATCGCTGCCACTTTGCTCTTATTCTGTTGGTTTCTTTCTTCTCTTCCGGTAGGGTGCCGTCTTTAGAACAAAAGATGATGAGGTCCATCCAAGAAGGGCCTAACTCTGCACAACATACCTCTTCTGCTTCGGGGTCTTCCATGCTTGGTCCAGGTAGGTAGTCGATCAGTAATGGATGAGGGATGGAGGTGTCTGCCATTGAGGCGAAGCCTGCTAGTTTGTCTGCTCTTCTGTTT
Source organism: Camellia lanceoleosa (assembly GCA_025200525.1). NCBI lineage: Eukaryota > Viridiplantae > Streptophyta > Magnoliopsida > Ericales > Theaceae > Camellia > Camellia lanceoleosa. The sequence continues at coordinate 119,697,417 of CM045769.1, read as the reverse complement.
TCTTCTCTGCCGATCTGCTCTATCCTGATTACCTCAAATTTTTTGATCTCTGTTCTGACCAACTCTTGGTACTTGGCCATCCTGTCATCTTTCGCTTCATAGTCGCCTGAAATTTGGTTCACCACCAGCTGTGAGTCGCTGTAGACCATTAGCTCAGTGGCCTTCATGTAGAATGCTGATTTGAGACCTGCAAGAAGTGCTTCATACTCTGCTTCGTTGTTTGATGCTGGGAAGCCAAGGTTTACTGCCTGTTCCACTACTAGGCCGCCTGGAGAGATGATGACTATGCCAAGTCCTGCTTCATGCCGGTTGGATGCTCCATCCACGAAGAGCTTCCACATCTCTCAAACAAACAACTTCCAGCAAGTGGAGGGATCGGATGATGCTTTGGGATCTTCCATGTTGGTGTCTTCTTTAGAGTCCATGCTTGCTGTCTGCCCCTTACTATCCGATTGTACCAAGCCTTTCTTTGTTGGTGAGTCCTGACTTGGTGTAGCATGGTTTGCTTCTTCCTTCCTTTCTTTACTCTGGTCTGCCTTGGGGCCTGATTGAGTAAGCAGTACTAGGGGTTGCGTTATTCCGACGTCAACTTCCATCCCTAGTTCGGTTGTTTCAGTTAGGTCGACTGGGCAGATATGATGACTTCCTGGGGTGAATTCTGCGATGAAGTCTGCCAATGCTTGTGCCTTTATTGCGGTTTTGGGTTGGAACTTGATGTCGTATTGCCCCAACTCAACTGCCCATTTTAAGATTCGCCCAGAGAAGTTAGCCCTCTCAAACAGAGCTTTTAATGGGAAGACTGTGAGGACAACTATAGTGTGGGCGTGAAAGTAGTGCGACAACTTTCTTGAGGCCATCATCAAGGCCAATGCCAGTTTCTCCAGTGGCAAGTACCTTGTTTCGGCGCCTAGTAATGTCTTGCTGACATAATAGATGGGCAGATGTTGGATTCCTTCTGCACGGACCAACACTGCGCTGATTGCGTGCTGCGAGACTGCTAGGTACAAGAAGAGTTCTTCTCCAGGAATTTGAGTTACGAGTAGTGGTGGAGAAGACATATATTCCTCCAAGCTTTCCAGAGCTTGGTCGCATTCGTCATCCCATTCAAACTTGGCTTTCAGAGCATGGAAGAATGGTCATAGTCTGTCTGACGACCGGCTTATGAATCGATTGAGCGCAGCGGCCATGCCGGTGAGATGCTGTACTTCTTTTACTGAGTTCGGTCTCTCCAATTCTTGAATTGCCTTGATCCGAGAAGGGTTCCGCTCAATACCGGTTGGTCACCAGAAGCCCAGAATTTGCGGATCCTACTCCGAATGCACATTTCGACGCGTTGAGGCGTAACTTATGCTTCTTCAGGATCTCAAACATCTCACCTAGGTCTTTGAGATGGTCATTCTCATTCTTGCTCTTGACCACCATATCGTTGATGTAAGCCTCCATTGTTTTGCCTAACAATGGCTCAAACATCTTGGTGACCATTCTTTGGAATGTCGCCCCTGCGTTCTTTAGGCCAAAGGGCATGACCTTGTAACAGTATAGTCCTCTTGGAGTTGTGAAGGATGTCACTTCCTAATCTAGTTCATGCATGGCGATTTGATGGTAGCCTCTGTATGCATCCAGAAAGCTAAGTCGGTTGTGCCCTGCCGTTAGGTCGACTAGTTGATCTATCCGTGGCAGAGGAAAGCTGTCTTTTGGGCACGCCTTGTTGACTGTTTTGTAGTCGACGCAGACACACCACTTGCCATTCTTTTTAGGCACTACGACCGTGTTGGAGATCCATCTTGGGTAGTGCACCTCTCTTATCGCTCCTGCCTCCAGCAGGTTTCCTACTTCTTCCGCTACTATCTCGGCGTGGTGGAGTGCCGATTTGCGGGTGCACTGTATGATTGGTCTGGCGGACGGGTGGACGTTGAGTTGGTGACAGATGAAGTTGGGATCAATGCCTGGCATATCGTATGGTGTCCAGGCGAACACTTCGATGTTAGAGGTCAAAAATTCTAAGACCTCTAATCTCTTAGTGCTGGACAACGACGAACCGAGCAGAAAGAACTTATCCCGGTTCTTTTCATCTATTCTTATTTCTACCAAGTCTTCCATCGCTTCGCTAGCCGCTTTGCCAACATCTCGCGAATAGTTCATTACTCGTGTTCTTCCACCGAATGAACGATCCTTTGGCAATGGCCGCCATTCATCATGACGGCTCGCTTTTGACATGATCTGGTCTCCATAGACTTCTTCTATTACTCCAGTGTCGTTGGGGAACCGCATTACTTGGTGGTAGGATGACGCCACCGATCGCATGCCATGCAGCCATGTTTTGCCCAAAATGATGTTGTAAGTGGAGGGGACCTTCAACACCCAAAACTCCACTTGTTTTGTCACACTCCCTGCTCTGACTGGGAGGATTATTTTGCCGACGGGCCATTCTGGCATGGAGTTGAATCTGATCAGGGGAGATACGGCGGGTGCCAAGTCTTTATCTTGTAACTTCAATTGTTTAAAGGTTTCGTAGTACATGATTTCACATGAACTACCCTGGTCAATCAGAATCCGCTTGACGTCAAAATCCTTGACTCGGAGAGTGACGACTGTATGCCATTGTGAGGGCAATATATCCTTGCCAAGTCTTTATCCGAAAAAGACATGACATTCGTGGCCTCTGTCTTCCCCTTCTTGATGGTGGGTTGGGCACTTAGCACTTCTCTCAAGTGCTCAGCCTTTTTAATTGATCCTCTGAGCTCGCATACATGCTCAGGTTCGAAGACTCCATGTATCACGTTAATTACGCCTTGAGGTGGGGCGTCAATTGGCATACCATTGGGGTTATTATGGTCCTGGGGGGCTGGTTGCGCCCCTCCTTCGATGTATTTATCCAGGTGGCCTGCTACCACCAACTCCTCCAAGTGCTGTCTCAATGGCGTGCAATTCTCAGTGCGGTGCCCTTTTTCTTTATGGAAGGTGCACCGTGACCTGTCGTCGTAGTCCTTCTGAGCCTCGCCTAGCTTGGCTGGCCACTTGACAAAAGGCTCGTCTCGAATCTCATTAAGTATTCGGTAGATCGGTTTCTTGAATACCGTGGTTATGGCAGTGTGGACTCTCAACCATCTTTTGTCCTGGTCTTCTCCGTTGTTTCTTCTGCCACGTCCGTTTCGTCGGACGGTCACCGGTTGACCTTTGTCGAGGTCTTCTTTTCGTGCCGTGGTCGCCAGATTTTGCTTTGGCACGTGCGCCATCCTCTTCCACCCTGATGTGTTGATGCACTCTTTCCATCAGGGCTTCCATGGTGAGGGGCGGTGTCATGGTGATAGAGTCCCTTAGTCTGTTCTCGACTGGGAGGCCTCTTTTGTACTGCGCAATGGCGAGATTGGTAGGACAGTCCCCAATCTGGTTGAAGGTCTCCCAGTAGCGACTGTTATAGGATCTCAGGGTCTCCTTGTCACCCATGTCGATGGAGAGTAGCTGGTCGATCTCCACCGGGGTTTTAGTGTTTGTTCGGAACCTTGTTATGAACGCCTCCGCTAATTGTGCCCAGGAGGCTATGCTGCGCTCCGGAAGTTTCTCAAACCAAGTCAAGCCTAAGTCACCAAGGCTAGAGGGGAAGAGGATGCACATCAAGGCCTCGTTCCGTCGGTATACAGCCATGACCTGGCGAAAGTAGCTCAGGTGTGAGTAGGGATCCGTCTTCCCTTCGGGCGTGGTGAATTTGGGCTGTAGGAAGCTTGACGGTAGGGATGCATTCTCTATTGCCGGAACGAACGGTGAGGTCTGCAGCCTCGCTAATGCCTTGTCCGTTGGTTCGTAGGCAGGGCGCGGTATTGGCATTCCAACCTCGACGCTTCCGTGCGTCCGAGGAGCCAACCGCTGCAAGGCAGAAATTCTATGTGGATCACGTGCCCTGGTGTCCTCCCTCCATTGTGCCTTTTCTTCTAGAACGGGTCATAGGTCGGACGATTTGGGCAACTCCGTCTGTCTAGACCTTGTTTGGTACGTATGCGAGGGCCAATATGTGCTTCCCTCAGTGTACGACCTTTCAGATCTCGTCCTCTTAGACCTGGAGTGACGAGTTCTGGAAGATCTGGATTGCGTATCGCCTGTCCTGAGGCTCTTGTTCCTTGCTTGAGAGGGTGTAGTATTCCTACTACGACTTTCCGAGTGGAGAGGGGGCGTCTTGTTTGTGCGCCCCTCTCTTGTCGCCACTTCTTTTCCTTTTACCTGGCACTTAAGAGATTCCATGTCCACCGCCATCCGACAAATCAATTCGTCTTGTTCCCTGATGCGATCCTCCAAAGTTTGAGGATCAATCCTTCGCCATTGTCTTTCTGGGCTTTGCGAACGAGAGTGATGGGGGCTGTTAGTCCGCCTTCTACCCCTCGCATCCCTTCTAGAATTTTGTCTTTGTGGTTCCAGGCTTGCCATGGGAGTGACCAAGGGTAGACCTTCACGCCTCGCACCCCCTTCTGGAGTTAGTCCGTCAAGGGCGGACTGTGGTAACTCTTTGTTGTTCGCCATTGATTTTTGAGAGAAAAAGCTTGATCAAAAGGTTTTGTTCTTGTCTGTATTCCCACAGACGGCGCCAATTGTACGGGAAAGAAATACACCTTCTCGTATGATCCTGTTGATCAAGTTTGCGCTCCTCCGTATGACGTCGCTTTATCACCTGAAAACACAAACGTGAGCTAGCCGGTGGGTGTGTGCCGGAAACCTCTCCGATGCCTAAGTCAGTAAGCTTGACAAATAGACAAAAGCTCTGTGTGTTCAGAAAACAAAGTTGTGTTACCTCTCCATAGGTGATGTTTGTGAGGCTTTATAGGTTTCGTGTGGCACAATCCTAGTAGGACTCTTACTCTTCCATGTAGAGTCCTCCTAGGATTCATACTCCTGAAGGATAATGCTTATCCTTCAACACCCCCCTCACTGCTTAAACCAAGTGAGATGGTTTTATCACGGCCGAACTACAATACGACCGAAATAACACTGCCATACTACACAGGCAAGTATGGCCGATCTAACCACTAGTTCGGCTCTTCCTTTCCTTGCTTCTATCCCGGCTGCGAATGCTTAGATCGAGCTATCCATAGAAGTGTCAAGCCGAACTAACTCAAACAGTCCTGAAGAAGGTTCTATCATACTCCGGTTAGAGGAGATGACCGGGCTAATCCGTAATACGCCGCAACCGAGCTACCCCCGTGCCCATCTGACAACCGAACTAACCGGTACTCCTTTAAACCGAACTAACCGTAGTACTCCTTTTGACCGAACTAACCGTAATACTCCTTTTGACTGGTGTATCCACTGTCTTTCGTATTTGGACCTATCTCAGCCCAACACCCCGCTCGGCCCAATTTATAAATATAAATTACCCTCTCATATTTCATTCACATTTTATCTAGTGGTGAAACCAAAATTTTGGCTCAGAGAGGGCACCATTAAGTTGAAATCTTAACAAAAATTACAATCAAACTTAACTTAATTTTTATTTGATGGTAGAAATAAAAAGTACTGCAATGCAAATGTTATATTTAAATATAAGTTCGAGTTAACCAATTTTAATCATTTTTTGTTTTTAATTTGATTTTATATATGATGATTACATGGTTTGAAAAATAATCACATGCCTTATAAAATATGAAAATGAAATTATATTAAGTTGCACACACAAAAGAGATGTAGTTAGGAATAAAAAAGAAAACTACTAATAAAAGTAATTTTTGTGACCGTTACAAGCCGTCACAAATAATAAAAATACAATTGCAAAAGACTTTTTGCGATGACTCATATGACAGCAAATGGCGGTCGCCAATGTAGGGGTGCAAATACTTTTTGCAACCGCAAAATAACAGTCGCAACCTATTTGTGACCGCCTAACCTACTTATGGCGATTGATGTTTTGCCGTCACAAAAAAGTGTTAAAAAATGCCTACAATGTATTAACGAACATCTTGTTACTGTCACCAAAAAAAAAAAAAAAAAAAAAGCCTACAATCATATATATATATATATGTATATATATTCAAATATTATATACAATAAATGTAAAGACATTTGCAAAAATCTCAACATTCATGCATTATTTTCCGTCTCTTCCCTTAATAAAATTCTTTTTCTTCAACAAAATTTAAAAAAAAAAAAAAAAAAGTGTGCAACAATAACAAAGAGTTCCTAAAAGAATCCTACAAAAAGTTTTCCACCTCTTGTAATTACGAAGAACATTTGAGGTTACAGTAGTTCTTATAAGAATCCTTGCAAGAAACAGGCACTCTTTCACAGTCTTCAGTGCACTAAGTTATTTATGTATGCAACTTGCTTTCTTGAAACTCCTCCAGTCTCACATCTATAGTATATAACAATGAGAAGGGTAGGTTATTGAAGTTATTGTTAAATTCAATGTATAAAGAGAGAAATACAAAGAGAATAAATTGTATGTAGTCAATGAATTGATATAATCTGTATTGAATGTTTTGTATTACAAATGGTGAGGGGCTCCTTATATAGGAGAAGTTACAGGCTTACAAGCCAAAAGAGAACAGAATTATTAAAGCATACTAATTATTATACTAACCTAATTATTAAAGCAGCACTAGCAGCACTTTGCATATTATATTCTAACAGCCCCCCTCAAACTCAAGGAGGGTAGGAACCAACCAACTTGAGTTTGGAGAGAGTAACAAAACATGAAAAAATAAAATAAAATAGGATAGAAGACACTGTATGGTCGTGTCAGACTGTTGGTGAAGACACTGTATGGTTGTGTTAGACCGTTGTAGCAATAACCTAATCAATGTCGGATGCTTACGAGTCTTGTCGGACCCTTCGGAATCAATGTCGGATACAAGCCATGTAGTCTTGTCGGACCCATGTAGAAGCTAACTGGAATCAATGTCGGGACAGTTTACAGAGTCTTGTCGGACCCATGAAGAAGCTAACCGGAATCAATGTCGGGACAGTTTACAGAGTCTTGTCGGACCCATGTAGCAGACACTGTGTGGTCGTGTCAGATCGTGGGAGCCCAAAAGATATACATATATAGATATATATCACACCCTCAAAAGCTGTGCCCTCAAAAGGCGTGCCCGATCCATCAAAAGGTGTGCTTGACATTATGGTGTCAAGCGGCGCGCGATGTGCATGTCAGCCTTGGCTTGCGTGTCCATTTTGTCGTCTGGCGTTGAGCGGCGCGCGAGGCGCGTGTCTGCCTTGGCTATTTAAACCAAGGTTGAGGCTGAGGCTAAGGCTGCAGAAAACAAAACAGGTTAAAAACCGCTTCGTTCTCTGAGAGAAATACTCTGTAACACTCTGTGTCTCTGAATCTGAAACACTTAGCAACCCATAACATGGCCTATTCTTCCCGTAGTCCGCTCACCCTCTTACCAGACCTGAACGAGGCTACAAGAGAGATAATCGGGGCAAATGTCCTTGAACCTCAACCAAACGACCTTCCGCCGTCCCCGGTGCGCAGCTATCCAGAAATGACAGTGAAACAGAAAATGGCTACACAATCGGACATTGAGGTGAACTCGTATACGCTGAAGTCATGTATGGAGACTATGACGGCGGTCACGAACTTATCCCGGCGACTGCAGAACAGGACGTTTGAAGCATATCAACTGTCAGCGCAACTCTCCCTGCTGCAACGGATGTATAAAGATGCTCGAGGAGAGATCAGCTCACTGAAGAAGGAAAATAAAGAGCTGAAACGACAAGTCACCTCCAAGGCCCGATTCGGAGTGTCCTCATACGCTGCATTTGACGGCCAGCGGGGAGTAATTACATTTGGAAGTGCGGCCAAGGCGGAGGCAGAATCATCAAGAGCTGCGAAGGCGAGGGATGAAGTTGGTGGCAAATGAATGTGGAGCGGAAGCGTCGCTGCCAGGCTGGGACTGGAGAAGACAAAAAAAACTGTTATGGTGGTGGTTATTGTTGTTGTTGTTGTTGTTTTTTTTTTTTTTTTGGGCTGTGGTGTAAAATTGTGATCGGGGTGAGCCCCGACATGAATAAAATAAGTTTGGTGTGTAGTTCTTCTTCTTGTTTTCTTTTTCTTTTTCTTTTCATTTTTTTTTACTCATACCCATGTTCTCCGGAGGGAAGGCTATCGCACTGACATAAACAGAGAGGTAGTGGGAGAAAATAAAGTATAAAAGAAAATAAAGTTGAAGAGAAGTGTGTGAATGTTGAAGTAATAAAAAATAAAAAAGGAAAGGTGAGATTCAAATTTGAAAAAAAATTGTGAGAATGTTTTATTTGGGCGGGTCCTACCACTAATGAAAAGTAATCAAATATATATATATATATATATATGTATGTGTGGATGGTAAGGGTTGATAAAAGGGGTCAAAGAGCACATGGATTATGGATTCTGAGTTTTATAATAATAATAATAAAATGAATGAGTGGAGAGAGAGGGTTTTATGTTTAAATAAAAGAAGAGTGGGTGGATAATATTAAAATAAAAAGAAAACGAAAAGATGGGGACAAAAGTTGGTGTCTGGGTTGGTGAAGTGTTGTTGAAGAATATGGTTTGGTTTTGTGGTTCATTTATTTGAGCTGGGGCCAACCACTAGAGAGCATGTATCTCTTTCTCTCTCTCCTCTAGAACCAGACTTGATTCCGCCGCCGTTGGTGGAGGCATGGAGGAGTAATTGTCTGCCGGAGCCGCCGTGGCCGACGGAGGAAAGAAAGGTGCAGTTGACTATGACGACTGTGTAGACGCGGCCGTAATCCACCTCCAAGTTCTGGGACGAAGCTCTACCACTCGATGACGTCGGAGTCGATTCTACGGTGGAATCTAGTGGGGTAAGGTAACCAGCTGTAAAAGCTGTTTGGTGTGTTGCTATCACCCACGGTGGGTGACGCCGTGTCGGTGGCAGAAGTGGAGGTCGCCGATCTTGGAGCTGACAACCATGAGCAGTGTGGTAAGCTTGGTGCTGTAGATGTTGGCACTTTTGTATAAGAAGCATCAGTCAAAGAAAGACCCAGATCATGCCCACAAGCATAAGATAGAGGAAGAGATAGCAGTTGAGGTTGCAGTTGGATCTGGTGGGTATGCATTCCATGAGCATCATGAGAAGAAAAAATGCCAAAGAAGAAGAGATCAGATCTGTGAATCATGAGAGACCCAAAAAAGAAGTCATCATAAGGCATCCCCTGCGCATGTTGAGACTACGCAAAATGGGAAAACCGATTGCATCGCTGGACACACACATTCAATGGTTGATGATTTTGATGGGGATGAACATGCATCCGCCAACTCCAATGCAGGGAGTATGTCCAAGTTGAAGAAACTTGTCAAGAAGCACTCTGAGTTCATTAGCTACCCAATCTACCTCTGGACAGAGAAGACCACAGAGAAAGGAATTAGTGACGATGAAGATGAGGAAATAAAGAAAGAATAGTTTCTGGTATGTGTTTGAAAAACTCTAGCGGGCAGCGAAGGCAATGTTGTTGGCCAGCTGCCCGCCGGAAAGAAAGAAATATAGGCCTAAATCTTATATTAAATTCAATGTATAAAGAGAGAAATACAAAGAGAATAAATTGTATGTAGTCAATGAATTGATATAATCTATATTGAATGTTCTGTATTACAAATGGTGAGGGGCTCCTTATATAAGAGAAGTTACAAGCTTACAAGCCAAAAGAGAAAACAGAATTATTAAAGCATACTAATTATTATACTAACCTAATTATTAAAGCAGCACTAGCAGCACGTTACATATTATATTCTAACAATTATTACATACTGTACATGTAATAAATGTATAAATAGGCACACAAAAGAATTAAAAGCATCTGTGAGTTTAACTAAGATTAATCACCAAATAGTGCAATTACAATTAAGGAATGCAACTATGAGCATAATCATAGGATTCAAGAGGTTGTTAAGCATCTTGGCCTTAGCATAGTTAATAATTGGAACATTTACTGTCTGAGATGCAACAGTCCTCTTCAGATGAGATATTTTCTCACCCAATGGATATTTCATCAGATAATTATGCACTTTAAAGTTTTATTTTTCTTTTTCTACGGAGACATAGAAACAAGTAAGAGAAAATGACTGCAAATACAAGAACATACCAAAGAAGATGATAGCAAATGATATCAGAGTACCAATAGCACCAAATAGCATGATAATCATGAAGTTTTGAAAAAACTACTTTTTTACTTGAAACCTGATGAGTAGCATTCAGCCAAAGGCAAAAAAAGAATTGAAGTCATTAACCCAAATCAAAACAAGTTTCAAAAACCTCCAATTATAGCACAAAAACAAAAACCCACAAAAACAAATCACAGTTCCATTAATTCACACCTATCAAATACCAGATCCACTAATAATTTGAAAAATACCTTGCAAGCAATCACAATTCTCAGCATCCTTCCTCACAACATCAAGAACAGTATCAATAAACTCACTGTTCAAAAAAAAAAAAAAAAAAAAAAAAGAATCAATAAGCTCAGATTTATTTACATGATCCTAGAGCACTATCAGATTCACAAAGATGCAAAAGTTGCTGCTCAAAGTACGAAGTAATTCATTATTATCGGCAACAATCAACACCAAATCAGATTATGGATTGCTTAATGTTTGTTTGAATAGTGGCATACCTATTCATCTTCTTTTGAAACTTGTTGCCCACTAGATGCATCCGGCATCTACAATATGTTAGTATAACGTGCTAATAATTTTGTGGAGAAGTGGTTTGGAAATACTCTTAGATCTTGTAAGATGTTCCTAATTCTCTGATTGCCACCTGAAAAAAAGATGAACACTCCGGTCGGGGGGTGCCGGAATTAGCACTCCGACGGACAAGTTAGTATATCCTCTCTAGTTTGCTTCTATCACAAGTTATTTAATTTATGCTCACATACCTCTCTTTGGTTGATATTCTTCTTATTTATACTAGTCTCTGGTTCCAGGGGTTGGGCCCACTCTTAATCCAGCGCACGGTTGTTCATTCGGCCTTTCTGTTGTATGCCAATTCCTACTCGGCTTCTTGTACGACTGATTCTATGGCTGACTTAGATATTTGGCTTCATGAAGCCCTAGGATAGTGCCAAATAGTATTTGTCCTGATTTCCTTCAAATAGATTTGGCTTTCCTAAGTATAAAAATATTCGGCTCCCACAAATTTCCATATGTATATATACAAATTTGATGAAACGTAAAATTCATCAATTTGTAAGTATTACACCTCTCTCAAGCTCATACTCCCAGCCACACCCTATGACTCTAAGAGCAAAATACGTGCTATCAAGTTCTCGATTATTGTAGTGAACCTAGACTCAACGTCTTATGTCACACGCCGTGTAATCTTATCAATAAATGAAGGGGCTATTGATGATTGGGATGGGCCGCTACCTTATGCATACATCATACTACAGGGCCCTAATCTCCTATAGGTCTCGTAATAGCCATGTCCATCCTTCCCAACGATTTTGTGGTAAATCCCATCGCAATACTCAATCGTATGTTTCTCCTTAGGAACTTTCCAAAGATGCACATTGTATTCCTCTTACATTTTGAAAACATAGGACAATGTTTGGTAAAAAGAAAAATATGTGTAAAAACTTTTAAACCATAGACATACCACAATTACGACCAGATGGATGACTCATTTGTAGAAAGAAGGCTTTTGAGTGCATCTTGGAAATGCATTCCATCGGATATGAAATCCTTGGCATAAAAAATTAGTCACTACTCTATTCAAGCAACAATCACAACCAACTTAATTCCATTCAAAAGTATCTGCTAGACAGTCCATACACACATCCAAAATGCATACTAAGTCCATTATAGTAGGAGAAAAAAGAAGAAAGAATTAAAACATTATGATGTCTGCAATTGGAGAAAGAATTAAATGGATGTTGTTGCAACAAGAAAAAGAATTCAATTGATGCAACAAAGACAAAGAACGATACCTCTGGTTGCATTAGTCATTTTGCGCATACTCTCTCGAAGCGCCTTTGTAATAAAACAACATAGAAACGGAACAAATCTTTCTATATAAGATTCAAGATAACCAAGTCAATATACAAGAAAAATAGGAAGAATTTTGAGTAATTGAATCTAAGCAATCACAAACAAAGTTCAACCATCTTCCTCAACATCAATTATTGCTTGCTCCTTCTATTCATTCTCTCACCCAACCAATTTCTTCATCACAAAGCATAGCGTTGTCTTTCGAATGTTGAGTCATATAGGGTTCAACTTGAGGGTGATCATTAGAATTCATATCAAAAAGACCTCTTTGAGACATTTTTACTACAACTTGCCAATCTGGTTCCAAGGGTTTAGGAACATACCAAACTTGCTCGGCTTGGGATGATAATATAAAAGGTTCATTGCTAACATGATCGTTTGGGTACAACAAATGATTGAAGTTGACTAATGTGAATTTGAAAGCGTCTTCCATTTTCCCGTGGCCTCTTGTACCATCTCAACCACATCGTCTCTAGTCCCCAAATCCATCATTAATGTTTGGTTATCTTGGTTAACATGTAAATGAACATCGGATTCCCCATGATGAATCCAATTTTTGTACTTTTTTAAGAACCCATCAGAAATAAGATGCTCCCTGACAACCTCTCATGAAAAATTGTATTGATTACTACAAAAACGACATAGACAACTAATCGATGGACTTTTATCTCTATTATTTGTTTGAAAATCCTAGGAAGTTATCAGTCCCATTCATGCAATCAATTGACATCTGATTTGGCAAATTAATCCAATTTTTGTCCATCTTTCTATTTCTGTAACTGTATTTGTACACATCCATAAAAAGAATGAGTTTGCAAAGTATCACAATAACAAGTGCATGACTCATTGGCACAACTAACATTGTCATAAAAAATAAAAAGAGAAAGATTTTGACATGACTAAATCTAAAAAATATATTATAGTTCAAAAAATACACCAAATAAAACCAATGGCCCAGTAATTTGCCATGAAACTGTTGAAGAAAATGAGCAATTGAGTATTTATGAAGAATAAAAGCTCAAAATTATAGTATCATAACCAACCACATTTCACAAAGCTCAATAAAAACTAGTATACACAAAAAGAACAGATAAGTACAGCTAAAAAGCAAAATATAAAACATTGACAACACCACAATGGATCATAACCAAATATTACGGAAAGTCATAATTGAAACATATGATATACTTTTTATTTTTATTTTTAAGGTGCATATTATAAAATTTTCCATACTTAACATACTTAACATTATTTTATTATTCACATGAATGGATACAAAAGAGAACTAAATTGAACTAAATATCAGTTTGAGACCAAATCGAACTGTAGTAGTAAATTTTACCTAGCAGAAGAAATTGATCCAAATCGAAAGTCGGTCTACTTAGTGCGGAATAAGGATAGAGAAAAGTGTGCAAAGCCCTCACAAATGTATCAACTAAGATAAGAAAATACAAGCCAATATTGATCTAGTTAAAAAACAGATGAACAAATTAAATTTTTTTAAAAGATGTGTATTTCCTATGCATACTAATATTCAATACTCTATGCATTTAGCTATATGAATCGAATTCATATTCAAAAACGAGGGAGAAAGATATTAGCAGCAAGTAATTCATCGTTTAATTCAAGATCAAAATTACTTCTGAGCTTCATCAAACTAAATTAAAATTGAAAACTATTATATGTTTTCAGCATTGTCATCTTTCATCAAATTTCTTCTTTTTTACTTCATCTCTACATAATTTCTGGTAATAAACTGATTTTATGTTGAAAGCTTTGAAATTCTTCTGTTATCTTTTTTGCCTTGTCCAAGAGTATTTCATAATTGTATGTTTTGTTCAATAATAGGACACCAGCAGTACTGCAAAGCTCTTACCTCCATATTCATAAGATTGGCTACTAGTTTAGATTGGCTACTTCTACCTTTAGGATTATCAAAGTGACAGATATCAAACTAAGCATGACATAGGTAGCAAGAGGTGGGAAAAAAATAGTTCATTGAGCATTTGGTGTGTTTAGATGTTATAAACAAACAATAAAATGGTGGAGCAAGTTCATGTTCTGAATGGTTTTATAGAAAATAGTGAAATTAAGGCTCATAACAGGTAAATTTGTAAACTACAACCATTTTTTATTTTATTTTTATTCATATATGATATTACAATAAAGAAGCATAATGAATAATAATAATAATAATGCTAAGCATAATTTGTAACTAGAACAATTAAGTAGAAATGGAATATGAAAAATCTAGAAATCCCCTAGATGTTGATTTGTGATTATGTATCAATTTTAAGTGGTAAATATCAATCCAAATCAAACAATCAAGATAAATCGATAAAACGATTTTAACAAGAAAAAACCACAATTGAAGCGCCTCCAATTGTGATAAAAAACCACGGGCCAAAGCCACAAAACAATCCACTAAGAAGACAAAAGGAATTAAACAAGTGCACTCTCAATTACCCAGCGAATCCACGCCCGAATTGAACTGACTCCTATATGCCTCTTCCACCATCGTCCTTACCTTAGAATTGTCTTGCCCAACGTTGAATCCACAACGTCATTGTCGAATCCACGACGATGAGCTACTCCAGAATCCACCAAAGCTTCAGGCTCAAATTCCATAGAATCCATCGAAGAACAACACTCTCTTTTGTATTGAACGAAATAAACAATCCTTTGATGTATACTTTTCAAACCAGATTTAAACTCAAACAAACATCAAAGAAACTAGCAAAGAAGCTCCAAATATAAACCCTAATATCCAAAAAGAAGATCTAGAAGCCGTACCCTAAAATCTGACTAAAACACATATTTATAGCAAACAGGGCCGCGATCTCTGCTCGAGCGGAAGAATGGCAGCTCGAGCGGACCTCGCTCCAGCGTAGGAAAGTTCACTCGAGTGTAAAATCCCAACTTTCAGTACTTTTGTAGACAGGTCAAACTTCTAGAACCAAACATTTTTTGCTCGAGTGCACAAATGGCCGTTCGAGCGGACAAGTAGCTTCGAATGCATTTTTGTATTTTGTTTCAGGGGTGCTGCCTCGGACCCGCTAAGGGGCGTTACCCTTTGAACCTTCGCGAGCTAACCGGGCAGCTCAATCCTCGACATAGTCAGGGAAGTGGCAAACAAGAAAGAATTAACTTCTGAAACATCTCTGCAAGGCACAATTCGAGTTGGAGTCACATCTAAAAACTCATAGGCTCACAAAAATAAAAGTTAAACAAAACTACAACTGAAAGGAGTTTTGTCAAATGGGATTGCCAAGAATAAAAACCTAATAGAATAAATGATGAAAAATAATTAACTAAACTTCTCTTTCTTCATCATTAATATACATGTATATATCTTTTTCTTTTGGTGATGTTATGTGCATATATAGATATAGGTATATCATTCTGAGTATAAAAAAAAATTAAAAAAAAAAAACCATAAAACATCACTTAATCACTCATTAATCACTTACTGAAGCACCTTGAACAATGAAATAATCTAGAAGACTCAAAAATGTAAGAAATCATAAAAGCCTGTGTGTGATACTCCGATTTTTAGGAAACAATCTGTGTGTAGTTATCTCATTCAGTTTGTTCCTATATTTTTTGAGCATATATTTCAAAAACTAAACGAAATTTAGCAAACAATCTAGAGAAATATTTAGATCAAGTGGCCAAAACAAATTGATATTTAATAATGTAATAAAATAAAATAAAATGAATCTTCGAATCAAAAACATGTTTCGAAATTAGAGTCTGCACCACCTTGATAAAAATAAATTGAATTAGAAAAATTTCATGTTGATCTTCGAAATCCACTTCCTCTAAACTGACGTTGATCTTTCTGATAAGCCAAAGAGAATTTGGAAGCTGAGAGAAAGATATAGGGATTACAGAGACAAGTAGTTGGATTCATACATAGAAATTAGGCTTACCGATTATGAATCGATTGAAATCTTCATCAACAGCAGAAATCTTCAAATCTTCATCAACAATCGATCAAAATCTTTAAATCTTCATCAACAGTTGATCGAAATCTTCAAATGAATAATAAAATTGAGAATGGTGAGTCGAAAGAGAGAGTCGAGCGAGAGAGAGTGAAGAGTGAGATTTTGAAAGAGAGAGAGAGAGAGTTCATATCGTAGGAGACAAATTTGGGAAATAAGAGTAAAAGGGGATAGGGCAAGTTTTACACGATCATTACAACAAAAAGCATTTTTGGTGATGCTTTTTAGTAACCAAACAAAAATTTAGTTGCCAAAGATACATAATTGGCGACAAAATATTTATGGTCACTAAAAACTAAACATTTGGCGATGAATTTAAAATTTTGGTCGCTATTGAGTTTGGCGCCAAGTGAATTTTTTGCGCGGGAGCGCTAAAAACTTTTTGGCAACCAAATTAAATTATAGCGACGGAAACTTTAGTCGCCAATTGTATTTGTTTGGCGACAAACATTACTTGGTTGCCGAAAATCTGAATAATATTTATGGCAGCCAAATTAATTTGGTTGCCAATAAATTATTTGTCTTTATCCTAATTTTTTATTGCCAAAAATAGTTGACTGAGTAAATAAACAAGCAATTGACCATCACTTCTCCTTCTCATTTTCTCACTCCATCTAAAACGACACAACACAGGTCCAAGTATGCTTTTCTTCTCTTCTTCTTCTTCTTCTTCTTCTTCTTCTTCTTCTCTCTCTCTCTCTCTCAGGTGTCTCGCTCTCTATCTCCTCTTGCTTTCTCAGCGTCACCGAATTTAAAGACACATTAGCTACTGAGAGATCCCGACCCTCTTTTTGGGTCACTGCCCTCTTCTTTTCTCTGTCTCTGATATTCTCAATGTAGTCCCCCTCTCTCTCTCCCTCTCTTGCTTTCTCGTACTGCCAAATGCCAACGGTAGAGTAACGTTGGGCGGCAGCAGATCACCACCTTCTCTTTGGGTCACTGCCCTTTTCTCTCTTCTGGCCGAAATGATATTTTAAAACTAATTTTTAAAGTTACAAAGGTGAAATAAACTGATTTTTATTTTATTTTTTATTTTGGGTATTTCATGGTTATGTATGTATATGTATGTACTCATAGATTTGTTAGTTTTCATGTTTATGTGGAATTGATATTGTTTTTATTGTCTTATTGGGCTAGAATTCAAGTGGGTTTTGGATATTTATGAAGATAGTTATAAGGTTGTGTAGTAATTTAAATTTTATTCTTTTGTTGTTTTTTATCCTTAGGTTCTGAAAAGATTATGAGGATGCACAAGGATCAGGCAGACATGCAAGTTGATGAAGAGGATTGTTCATCAGAAAAATTTTATTGACAGCTTGCTCTGTAAGTATACTTTTCAGAATTTAATTTTCAGATCACTAAAAACGCTTCACTTAATATATTTGTTGAAACAAGTTGCTACTATGATCCTATTCAGTTGGCTGGTTTGCTTTGTTTGTTAATGTATTGTTCTTCTTGATTGTTATTGGTTGATCCCTCTTCTTGGTTGTTGCTAGTTGATTATATTTTTAGAAATTAAAATTTGTGAGTTAGATGAATCCAAGTATTATTCACCTATTGTGACACACTACACTAGTGTTGGCACTTAATTGCCATGATTTTCATTTGTTCATAAAAATAATATATAAAAAAAGTAGCCCACTTCTAATACAAATTTGCATTTAAGTTGTATGGCTCAAGTCCAGGATAAGGAATTTGATAAGACAGTTCGTTTCCGGTGGATGGACTGGACCGATCCAAGCTCCTCAAGCCCACGTCCGAGTGGCCAAGCCCACTAAATGACCTGCAAGTAAGTTCAATGGGGAACGGGGTAGTCCCCAAGCGAACCCTCCGACGGGCAAGTTAGCAAGTAGGGAGAAGAGATAAAGTGTGTAGAGAGAGAGAGATTGGAGAGAGAAAGCTTTACCTTCTTCTTGTCTTCGATGCTTGCTTATATCCTTTGGTAATCATTTCACTGTCCTTTCCGACGTGCCCACGTCGCCCAAAGCCTGTGCTGTAGCTTACCTTGTTCAGGGTAAAAGGGGGGCGCCGTTCCGACGGGGAGGTGTTGTCATCATAAATGCTGTGATGGGCTACATTAATGGTGATGTGTTGTGGCAATAACTTTGCAGATCTTTGTCTGCTGATGTGGCCTGTCTTACACCTGCCATATGTCCGAATGTTATTAGCCCTTCACGCCCAGTTGGCCTCCAACTGTCCTGGATTTTACTAACCAGGTTATGCAATGGGCTCCAAATGGTGGGCTTGGGGTTGTTTACTGTGGGTTGTGGCCTTTGTAGGCCTATCCATGTCAGTAGTCCCCCATTCTCGAGTGCAGCTTCAGTCCAACGAAGGGAATACTTATGCGAAAGGTGAGTCCGACCGGGATGACCGAGCGGGGGATGGTCCGATCGTGAAAATGAGACAGAGCGGGGAGGCCGACCATGGGGAGGCCGACCATGGGGAGGGTCGATCGTGCGAAGGCCGAGCGGGAAGGAAGACCGCGAGGAAGGCTGACCGTGTGAAAGCTGAGCGGAAAGAAAAACCGCGAGGGGGACTGACCGCGTGATGGCCGAGCGGACGAGCCGACCAAGAGGAAGGCTGACCATGTGAAGTCCGAGCGGATGAGCCGATCGCGTGAAGGCCGACCGTGTGAGAGTTGAGCGGAAAGGAAAACTGCAAGGAAGGCTGACCATCGTGAAGGCCGACCATGGACAGCGTGAGCGAAGGCCGACCGTGAGAGTGACCGTGAGGTCGTAAAGGTCGAGCGGAAGGGCGCGGGGCTCAAGAGGTGGCGTGTGAAATGATGATTTGAAGTGGAAAAGACAAGGGAAGGGGGGAGACAGTGCATCGTGGCCATACACGTGGCAATATCGTGGGGGGGGGAAGTTAGGTGTTGGAGCAGAAATGAAACGATAGGTCATTATGGGGTTGAAAAGACAGTTTTGGCGGATGATTTGAAAAGTTTTCAAAGTGGCGAAAATTAATTAGGATCCTTGGAATACGGGCAAACCGTGGGCTTTTGGTATCATTCGATTCACCTATTTGTTTACAAAGAACCAAAACATTCCAAGTCTTACTTCATTTGTTGCTCACGATACACCTTTGCAACACTTCTGCAATTTTCTTGCACCTGTAGCGGAAGCGATTCGCAAACATACCCTAGAAATGGCACAAGAAGGAGCGGTGAATGTGAGGGTGGACCCACTTGGAGACGATGATGCAGAGGAGCTAGCGGCGCAGTATTGGTCAGAAAGGGTAGGGGAGTCGATGGTACAATCCCATGGTTCCACCATGATAGCAGCGCCGAAGCCAATCAGCCAGGTGGAGCCAGATCACTGGCACACGAAGGCTGACAAATCCACGATTACGGCGGCGGAGTTGGAGGCTATCCATGAAAAGTACCAGATCCCTGCGGAAGTGGAGTTATTGCTGTTGACATCAACGGAGAGACCGTCTGACACCAGGCCAGGAGAGTTTTCCCACTATGAGGAAGCTCTAAAGGGTGGACTGAGGTTGCCACTGCCGCAAATAGTGGTGCATGTGCTCAACCATCTAGAGGTGGCACTAGGGCAATTAATGCCCAATGCATGGAAGATCTTGTTGGCCTGCGCAAGTGCATGGCCGAAGGCGAATGGAGGGCAGGCCATGACGGTGGACGAGTTCTTTGGTTGCTACAAGGCTTTAGGGCAGTAGGAGACTTGGGTCACCCTACAGGCAGCGGCAGGGAAGGGTTTGGTGGCGGGGTTGCCAACGTCGATCAAAGGTTGGAGACCACGGTGGTTCTATGTGTCCATCTTTGGAGGGGCTGGTGTGCGTACCATGTGGAAGGTGCCAACCAGATCTGTGGAGCCAAAGTTGGGGGCAGCGGCAGATGAGAGGGTGAAGAGGGTAAAGGAGTGGAGGGAGAGGGAAAAAGCCAAGTGGGACGAGCTTGTTCAACCGTCCACACTGTTTGAGGCAGGGTTGGGTCCACAGCCGATCGATGGGGACCTCGACCGGGCGGAGTTGGAGGCAAGGAGAAAAGCTCAAGAGGCAGAGGATCAGGCCATCCTTGTGAAAGCCCAGAAATTCAAAGAGTCTCAAGCCGACCGACCACCCAAACCAGTTACGAGGAAGAGGATTCGACCTCGTCCCAAACCCCTCGGAGAGAAAGACTTAGATGAGTTTGTACCATGACCAGCCCCAAGGGACCCTTTAAAGGAGAGGTCATTGAAGGAGATAGAGGCGTTGGGCGTGGGGAAGAAGAAGAAGAGATTGAGGCGGAGTGAGGAAGAGCCTACCCAAAAGAGAAGGAAGGAAGGGAGGGCAGAGGAGGCCAGTCCGGCCAAGGAGGGAGAGGTTGCTGGGATGGAGGAGACTCCAGGGAGAGTAATCGCCCCAGAGGTGGTAGACGTTGCCTCAAAAGTGAGAGAGGTTGTGCCAGTGAGGGCAGCAATCGGTGTAGGGGTTGGTAGGGTCGCCCCTGAATTTAGGAGGGAGGAACAGCCCCAGGAGGGACTTGCCCCCCAAGGAGGAGGAGTTAGCCTGACCACAGCGATCTATCATGCTCGGACGGTGGCTGGGCGACTAGAGGGAGAAGAAGGCCCAGCCAGAGCTGGGGCAGACCGCTTGGTGAGCATTGTGAAAGAGGCAGCCTTGCGCTCGGCATCAAGATTTAATGAAGCTGACCTGTTGAGGGGGTTATGCTCATCCCAAATGGAGGTAACCACCCTGGCAGGGGCTCTGCTGAGGAAAGCGGGGGCTGCCAAACTTAAGGCTGATGAGGCCAAGGCTCAGCTGGCCAATTTGAAGAAGGAAAGTGTAAGCTGGGAAACTACTCACATTGATCTGCAAGCTGCCAAGGTGGAGTTGGAGAATACACGCCGTCAGGTTGTGTCGCTCAAGTTCCAACTTGCTGGCGAGCAGAAGAAGTTGGAGGAGGCCCAGAGAGCCTGCACTGTCGTGGTCGAGCGACATGAAGAGGCCATGCTAAATAATGAAGAGTTGGTCAGGTAGAAAGATGAAGCAGATGTCAAAGTTAGTGAGCTGCAGAAGGAGTTGGAGGCTGAGCGTGCCAAGGCAGGGGAGGAGAGGGAGAAGCTGCAGAAGGAGTTGGAAGCAGAGAGGGCGAAGGCGATGGCGGAGAAGGAGGGCCTGAAGAAGGAGGTGGAGGAGGAAAAGGCGAAGGCTACGTCTGAAAGGGCGACCCTTCAGAAAGAGCTGGACCAAGAGAGGGCGAAGGCAGCTTCTGAGAGGGCGGCTTATCCCGATCTGTGTATCGCAGCTGTGGAGCAATTCAAAGGGTTTGCCGAATTTCAAATGGCAGTTGACGCCGCTGTCGCCAAGAATCTGGCTGGGCGAGAAGCTGGGGGGGCGGGCCCATCGAGGACGACTGCTGGAGGCAGAACTGGAGCGAAAGTTATTGAGAGCATCCAGCAGTTAGATTTTTATAAGCACGAAATGGCTGAGTTCTGGGACAGTGGCTGGAAGATGTTCAAATGCAGAGCTGAAGAACTGTTCCCAGACTTAGACCTCAGTAGTGTGACAATTAGGGAAGACGATGTGGCCCAGACCCCCTTGGATGAAGGCGTCGAAGAGGAAGATCTTGTATCTAGTGGAGAGGAATGACTGGGGAAGATGAAGAAGAGCCCCTTTTTTTTTTTAATTTATTTTTTATTTTTTTGAATTGATGTAATGAACTTGTGTACACATTTGTGAATGAATAAAACTTCATTTATGTTTTCAGTCAGTTGCCTGTGCTTGTATGTAAATCAGCGTGAAATTAGACTTGTATAAAAATTCAATGCAAAGTAAAGTAAAGAACTCCTTAATGCAGAGTAAAATTGGACTTGTATAAAAACTCAATGCAAAGTAAAGTAGAGAACTCCTTAATGCGCAATGCAGATTGAAATGGGACTTGTATAAAAACTCCATGGATGAGAGTGGTTTATTGGAGTTACGCTAGATGGTGGAGGAAATAATCTGATTAGTAAATGAAACACGTGAGAACATCTTTGATATTTGATTAAGTAAAGAGTGGTATAAAAACTTTGGCCTGGAATTGTGACTAAGCGTCAAAGTGTGACTGAGTGTCCTACTAACGCCATAATTAGGAAATTTCATTGACGATAGGATTATCTCAATTTGGACCTGGAATTAAAGTTGCAAGTAACTCACTCTAGACCAGCAATGGTGGCATTCAGTTTGGTCGGGACCTGTAATGCTTGGTCTAGGTGGGGATTGGACTGGCCGAGTGCGTCGAGTTGAGTCTGGCTGGGACTTTTGTGCTCAGTCTGGCTGGGGCTTTTAGTGCTTAGTCTGGCTGAGGCTGTTAGTGCTCAGTCCGGCTAAGGCTTTGAGTGCTCGGTCTAGACGAGGCTTTTAGTGCTCAGTCTGGCTGAGGCTGTTAGTGCTCGGTCTGGACGAGGCTTTTAGTGCTCAGTCTGGCTGAGGCTTTGAGTGCTCGGTCTGGACGAGGCTTTTAGTGCTCAGTCTGGCTAAGGCTTTGAGTGCTCGGTCTGGACGAGGCTTTTAGTGCTCAGTCTGGCTAAGGCTTTTAGTGCTCGGTCTGGCTGAGGCTGTTAGTTACTGGAGCCAATACATCATTGAGACACCATATAGATGACTGAGATATATAAATGTCAAAAAGTTACATTGCACAAAAAGGATGACAAGAATGTTCAAGCGTGTGACTTTCCAAAAAGAAAATACAATAATTGAGCAACATAAAAGTAGTAGTTTATTGAAAGTAACGTTTCAAGTGTTCGGCGTTCCAGGGGTGCGGGAGGTCTCGACCTTCCAGATCCTGAAGCCGGTAAGTGCCTGGACGTGGTCTGGCTTTCACAATATAAGGTCCCTCCCATTTGGCTGCCAATTTACCCTCAGTCGGATTCTTGGTGGCAAGGGTTGCTTCTCTCAAGACTAGGTTCCCAACAGCAAACTCCCTTGGTCGGACTTTGTGGTTGTAATGTGTTCTCATTTTTTGTTGGTATGAGGCCAATCTGACAGCAGTGGTCTCCCTGAGTTCTTCAATTAGGTCTAGGTCTGCCCGACGGAGTTCTTCGGTGAGTGCTGGATTTGGATGTAAAACCCTGGGGGTAGACAGACCGATTTCCATCGGAATAACCACCTCGGCGCCATATGTTAGACGAAAGGGGGTTTCCCCAGTGGGAGTCCGAGCGGTGGTGCGGTAAACCCATAACGCATTCGGTAGTTCCTCAGCCCAAAGTCCCTTAGCAGCTTCAAGCTTAGTCTTGATGATCTTCAGGAGAGAACGGTTGGTGACCTCAACTTGGCCGTTGGCTTGGGGATGACCGGGGGAAGAGAAACATGGTTGAATCTGGAGGTTGGCGCAGAACTGCCTGTACTTGGTGTTGTCAAATTTTTTGCCGTTGTCGGAGACAATGGCCTGACGGACACCGAATCTGCAAACAATCGATTGCCAGATGAATTTGGTTATGTTCCGTTCGGTGATGGTCGCGAGGGGTTCTGCCTCTACCCACTTGAGGAAATAATCAATGGCGACAATCGCGAACTTGGTTTGGCCTCGGTCAGTGGGAAATGGACCAACCAGGTCGATCCCCTATTTGGCGAACGGGTAGGGGCTGCAGAGTGTGATCAGCTTAGTGGGAGGAGCATGGGGGATATTGGCAAAGCGCTGACACTTGTCGCATTTAAGCACAAAATTAGTGGCATCTTGATTGAGAGTCGGCCAGAAATAACCAGTACAGAGTATTTTATGGGCTAAAGACCTGCCGCCCGAATGATTGCCACAAATTCCCTCATGGATTTCTTGCATTACATAGGTTGCTTGGGCTGAGTTAAGGCATCGCAGATATGGTCGTGAAAAGTCACGTTTGTACAAGACGCCACTGACCAGAACGTAGTTGGACAACCGAGCCCTGACCTTGGCGCCCTGCTGTTGGTCATCTGGGAGTTCTCCTGTGGTAAAAAATAGGATGATGTCGGATGCCCAGGGGATGGGTTTATTTTGGAGGAACTGCACTTCTTGTAGGTCGGGCGAGACGGCCGGGTGGGCTAGGTATTCGTGGCGAACTCCGTGGCTGAGGTCGGGCTGGTCTGCAGAGGCTAGCTGAGCCATCTCATCTGCCTTGGAGTTTTCCGCCCGAGGTATGTGCTTGATGTGGAAGGTATTGAAGAGGCAAACAAGAGGGAGTGCTAGATCCCTGTAAGCCCGCATTGTGTCCTCCTTGGCGTCGAATTCCCCCGTGATCTGGCCGACGATGAGCTGGGAGTCACTGAACACCCGAATGTGGCTGACACCGATGTCCTTGGCAAGGCGGAGTCCTGCTATCAAGGCCTCATATTCGGCCTCATTGTTGCTGGCATCAAACAAGAGGCGGAGAGCACATTTGAAATAGCCACCCTCAGGGGAGGTGAGGATGAGGCCAGCCCCACTACCTTCCTTGCAGGATGACCCGTCGACGTTGAGAGTCCAAGAATGGGGGTCTTCTGGCTCGGTAGGAGTTGGTGGGGGTGGAGAGGCAGTGGTTGGGGCAAGGTTGGTGAATTCCAAGATGAAGTCAGCTATGGTCTGTCCCTTGATTGCTGTGCGAGGGCGGTAGGAGATATCAAACTGGCTGAGTTTTACTGACCACTGCATAAGTCGGCCAGAAAGTTCTAGTTGTTGCATGACCTTCTTCAGGGGTTGGTCGGTGAGGACCACTGTGGAATGGGCTTGGAAGTAAGGACGAAGTCGTCTGGAGGCCGTGACCAAGGCCAGGGACAACTTTTCTAGCAATGGGTAATTCTGTTCCGCTCCCCTGAGAGCTCGACTGATGTAGTAGACCAGCCGTTGGACTGAGCTGTCTTCCCTGATAAGAGCTGCGCTGACTGCGGTGCTTGACACTGCTAGATAGAGGAAGAGGGGCTCGCCCGTAACTGCCTGTGAAAGGAGGGGAGGGTTGGCTATGCATTGCTTTAACTGCTGAAAAGCCTCTTCGGATTCGGTTGTCCATTCAAAAGTCTGCTGAAGGACTTTGAAGAATGGTAAGCACTTATCTGTTGCGCGGGAAATGAAGCGGTTGAGGGCCGCCACTCGGCCGGTGAGTCTTTTAACTTCTTTGACCGTTCTGGGTGACTGCATTTCAATTAAGGCCTTGATCTTCTCGAGGTTAGCTTTAATGCCGCGCTGGCTGACCATAAAACCTAAAAACTTTCCAGATCCTACGCCGAAGGCGCACTTCGGAGGTCAGTCAGATGATCAATGGAGAGTTTGCTCTTGACCAGCATGTCATCGACGTATACTTCCATGTTCCGAGCTATTTGGTGTTGGAAAACGGCATTGACTAGCCGTTGGTAGGTGGCCCCAGCATTCTTTAGTCTGAACGGCATCACGCGGTAGTGGTAAGTACCTCGATCGGTAATGAAGGAGGTATGTTCTTGGTCGACGGGTGCATCAAGATTTGGTTGTATCCAAAAAAAGTATCCATGAAGCTGAGCATCTGATGATCGGCTGTGGCGTCGACCAGCTGATCGATGCAGGGAAGAGGGTAGCTGTCCTTGGGGCAAGCTCGGTTCAGGTCGGAGTAATCGACACAGAGTCGCTATTTGCCGTTGTTTTTGCGGACTAGGACCACGTTTGACAACCATTTAGGGTAGTCTACGTTTGTGATGAATTGGGCCTCAAGGAGCTTGTCGACCTCTGCTGCAATAAGAGTGTTGCGCTCCGGATGGAAGATGCGCTGCTTCTGGCGGTAGGGTCGGAAATGAGGTTTGATGCTGAGGCGATGGGTTATAAAGGATGGGTCAATACCCGACATGTCTGAATGGGTCCAGGCGAATACATCTTTGTGCTCGGTTAGGAGGGCAGTAAGATCGGCCTTGGCTTGGGGGGATAGCTGACTGCCGATCTGGGCAATTTTCATTGGGTTGGTGGGGTCGATGGGAACCTCAACGAGCTCCTCAACAGGTTCTCCTCTGACCAGCTCATCTTCATCTCGGATGTCAAGTCCTTCAATAATCATGGCCTCCTTCAACTTACCTTTCTTGAGTGAGGCGACATAGCATTTTCTGGCCACGGTTTGTTCTGCCCTCACTGTTCCGACCCCGAGATCAGTGGGAAACTTGATGGCCAGGTAGTAGGTGGAGGTGATTGCTTGGAAAGCGTTGAGGGCAGTGCGACGTAGGATGATGTTGTAAGCAGAGGGGCAATCGACAACGACGAAGGTAAGCAACTTCGTGGTTTGCCGTGGATATTCGCCAATGGTGATGGGGAGATCAATGGAGCTGATGGAGGTCACCCGGTCACCAGTGAAACCAACCAAAGGGGTTTGGAGGGGAGACAGACTTTCCTCCCCGATCTTGAGCTGGCGGAAGCAGTTGAGGAATATGATGTCTGAAGAGCTTCCATTGTCGATGAGAACTCGTCTGACCTTATAGTTGGAGAGGATGGCAGAAATGACGAGAGGATCGTCATGAGGATAACGGATGCCTGTACAGTCGGCGTCCGTGAAGGTGATGGGCTCTGTCCACTACTTGGGCTGTTTGGAGGGTCGGTCTACCGTGGTGACTGCCTTATCTGAGCCCTACCTTATTTTTCTGAGTTCTGCCTTCTGAGCCGAGTGAGATGGCCCCCCGCAAGCAAGTCCACCTGAAATGACTCTAATTTCACCAACGGGTGGGAGTGGATTACCTTGTGGCCGAGGTTGTTGCGAAAGTCGATCATGGCCTGGCCTTGATTTGGTGCCGGGTGGGGTGCGCCATGATTGTCTCTGGGGTTCGCTTTGCCTCTTGCCGAGGGCGAGTGTCCGTGAACCGGCTTAGACGCCCCTGACGTATTAGGGTCTCCACCTGATCCTTGAGGTTGATGCAGTCATCAGTGTTATGGCCATGGTCCTGGTGGAAACGACAATATTTGGACTGGTCTTTCCGGTTGGAAAGGTTCCGTGGAGGTGGAGGCCATTTGAGGGGGTAGTCCCATTGGATCTGGTGGAGGACTTGTTCCATGAGAGAATTAAGGGGTGTGTACCGCTTGAACCGACCGGGCGGTCGGGTAAGTGCTGACCGGTCAGCGCGGGGAGGGTGGGCGTTATAGTGGGGTGTTGAGCTATTATACTGGGTGTTTCTGGGGTTTGGGTCTTTTCTCTTTTCTCGGGGAGTCGGGTTTTTAGCTGTTGGATCCTGCCGAGCGGCTAGTGAATCTTCGGCATTCATGTATTTTTGGGCTTTGGAGAGTAGGGCTGCCATTGAGGTCGGGGGGTTTTTGGAGAGGGAGAAAAGGAAATCGGATAACCGCAAACCGGCCATGAAAGCCGTGAGGATGACCTTGTCGTCGTTTTCTGCCACTTGCAAGGCTTCGGTGTTGAAGCGAGTGACAAAGCTGCGCAGTGATTCCTCCTCGGTCTGACGAATGTTGAGGAGTTGGGTGGCCGGGCGTCGTTGGCGCTGGGCTCCAATAAAATGGCTCAGGAAAGAATCACTGAGTTGCTGAAAAGTGGAGACAGAGTCTGGTGGCAACTGGCTGAACCATAGTCGAGCTGACCCCTTCAGTGTCACGGGAAAAGCTCGGCACATGATCTCGTCAAGGAAGGCATGGAGGATCATGAGGGTGCGGTAAGTCTCTAGATGGTCGACCGGGTCCGTCGTTTCGTCGAAGGAGTCGATGGTGGGCATTTTGAACTTGGTGGGCAGAGGCTTGTCTCGAATGGAGGCCACAAACGGTGAGTTTGCCGTAGTAGAGGGCTTATGCTGGATGTTCTGCATAACCCCTTGGAGCTGAAGTTTCATAGCGTGGAGTTCAGCGTCCCAAAGGGGAATGTTGTCGCCACCAGAGGGAGACAGGTGTTGGACGCTGCTAGCTTCTCCCTCGGGGGCTGGTGCTACAACCGATGGGTATGGGGGTGGGGGTGGTGGATTTATATGTGGGTGAGGAGGTTGCAAACCTCCCAAGTTAGGTGGATTGGGTTGTGGGACAGTATGGCTCGGAGTTCGTTCTAGATTGGGTGGAATATCTGGAGGTGGTGGTGGAGGAATGTGGAGGTTTCTTTGGAGTAAAGAATTTATCAGGGCCTAATTTTGCTTGGCCATACGGTTAATGCTGTTGGTAAGCTCGATGAAATACTGAGGTGGGTTGTTCGGATTGGGAGGGTCGGTTTGATGGTCGGCAGCGTTATGGTGAGAAGCCATGGATCTAGTCGTGACCATGCACCTTGATGGGTAGGAGAGAAAGGTTGCTGGGACAGGGTCTCCGGCGACAATGAGCACAACTGTCGCACGGACAGGACAGTTCTCACAGACGGCGCCAACTGATAAGACAGTTCGTTCCCGGTGGATGGACTGGACCGATCCAAGCTCCTCAAGCCCACGTCCGAGTGGCCAAGCCCACTAAATGACCTGCAAGTAAGTTCAATGGGGAACGGAGTAGTCCCCCAGCGAACCCTCCGACGGGCCAGTTAGCAAGTAGGGAGAAGAGATAAAGTGTGTAGAGAGAGAGAGATTGGAGATAGAAAGCTTAACCTTCTTCTTGTCTTTGATGCTTGCTTATATCCTTCGGTAATCATTTCACTGTCCCTTCCGACGAGCCCATGTCGCCCAAAGCCTGTGCTGTAGCTTACCTTGTTCAGGGTAAAAAGGGGGCGCCGTTCCGACGGGGAGGTGTTGCCGTAATAAATGCTGTGATGGGCTGCATTAATGGTGATGTGTTGTGGCAATAACTTTGCAGATCTTTGTCTGCTGATGTGGCCTGTCTTACACCTGCCATATGTCTGAATGTCATTGGCCCTTTACGCTCAATTGGCCTCCAGCTGTCCTAGATTTTACCAACCGGGTTATGCAATGGGCTCCAAATGGCGGGCTTGGGGTTGTTTACTGTGGGCTGTGGCCTTTGTGGGCCTATTCATGTCAGAATTAGTTATTGCTTTTGTGGTAAATGGAATGCCATTTGAACTTGAAGTCAATTTAGATACTTGGAAATTATGAGTCGTGTATACATCTTTAATTTCATCTTCTATTCCATGGTGCTCTTTTTGTCTATAACAAGCTTTGCTCTTATCTTTAGGATATCAGTACATCATACTAGATTCTGTATAAAATAGTATTTTCATGTATGTGGGTTGACACTAAATTCTAAATGCTACTAATAACTTTGCTGCATAAAGTAGTTTATCACTTGGAACCTTGTAAATTAACATACAACAAGCATGTATAATTAGGTGGGTATGATAGAACTTCTAAAACATTAGGATGCAGATATGCCAAGAACACCGCAAGACATATATATATATAGTATAGGCATGTGTGTATATAACTAAAGAATAACCTACTATAGACTTGTGCAACAAAATCTTTCTTTATGAATCTTTCAAACATTCTAAAATTTCTAACTTGTAATACAAAATTCACAAAAGCAAATTGAGAGTAATGTTTTGTGGACACGATCTAGGGACCAAAGATGTGTTTTAATCTCATTATCCCAATGTTTCTTTACTAAAAAGTTGTCAAAGTTCAAAAATTCTTGTCATGTTTCCTAAGAACATTATAATGCTATACTAGAAATGTCACTTATCTTATAATTTGCTTTTGCAATATCAGAAAACTTATTATCACAACATATCATCGGCAATAAAGTACGATTTGTGGGCACAATGCTATCGAACTATTCATATTCATTCTAGTTTTTATTTGAACAACTTTTTGACCTTAATATAAGTGAAAGCAATCTCAAGTTTAAGATTTAAGTCCTTCTAGTTTCAATTTAGTCATGAAAGTAAAGGTAGCACTTTGGATGAAATCTCATTCCATTGGTAGCTCTTACTCAGTTGATATTTGCTCTTGTTTTGGAATCTTGAAATTGAATTTGATCAGTAGTCCATTATGACATAATTTGAGCTAGATTTTGGTTGGACAATATGCTATTGATTTACAAACTTGTAAAGATATTGCTTGTAATTAATTCATATATGCCAAGTTTTAATTGGTGAATCACGTATTACATTTTGATTTTGGTATATTGAAATCTTGTAATTCACTGTAGGAAAATGTAACGCCCCAAAAAAATACAAAGGATACAACCCAAAACATACAATTAATAATCACATACATTAGAGTAAATTGTTCATTCATTACATGAAGATAAAGATACAAAAGAGTATAATATAAATAAATGCTCTATTGGCTTACACCTTTCCAAGCCTTAACTTGGTTATAACAAAAGTGAGTTTCACTCATTACACATTTAGCCCTATGCTACACACAAATGAAAACAAAACATGAAGCTCTTGCTTCCAAAAGATCCTTCTCATGTTATTGCCTTGGAAGAGGCATGCCATCATTACCTGAAAATGTTATTCCCAATAGGGTGAGCCACAGCCTAGTAAAAATCATCTAACAAAATATATGAAACTTAGCAAAGATATATGTACAAATGCATAAACTATGCAATGTGATAAAATGTTTCACAACTTTATATACTCGTGAGATATCAATTTCAAGTCTTAATCTATTTCCCTTTAAATTCATATTCCGTGCACTTATCTATTTCCATTCATGAGTCAATTTCATCATCTCTCAACAACCGAATAGAGGCTACCACTCAATAATTTTCAAATCATATAACATACATGCATAAACACTTCAAACTTCTATTTCACAAAAATTTCATCCGCAAGTAGCCATCAAACAGGACCCATGTAAACATAGGCTATATAAACACTACAATTGCCATTTTACGGATATTTTATCCGCGGGCTAGACACTTATGTATAATTTCGGGACTTTCACCCAAGACACTCTGGCCAACTTAATTATAATGGAGTCCATCCATTTTCTCCTCCTAAACAAATATCCATACATACGCAATGTATTTAGACAGGTAATCAAACATGAAGCACATTCCCTTTCCATTCCTAAACAAACACACATATATAATGTATATAAACATGGTCATATTCAATGATAACCATCAAAAAATTAGTTTCAATTCACCTAATCCACACGCAATTTCTACAACAATCTTAGCTATCCTCCACCGATAGCCTAATACAATTATCTCTAGACAGATATTCAATCTCAACAGATAGTTTATTCAAAATTTCCAAAAGAATACGTTAATACATAACCAATTCCACCATTTATATCAATACCCTCTCAATTTCATATTTCCAATGTCAATTCCAAATTTTTTTTTGTACAAAATAATAGTTTGACCCAATTAGGGCAATTTCTCAAATTTTCCAAATATTAACCAGATGTCAAAATCATCAAATTAGGCATAGCACAACATCATTTTCAAACCCCACAAACATTAATTTCATCTACACCCAAAACCCCTCTTTGAACTCTATACTCAAACCCTAGGTTTGTTTTAAAACATCCCCAAATCACATCATTGTTACACAAAAGACAATAACTAAGCTAAATGTCATATGAAGGTGTAGAAAGATCCCTACCTCAAAGGAAGAAGGTGAGTCCAACATAAGGGAAATTCCAACAACGACGAAACCCACTTTCAATCGGATCAAAACGAAGATCTTGACGAGCTCTACCTTTTCTCAAAGGCGCTAAGGTAGAAATCCCAATAGATCTAGATGAAATCTAAGAGAGAAGGTGAAATGTAGAGAGAGAGAGAAGCTTAAGAACAAGCTTTTTGGAAAGCTTTAGAGAGAGAAAGAAAAGAAAAAGTGATTCAAAATGTCATCTTCTCAGACTGAAATACACGCACCCGCTCGAGTGTGGGAATCCCCACTCGAGCGTCAGACATAGACTCATGCTCGAGCGTGAAACTGGACGCTTGAGCGTCGAATGCACTCTCCCAGCATTTGCAGACTTACAAAAATGCTGAGAGTTGTAGAATCCTGCTTGAGCTCGAGAATGGCCGCTTGAGCGGAGGAGTAAAATTTGTGAAGCCCGCTCGAGTGCAAGAATGCCTGCTCGAGCGAAAAGGCCAAAATCTAGGCAACACAGGTCTTGAAAAGGGAGTAACCAACCTGTTCCAAACACATAATTACAACCCAATAACCAAAAATAGAGGGGAGACAAGGGAAACAAGATATGAATAACCTTTCAAATCCATACAACCCAAGTCTGGAATACAACAAGAAATGGGTTAAGAACCGGTATTGCTATAACCTCCCTCCCTTATAAAATTTCGTCTCTGAAATTTCAAATCAAGCTCAAAATATAATAAGACCATTCACAACAACGTTATTTCCACAAGTTCATCACTATGACTCATTCTCTGGTCATCCATACTCATCAACTCGATACACAAGTTCCGCATTGAAAATACATTTTACAATTTTCCAAACATTTACAATGTTTAAATAAAAACACAAATTTTCAAAATTTATCTAGCATATACAATCCCCCAAAGGTGATACAACATTCAATATTTCACATTTTCGAAACATATGCAATGTCAACATAGAATCCACGTTTCCAAAATGCCCATAACATGCTTATAATTCTCATCGTCATGATCGAAATCTTAATACAAAATTAAATATCAACAAACAAGTCCGGATATTTCTCTCAGACTTCCAATTCACGCTTCTAAGTTACTTCTTCAACCCCGTGATGTTTCCATAAAACCTTAACTAAGAGAATCGTCTTGCCTCGCAAAAACTTGATCTCGTTTATCCAAGACTCTAACTGGTCTCTCCTCATATGAGGAATCCTCATCTGCCTCCAAGTCGGTCCAATCCAACACGTGCAATGGATCTGGTTCATACGTCCGAAGCATACTAATATGAAACACGTCACAAACCCCGGAAAACTGTGGCGGTAACGCCAACTGATAAGCAACCTCCCCAACCCGTTCGAGGATTTCAAAAGGACCAATAAATCGATGGGACAACTTCCCACTCTTCCCAAATCTCATTAAACCCCGCCTAGGTGATATTTTCAGGAGCACATGGTCTCCTACCTCAAAAGACAAGGGTCTCCTTCTACGGTCGGCGTAACTCTTTTGGCGACTCTAAGCCGTAACCAACCTCTTACGAATAAGTGCTACTTTTTCCGTCGTTTCCTGACTAACTTTGGGCTCAATAAAGGTGTATCACCCACCTCGGCCCAACATACAGGGGATTTATACGGTCTGCCATACAAGGCCTCAAATGGTGCCATGCCAATACTCGATTGGAAGCTGTTATTAGAGGCAAACTCCGCTAAGGGCAGGTGCCTTTCCCACGACCCTTTGAAGTCAAGGACACAACCTCAAAGCATATCCTCAAGGATCTGGATAGTACGCTCGGACTATCCATCAGTCTAAGCATGATACGCAGTACTAAAGGTCAATCTAGTGCCCAAGGCACTCTGCAAGCTCTACCACAACCGGGCTGTGAAACGTGGATCTCTATCCGAAACAATTGTCACAGGGAGCCCGTGCAACCTCACTATGTCCCTAATATACAGGTTGGCAAGATAGTCTACTGAATTACTCACGCGCATAGGGATAATGTGCGCAGACTTGGTCAACTAGTCAATTACTACCCAAATGGCATCACTACCCCGTTGAGTCCTTGGAAGGCCCATAACAAGATCCATCGTGACATGTTCCCACTTCTACTCGGCTATAGGCAAGGGTTGCAACAAACCTGCTGGCCTCTGATGCTCGGCCTTCACTTGCTGACAAGTAAGGCACTTTGATACAAATACGGCTACATCCTTCTTCATGCCTTTCCACCAAAACTAGCGACTTAGATCATGATACATCTTTATGCCTCTCGGATGCACCGCAAGGCTTGAATGGTGAAATTCTCGAAGTACTTCCTCTCAGTAAGACTTCAGTACAAACAAACGGTCTTGGTATCTAATACTCGAGTCAGGATATACACAAGCCCGTTCTACTTTCGCACTGGAGATCTTCTCTCTAAGGGTCTCTACCTCAAGATCACCCATCTGTGCTCCTAATAATCAGTTCACAAGTGTAGGTTGTGCAACCACAGAAAACAAGGCCGCAGATTCAACGGACTCGCCAAGATGCAAGTCAAACTTCCCAAGAGTACCCAACATTTCCCACTCCCGGATGGCAATACAAGCCATACTACTGATGGACTTCCTACTCAAAGCATCAGCCACAACGTTGCTCTTCCCCGGATGATAATGCAACTCGAAGTCATAGTCCTCTATGAACTCCATCCACCTCCTTTGTCTCAAATTCAAGTCTTTCTGTGTAAACAGATACTTCAGACTCTTGTGATCAGAAAATACCTCAAATTTCTCACCATACAAATAGTGTCTCCAAATCTTTAAGGCAAAGATCAGTACTGCTAATTCTAAGTCATGAGTGAGATAGTTCCTCTCGTGTGTTTTCAATTGATGTGAGCCATAGGCTACTGCTTTTCCCTCTTGCATTAATACACAACCCAGACTTTCTTGTGAAGCATCACAATAAATCGAATAACCTAAACCCCTCTTTGGGATAATTAAAATTGGAGCAGTGGTAAGTCTAATCTTAAGCTCTTGAAATGACCTCTCACAAGTCTCATTCTATACAAATTTAACTCCCTTCCTCGTCAATCTAGTTAACAGTGAAGCTAGTCTAGAGAAATCCTTCATAAATCTTTGGTAATACCCGACCAACCCTAGAAAACTGTGAATCCCAAAAGCATTCTTAGGTTGTGCCCAATATTGCACCACCTCTATCTTAGATAAATCTACCGTCACATGGCCTAAGAACTTAACTTTTCTTAGCCAGAACTCACATTTCATGAACTTAGCATACAACTTATGGGCTCTAAGCAACCTAAGTACCACTCGCAAGTGTTCTTCGTGCTTCCCTTCAGAGGGTAAGTAAATCAAGATGTCGTCGACGAAAATGACCACAAAACGGTCTAAGAACTCTTGAAAGATTCGGTTCATTAAATCCATAAACACTATTGGAGCATTGATTAGCCCAAAAGGCATCACAAGAAACTCATAGTGGCCATACCATGTACGGAATGCCATCTTCGTAATATCCTCCTCTCTTACCCTCAACTGATGGTAACCTGACCTCAAGTCTATCTTAGAAAAATAACAAGACCCCTTCAACTGATCAAACAGGTCATCTATACGAGGCATTGGGTATTTATTCTTAACAGTAACCCGGTTCAACTTTCTGTAATCGATACAAAGTCGTAAGGTTCCATCTTTCTTTTTAGCAAAGAAAGTCGGTGCTCCCCAAGGCGAAGTACTGGGATGGATAAAACCTTTATCTAACAATTCCTGGAGTTGAACCTTCAACTCACTCAACTCAGCAGGCGCAAACCGATATGGTGCCATCGAAATCGGTGTCGTACCAGGCACTAAATTAATAGAGAACTCTATATCTCAATGAGGTGACAAACTAGCAAGATCCTTGGGAAAGACATTTGAATACTCACAAACCACTCTTGGCAGCTCAACTCAAATTTCATCACACTCACTATTCTGAAAGTTAGTAAGAAGACAACTAAGTTCACTCTGCCCACGCAGATCATACACCAGTGATAAAACTCTATCCACCCGGTCCCCTAAGAAATAAAAGCAATCCCTGCTCAAGGTATATATAGTAACCCTCTGATGGTAGTAATCTATAATAGCCCGGTATGACGATAAGCAGTCCATACCCAAAATAACATCAAAGCTAGTCATATCAAGCAAAACAAATGCAAATAGAAATCGACGACCGACGACCTCTATATCACAACCCTAACACCCCTATTTCATAATGACCTCACCACCAATAGGGGACTCTACACAAATAGGAGATGCTAACTGTGCTAACTCTAACCCCAAAATTGATGCAAATGTAGACGAGATAAAAGAATGGGATGCACCCATATCAATTAATATACTAGCAACTGAATTGCAAAACAAGAAAGTACTTCTCACAACTGATGGAGCCAGTACAAGATCCGGCGCGGTAACAGCATACACATGCCTTGTTGGCCTCTAATCTACCTGCTCATTCCTTGGAGCATAGGCTTGTTGCACTGACTGAGCCGAAAAAGCTCCCTGGTTGGCCCTTGAGGCCTGTGCTGACTGGTGACTCTAAGTCTGCCTCAAACCAGACGCACCAGATGTGCCACCCAACTGTAGGCAATATCTCTTCAGGTGTCCCGCCTAGCCACACTGATAACAAGTGGATGGCTACCCTCAACCCTGACTCTGGCCCTAAGAACGAGCCAAAGACGAAGTTGCTCGCTGCCCTCCTCCTTTTTGCGGGCAAGCTGGAGACTTATGACCCAACTGGCCACATTTGAAACAAGTCACATCTCTTTGACCACCTCTTCCTAAACTCGAGCTAGGCACTGGAAAGGTAGACCTCAATTGAACTCCCTGGGACTGCTGAGGGTTAGAACCCCTTTGCCTCTTACCGTCCCCCTGATTGTCCTGACTCCTCCTAGAGCCCCTCATTCTCTCCTCCTCAGCTTGCATGATGGTCCCAAGATGGGCTGCAGCCTTCACAATGAGCCCATAATCCCTAATCATGGACCCGACCACTCAAAACATGAGTCCAGTCCTTAACGTCTTCTCAAATTCTAGACAACGGCGCTCTTTAATCGCCACCAACTCAGGTGCAAACTTAGAGAGGCTAGTGAAAGTGGCATCAAACTCGGCTAAAGGTGTATTCAACTGCTTGAGGCAAGAAAACTGATCCCTCAACTTCTCCCTAACAGTGGGAGGTAAGTACTTGTCCAGGAAAGCGTTGAAGAAAGCCTTCCAAGTTCCTTCAACGTGTCCCCGCGCATACTTTTACCATTGACCCGCGTCTCTCTTCAATTGGAAGGACACCACGGTCACTCTTAAAGCCTCGTCTTCAATGCCAAGCATCTTAAACGTCTTCACCATCTGTTCCAACCACTCATCTGTCTTCAGTGGCTTCTTTGGGTCACCCCAAAGCTCATCCGGATTAGATTGAAAAAACTCTCTCTTCAGAAACGAAGGCCCTGCCTCAGCTGCTTGGGCCTGGACTTGATTCTCAGCCCTAGGAATGTTCATGGATTCCCTGAGTGCTCCGGCCATTTCATGGGCTAAGGCGCCCATGGCCTGCTGACTTACTGGCTCGGCTACGTTGGCCTGACCAACCCCCTCTTCTTGCGTTGGAATTTCATCCGATATGGGCACCTCGTGCCTCCTAGGCCTACTACGCCTACCACCTCTTCCACGTCCTGACATCCTAATGAAGGTAACAAAGAAATTAACACATTCACAAATGTGCCGAAGCTAACTAACTCGCGTCCTAATACATTGGACAATAGTAACTCACTCCACATAAGCACATAGTCACGTAAATACATACAAACTTCATTTCTGAATAATGACCGTCCTAGATTTGGTGATGCACACCTCTTTCCAGATTCACCATTTTATTTACCCTTTTCAATAGTACAATACAAGTAACTCAAAATATTGTTTTCCCAAAATAATTCAAATGTTCCAAAACATAAAGTAGGAATTTCCAAAACTTCTTTTTAAAACATACAGTTTCAGTTTCCAAAATCCATTACATGCTCTATGATATGAATGATTTCAATTGCCTAATCTACATGTAATTTCTAATACACAGCAGTGCAATCCTTCACCAATAGCCAAAACAGTTATCTCTAATGCAGGAATTAAAATATAACCATATAGATATATTTTTCCAAAAGAGTAACAACACCTATTTCCAAAATCCCACAACCATTTCCTTTCTATTTCTTACAAAATCAACATCATTTTTTATATTTTTCCAACACAAGCCAAAACCCAAGTTCTTAGAACAAGACTTCATTTTCTTTCAAAATAACTTTTGAGTAAAGGCAAGCCACCATGTCAACATATCTCAACATCAATACAAAATCATCACTTGTTTCAATAACTCATTTGAAAATCTCCTTTTTACATTTTAAATCCAAACCCCAAGTTCAACCCAAAACACCCAAATCTATAGATCCTTTGAAATAACAAATCACAAGGATAAAAATCATACCAAATGATCACCAAATATACATAACAAAATATGCCACAAATATGCTATCGAACTCATATTGAGTTTAAGAAATAGACCCTACCTCTTGAAGCAAAGATGAGAACTCGAAGAAAATCAAAGTCGATGAAACCACGAAACTCTTTGATCAAAAGAAAGCCCTTGACGAGATCTACAATATTTCTCAAAGGACCAAGGTAGAAGGATGCCTCTACGTGAGTAAATCTAGAGATCTAAGTGAAAAAGGTGAGTTTCAAAAAAAGAGAGAGATTCACGGTGTGAGAAAGAAAGAGAGAGAGAGAGAGAATAGAGCAAAAAGTGAATGAGAAAAGTGTGTTTGGAGCCTATTTATAGTAATAGAATAACATCCCTAAAGCCAAAGGAAATAATAAGTCAAACCTCCAAAAGTTGAGCCCCAAAACCGAACCAAAAATTTGGAAATTTACTCACAGTGGTCGACCCTTCAGATAGAGGTGTCGACCCTTCAAGAAGAAAAGCTGAGACACTAATGTGTGCAGAGGACAAAGTGTCGACACCTCCCAAACTAGTGTCGACACTAAATTTTAGCAAGTAAACCCCAAATTCTGCAATAGACAAGGGTCAACACCTCCCAGACTGGCGTCAACCCCAAAGGCCAACAAGAAAAGGCAAA
Source organism: Camellia lanceoleosa (assembly GCA_025200525.1). Classification (NCBI taxonomy): domain Eukaryota; kingdom Viridiplantae; phylum Streptophyta; class Magnoliopsida; order Ericales; family Theaceae; genus Camellia; species Camellia lanceoleosa. Next base: position 119,658,934 of record CM045769.1, on the reverse strand, counting down.
TGTCGACACCACCAAGGGTTGGTGTTGACACTAAATTTCAGTAGTGATTTAGGAGCACAACAACAAGATGGTGTCAACACCTTCAAGGTTGGTCTCGACCCTAGAACAAGATTTTCAAGTTTCTAAATAACTTTTCAACGTAAACAAGCGTGAACGAACAATCCCAACAAGTTTAAATCAAATTGTATTCCTGCAAAACCAAAATACAACAACTCTAAAGAATCCCAAAATGAAAATAAAGGAATTAAATACATTCTCCAATAGTTTAAAGGACACAAGTGCTACAAATATCATATTTGAATGGATTAAATTGAATTTTTTTTACTAGAGGCAAAAGTGCAATTTTTCAAAAGTTGAGGGGGCACGTGCCCCCCTAGTCCTTACTTGCCTCTGTCACTAATTTTATCTATCTTTTTCCTTTTCTATTTCAAATTTCTATCCAAATCCATGAATCAAACATAATATAAAATTGGGTATATATTTTCCATATTGTAAATTTTGAATTAATATTCACTTTGTTTGGTTGTTGTTTTTGAAACTTAGTTTTTTGAAAATTTTAGAGTATTTGTTTGGTTATTCAGAAAACTAAACACACTTTTCAAAATGATATGCTAAGGAGAGAGACAATTTAAGGAGAGAGACAATTTAAAAAAAAAATTGTCACATCAAAAAATACTCTCACCTTAGATATATATATATATATATATATATGTACATGCTATATATGTATGAAAACATAATTTGGTATGTAACCATTTATGGGTACATATCCTACCATTAAATCTGTGACTTTATTATAAATTTGCACTCATTTCAAAATTGTCTCTCCTTAAATTGGAGGGAAACTTGAAATTGCAATAATGCACTTTTCTGAAAACCAAACAAAGATCCTTTTTCAAAATAGAGTTTTCAAATTACTTTTTGAAAAAATAATTCAAAAAAATGGAACCAAACATAGTGAGCACATTTTAAAATTGTGTACTACAAACTCTTATCACACATAGGGGTGTGCATAATACCGCCGAAACCGCCAAAACCGCACCGAGCCGCACTGCCAAGGCAAATTCGTTATTATTTGCCAATTGAACCGCCGGTTTTTGGTAAGAAAAATGGCAAATTCTAGTGACACTTTTATCAATCCGCCGGTTTCTATTTTTCTTCCAAACCGCACCGACCCGCACCGCTATTAAATCATGTTTTATAAGATTCTAAAAATTCTTTTTTACTTAAGTTTGCTTGTTATTCTATACCTTAAAATTTAGTATTACATTACTGCTCGAGGGGAATTCAAGATGTCAGTAATCCAAAATAAAGTTGGATTCCAATTCACTTTTCAATCTTTTTTTTTTTTTTTTTTTTTCTGGCCATGTTGCAAACTTGCATCAGCTCACTTTTCAATCTAAATACTTTTTAACAGTAAACATTTTCAATATATTATAAACCCTGAATGATATTAATTTTATGTATTGTATTTGATCATTGTAGCTTCCACAGATGTTTGTAATGAACTGATGGCATAGTCGTTGATATTATCATGTTGTTGCTACACTTGCTGCATCAGAAGAAAGTTTCGCAAGATGCTTAACATCACGGTATCTCTCGTCTTTTTTTTACTCTTTAATTTAAGTTTTATAATTTGAATTATATTTTTTATAAACTGCTAATCCGCCCGAACCGCTAAGGCAAATCTGCCATTATTTGCCAACCGAACCGCCGGTTTTTGATAAGAAAAATGGCAAATTCTAGTGACACTTTTATCAATCCGCCACCCGCCATACGGTTTCTATTTTTCTCTCAAACCGCACCGACCCGCACCGCGCACACTCCTAATCACACATGTCTCTCCATATAATAATGTTTGAAATTTATTTTAGTTGCTATCTCAAAATTAGTTATAGAGTCAAAGAAAATGTATAGGTTTTAAAGTAAAAATTTTATGTTAAAATTTGCTCAAATGTAATTCTTTTAATATTTATAATTTTTTATTGATTGATAAAAAGCACCATAAACATTTAGATTATTTTTTTTTTATGATATTGAGTTATTAAAAGATGATGTTTTATAGTCTAAACCAAGAATTATTGGAAAAAAAAAAAAGTCAACTCCAATTATATGTTCTAGGCTAATTTTTAATATTTAATTCACTATTAGAACCCTCAAATTAGCACATACAGGTCACGAATGGATAAAGACAATTTTTAATTATTAGGTAAAACTCACATTAGTATAAATATTAAGTCGAGGAGCTTCTAGGTCACTTCTAATGTTTAGTCCAACACCACAATTCAATTCTAATTCATTTTCACATAAGAGTTATGATATATGACAATTAACAGTTTTAAGTAGACAAATTTTTAAGTTTTACAAAATAAGAAAAAATTAGTATATTAACAAATGTAATTTATTACTATCATATGGTAAATTAAAATTACGAAACTTATAAAAAGAAATGTACTTATATGTTATAGTAAATATAATTTTTGTAATTTATTCTTTAATTTTTACCAATTAAATTACGACATGCAATTTTTTATTAAGAACTTAGAACACACAGTTAATGACATATCAGAATAAAATCTTCTCTTATGTATAACTCTGACAAAAATGAATAAAATTTAATTGATTATAAATTATTTTTACTACATAATTTAAATAAATTTTTTATTATTTTAATTTAGAAACTAATTTTTGATTATTTATTTATATCCATGTATAATACGGGTAATATGCTAGTTATAATAATACTAATGAGCAGTTCTATGAACCTAGACAAAAAAAAAAAAAAAAACAAACAAACAAAAAAATTATTCCGAATTTGAAATCAAAGGTCCAAACTCATTGAGATATGGTTCCACACATACAATTCTGATTTTACATCTTTAATTTAGCATTTTGAATATTTTCTGGATTTTGTTTTCATGGTCCATAGACATTTTCATCTTTAATATGGAGTATGGAGAGAGGATCTCATAATCTTCAATATATTTTATTTTATTTTTTTGCTTCGGCTGGATTAATGTCTCCCAAAAGTAAGTTATGCTCTCGAGTCAACAAATACATGTGGTCACCTAATTTTTTTTTTTAATTATCAAGATTACAGAACTTAACATATTACATATTCGATAATTATTTATTTAATAAATTATATTGAAAAACAAGATAGATCTCAAAAGAGATAAAAAGAACCTTCACGCAAATAAAAAGCAAACATCTATAAAACGAAGAAACTTTTTGCTGAGAAATATTATTACAATACACACATAAAAAAAATACTAAAATAATCACCACCAAAAACTTTTAAGATTAGTCTATTTTTGCAATTTATTATTGCGGTGTTGTAATCCCATTTCTATGTTATAAAATAAATTATTATGGATTTGACATGGTTGTCTAGCGTAAAAAAAAAAAAAAAAAAAAAAAAAAAAAAATTTCTATTTAGCAATATCAAATCTTGGTTATGAACCACAACTGAGTTTAGATCCAAAAGTTTCTTCAATTACAAGTTGATGATAGAGAAAAAAAAAAATGATAGTGATTAATATGGTGATGAACATGAAAGAAAAAATAGACCTAGAGAAAAAATAGAGTACATAGGGTTATCCGAACCGCGAAACTTGCCCAATCCAAACCGCCCGCACCTATTTGGCGGTTTTGCAAAATCATTAGGGTCAGACGTGGGTTAAGATTTCTTCTTTTTTTTTTTTTGGGCAGGTCGCGGGTTTTAACTGCACCCACACTCACCTGCCCGTATTTTTATACATATATTTTTAAAAAAATTTGGACTATCAGATTTTCTTGTAAATTTTGTAAGTGTGTAATTCTAATCTTATCCTTTCTCACTTACTTCACTCAGATTTTCTTTTCTCTCTACATCTATATACAATTGTTTGTTTGTTTTTTTCCTCGTGTTTTATTTATCTTTTAATTTTTTTTTTTAATTTTTCTTCCATCTTCTTCTTAGGCCAATTTGTATTCTATTCTATTAATCTTGCCTTTCAAAATTGAAAAATAAAAAAGAGGAGTTATTGAATTCAATTGATGTTGTCTTTTTGATAATATTATTCAGAGTGTGTTTTGTTATGTCTGGTAGTTGTAATATTACATACAGTACTCTATGAAGGACATGAATAAATGAAGAAGAACCACCGACACCACACATGGGACCTGAAGATGCATTGCTAGGAAAGTGGGATGAAACTACGAAAATGACGAAAAAGGCCAAAAAAGAATATTTAAAAAATGAGAAAAAACAAGCCCAAAATTAAATTTTTAAAGAAAAAGCCTAATGCGCAACTGCTAGCACAGTCGCGAACTCTATTTGCATAAACCACAACCCGTACTGCAGGTGGTTGCAGATTCAATTTTTTCCAAACCTTAGGCATTCAAGTAGGTTCAAACTGCAAACTAAACTGTCAAAAATCGATTTGTGAGCATCCCTACTTCCTAAAGAGCAGATTTGAGCAGAGAGAAGAGTCAGGGTTAAGGTTTTCTTTGAGACATGTGACCTAACTAGATTTAACAATATAAGTGATGATGTGTAGTTTTGGCGTAGTTTTTTGTAAGTTGAAAGTTGATAATCAAAAAATAGACATTTAGTAGCAAATTTCATTTTGTATATTTACTTGAGACTAGATCATCTTCAAAAGGTTTTAAGCAAATAAGTAAGGTTATGAAAAATATTGCTCAATTCAGTAAAATTATCGAATCTGCATTGATTCGCTTGTGAACTACATGCTAGTTTGATCCGCAGTTTAAAATTTATAATATGTATTTAAAAACACTCTGCTCCGCTATAATTAATACATATTTTTTTTTACCTCTAATAAAACATCAAAATAAAAATTAGTGTAAGAGATATTTAAGATGTGAAATTTGTATATATATGAAAAATTAGTTAATGTTATATATAAAAAAATATATATATTATATCAATTAGTATAGCGATCCCGGGTTTTACCCCTTGTTGTACAGTGACCAGGACTTGGTTCCGTAAATGTTAGCGGTTGTTCATTTCTAGTTTACATCCTTTCATACCTTGTATTTGAATTATAGGATGTGTTGGGCAGGTTTGTTACAGGTTGGTTGAGCTTAGGAACCAAAACTAGTTGCCCAGATTTAGGCCTGTCTGCTCGAGCGGATCTTTTGACGCTCGAGCAGGGACCTTGTTGTTGCTTGTCCGCTCGAGCGGGGAATACACCCATCCAGTATTTTCCTGTGCAGTGTTGGACGCTGTAGCAAGTCCGCGGGGGGACCTCGGCTACAGCTCGGACTCTCTTTTTTGTTGCGGTTCTAAATCTTGAACCAAAGAGTCCAAATCCGGCAAATCGTTTGAGAAAACAGATTTTTGAAAAGTAGTGCCAAACATGGACTGCTTTGCCAGATTACAGAGTCGCCACCTAAATATTTTTTAAAATGGGAAATTTAGGAAACCCTGACTCGGTGCCGAAGGCCACGTGTCCGTCATCACCAAAGTGGTCTTGGCTCGGGAGCTTGGGTACGATCGGGGAAGGTCAGCTATGAGCACCCCCTTTCGCCCGGTCCGAAGACCGGCCTCTACTAACCGTGATATCCAATTTTGAAAACCTTATGCGTTCTTATTCCAATTATTAGCCTAGAATTACTATGTTATGCGCACAGCAAACAAAAGTATAGACTAGATCGCCTAATTTGGGAATAAACATTGCATATCCATTTTGTTTTGAAAATAGTTTGAAATTGCTACTCGCAAGTAGGCTAAAACACGGATTTCAATGAGTTATTCCAACTCAAGCAATCCAACCTCCACCCACAGGCATTCAAACAGTTTATCTCACATAAGCATTTAGCCGCATGTTAATCCTACTGTCATGGCAACATTCACACGCATGCGGTATGCTAAAGCATAAAAGCTCACCTCGTACTCCGTGCCAAAACAGTAAACTGGTTAGCAAAACGATGCATGACCTAGTTCATGTCAAATGACTAATGCAACACAGGCATGGATGCAGTTAGACAGGCTCGGCTATCCTAAGCATGGCATATGGAATGCTATCACATAGCACGTATTCAATTTTGGAATTTGAAAATTGCAATGCAGTTTGTATGATGTACCGAGCCCGGTGCATGTAAACAAATGCATGGATGCACGCATGCATTGCATAAGGTATGCTAATTTAAAATGCCCTAATCTACCACTGAAAGCGGGTAAATAAAAGGGTTAGAAAGAAGTGGGGGTTGGAAGACATACACCCACTCACACACACTTATTACAAATTCGCCCTCGCTCGGAGGGACCAAATAATAATACAGACCGAATAAATAATTAAATATTACAAATTCTAATTACTGAATAAATAAATGTGAAATAAAAGGGGGCCATAGCCCCTCGCCTTGGGATGCGCAAATGATGCATGCTCGATGTCCGCCTTGCCCGGGAAGCCGTCATGACACCGCTGTTTTCGCTTGTTTGTCACCTCGATGATCTGACAAGTCCCAATGTATGCTGCACACTGTGGAGTGCCACCGGCTGAAGAGAATGGCCACCGGCCGAAGGGTATGATCACCGGCTGTGATTTGTGCTATCGGCAGAGACATATTACGCCGATCGGCACTAAACACCGCCGACCGACCAAATGTTCTCGCTAAAACCTCGGTTGATGACAAAGAAGAGGCAAGCAAGGTATGGCAATTCATTTCAAGCAAATGTGCACCACCACACTCCATATCATGTTTAAGACTCAAGGAGTATGGTGCTTGACCCTCGGACCATCAATTACGCATTTCAATGCATGATGGCCAAGAAACCAAAGTGTGCAATTTGATTTCAAATGTTATGCAAACCAAATAAACACACAAAGCCCAACCTCTATCACTTGATCAAGAGGCAAGACATGCATGCCAATGTCATGCAACCTAGGCATGTTATCTAGTATGCAACATGGCATGGCAAGACACTTATGCAAGCATACAAGCAAACATGAGGCAATGCAAACCAGTGAAAGGATGGACTTAAACATGGATTAGGCAACTCTAAGTAGGCCTAAAAAGCAGCCAAAACCAAGGAAATGAAGGCCAAAATGCACACACATATGCACATGTTATGGCTTGACACTTAGGCATAATGAAGCAAGCTTTAAGCACACTTAAAGGAAGCTAAACATGAACAACTAGCATGCATGGAAAGCTCAAATCATGCTACAAAATGATGCCAAATCAAACAACAAAGTAGGCTAAGCATGCATACAAATGGTCCAAGCATTAAGGCAAGCCAATGAGGCTTTGAACCACACTTAGTACAACCACACATGGCAATACTTAAACAATTAAAATCAGAGTTTTAACACATAAAACTAAGCCCAAAGGACCCCTAGATGGCATCTAGATGGTTCAAATTCAAAAGTATGCATTAAGGCCAAAACATGGAGCATACAACACATGCTTTTAAAGCACTAAAGAGACAACTAAGGTAAGCATACAAGCACACCAAAGGAACTGAAATAGCATGCTAGATGGTTCCAAACCACTAAAATGATGCAAGCAACACATGCTATATACTCATGCACTTAAGGCTAGCAAGCCAAAATGCAAAGTGGCTATATAAGACAAGTCATGGATGGCCTAAACAACCAAAAAAAGATCTTATACATGACAAAATAAGCACATTTTCAGTGTATGACCAGCCGCAAAAATGAAGCAAGATAGGCAAAGAAAGCATGCAAGATTACGGTAAATCACATGGATTTCAAAGCAAGTAGCACATGGAGTATGCAAACAATGTTGAGCCCTTCAACAATGTTGAAGAAGGGCTCAAAATAAGCCTACTCTTAGCTTACATCATACTCTGAAACAGATCATACACAAGCCAAATATTCTATGCAAGAAACATGGCATACAAGAGGATATTGAGATAGGTGCTAGATGCAGCCACCAAACAGCAAGGGGTCCTCAATCAAACATGAAGAGGACCCCAAAATAAGACTATTTGAAGTTTGGGTCGAAGCCCAAAAGTGCTTGCAACTAGGGCTTAGATGTGAAGCAAGAAAAAGCTAGAAAGGGGAAGATGAAGACTTACCCTTGAAGACCAATGAAACCAAAGAGGTTTTAGACCAAGTTTAGGTGCTCCCAACCTCTGCAAAACAGCCCCAAGTCGTTGGAAATGGAAGTGGTGGTGTTGTGCTATGGGTTGGTGAAGGAATGGCTCAAGAACAATGGACTTTGGAAGTTGGATGGGAGAGATATGGAGAGAGGGGGGTGGGATATATATGTATATATCAGATATACATATATATCTGCTGGTTTTTTTTGTTCAAACCTCTAACCTTAGCAATGGAGAGGAAGGCCTCTCTTATATAGGCAACAAAACAAGACTTAGAGGCTAAGTTTCAAAGGGTCAAAGGGTGCAAGGCTTGTAAGGGAAGCTTGGACAGCTGGTAAGGCTTCTTGAGGAAGCCAAGACAAAGGGGCCAAGGCTCCCCCAAGAAGCCATGAGCAAAGGGGCCAAAAATGGGGTTAAAGGCTCCAAAATAGATACATATATGCACGTGGATCGGGTTCTGTGTATCCCAGCTGGCACAGCTGGTGTGCACCATGCTTGGGGGGTTCAAAGGGTTCAGGTCGGCCAGAAGGTTTGATCATCGGCCAAGATAAAGTGCCGGTCGGCACTCTTTTCAGCCGGTCGGCTAAATAGAGTGCCGATGGATGATTCCTTGGTCAAAACACGGCCGGTGGGTATGAAAATCGAAGCCCCGGAAGTTAGCTTTCCAATGGCGCAAACCTTGCATCAAAATTCCTCCTGTGAAAAAAGTTATGCCCTTTTCCGTGAAGTCGCGCAGACTCGATCCAACCGGGATGATCCCCTGCTTCAACCCAACATATCTCCTCCACCCGGACTTGGCTTTGGGAGATTCTTGAGTACAAAGTGAAGCCCCTAAGTCTCCTTTCCAACGATGGTGGCCTCATAGCTTAACTCCAAGTATGCAATTGAATAAGCCCGATTCAGCGAGGGCTGCTCGATTCTCCTACCCGGATTCATGGCGAACTTCTCCTGCACTGCTTTTCTCCTCTCCTTTCCTCTTTTCTTCAACTCCAAACCCTTAAACAAAGTGTTTGGGAAGATTTGCCTCTCTTCTGTCAAGGAATTGAACTGTGCTCGCACATCTCTCAACACCGAGCAAACCATCAAGAATGCCCAAGTCTTGAGGGCGGTCAAAAATGGGGTGTCTACGCTGCCTCTTGACAGAACTCGAAAGTCATAACAATGACGGAGTGAATGTCAAAGCCCAGACGACCCATTTTTGACAAGGCCAAGACTTGGACAAACAAATAAAATATCGATAAATAAATGGTTGTGCCCGAGGTCGCCACGTATCCCTTTGCAAGGAATCAAACCAACAGTTCGTAGGTGGATGCAAAGTGATGCACAATGCAAGTGCATAACTTATGATCATGCGAAGGATGTGTGATGAAGCAATTATGCAAAATATATGCAAGATTTTAAGCGAAAGCTATACAAGCTAGTGAACGTGAACCTTCCTACATCACATGCAGATAGGATCTAAGTGTATTTGATGCAATTATCACCAACATGTGCGTTAGATACAGAATAGTGAAGAGAGTGTGATGGATACACTAAGTGGACAAACATGTGGGATGGATACACCAAAGTGAAGAGAGAGTGATGTATACACTATATGAATAAAATGTGATTGATACACTAAGTGAAGCAAAGTGTGACAGATACACTAAGCTAATCAAGTGTGTTGGATAGACTAAGCAAATATGTGATAGATACACTGCTTAATGTGTGCGGTGGATATACAAAGGAGCATGTGATAGATACAAAAGGTGAACGTGTGGTAGATACACAAAGTGAAGCGAGTGTGATGGATGCACTCTATGAAGCAAAGCGTGATGGATACACAAGGTGAGTGCGGTGTGATGGATACCTTTGTATGAAGCAAAGTGTGATGGATACACAAGATGAGCATAGTGTGATAGATATACAAAGAGAAAGTGTGTGATTGATACACAAAGCGGCGTGTGATTGACACACAAAGCGAAAGTGTGTGATTGATACACAAAGCGGCGTGTGATTGATACACAAAGTAAGTGTGTGTGATGGATACCCAAAGTGAGCACGTGATAGATACACTACATGAAGCATAATGTGATGAATCTGATGAGTCACGGTGAGCACAGGTGATGGATACACAAAGGATGAACACAGAGTGTGATAGATGCACTAAGTGAATGAGTGTGATGGATACACAAAAGGCAAACACAAAGTGTGATAGATGCACTAAGTGAACAAGGTATGATAGATATACTAAATGTGAACACGAAGTGTGATAGATGCACTTAGTGAACAAGGTATGATAGATATACTAAAAGTGAACACAAAGTGTGATAGATGCACTTAGTGAACAAGTATGATTGATATACTAAAAGTGAACACGAAGTGTGATAGATGCACTTAGTGAACAAGTATGATTGATATACTAAATGTGAACACAAAGTGTGATAGATGCACTTAGTGAACAAGTATGATTGATATACTAAAGGTGAACACGAAGTGTGATAGATGCACTTAGTGAACAAGTATGATTGATATACTAAAGGTGAACACGAAGTGTGATAGATGCACTTAGTGAACAAGTATGATTGATATACTAAGGGTGTGTGATGGATACACAAAAGGTGAACACAAAGTGTGATAGATGCACTTAGTGAACAGGAGTATGATGGATATACTAAAGGTGAACACGAAGTGGGATAGATGCACTTAGTGAACAGGAGTATGATGGATATACTAAAGGTGAACACGAAGTGGGATAGATGCACTTAGTGAACAGGAGTATGATGGATATACTAAAGGTGAACACGAAGTGGGATAGATGCACTTAGTGAACAGGAGTATGATTGATATACTGAATGTGAATGAAGTGTGTGATTGATACACTAAATGCAATAAAGTGTGTGATTGATACACTAGATGCAATGAAGTGTGTGATTGATACACTAAATGCAATAAAGTGTGTAATTGATACACTAAGTGAGTGAAGTGACTGTGTGTGATAGATACACGAAGTGAATGGAGTGTGATTGATACACTAAAGCAAATAAAGTGTGTTAGATACATTGAGTGAGTGAAGTGACTGTGTGTGATAGATACACGAAGTGAATGGAGTGTGATTGATACACTAAAGCAAATAAAGTGTGTTAGATACATTGAGTGAATGACGTGTGATTGATACACGAAGGGAATGAGGTGTAATTGATACACTATTGTGGCTTGGAGTAGACTTGATCTTGAGCTTGAAGTAGAGGTACACTCATACTTCGGAGCACTGGCAAGGCCTGAAGGGGTACACACGGGATGTAGTCTCGGAACTTACTGAAGTTGAAACAAACTCAGATACCCGACGTTTTCCTCTTTTGCTTTTATTTTGCAGTCCGGAACCATTATAACTTCAAATAGGTCCCGGTTTTACTGTTCACACTTATCGGGGGTGGGCCCTGCAGTTTTATGAAAGAACGAATCTATTTTGTACAAATGTGGAGAATGGCACGGCACTCTGAGCACAAGATGATGTGATTTTGAAATTGAAATTGAGTTCTCAACTGGGTATTGAGTCTACGACTGGACACAGCGCACCACGACTCAACACGGAAATAAAAGACACATAACCTAGACACATCGAGTGACACTCGAGACGACTCAAAACGAGAATCGAGACAAACAAAAGGACACGTCACTCAAACGTGCACAGGGAGCCTGTTTCACCGGGTATTATTTCCCACCCTTTCTCATTTGTGATCCTCACATCACTCGGCCCTCAAGCTCTATTTTTCCGAAAAGCCCTTTTCTCACTTTTTCTCTCATCGCACATCTCTATTCTTCAATCTCTCATTTTCAATCCTCCCCGGGTGACCGATGGATAAACAAAAGTTGTGGGCTCGTGCCCTAGCATTCGCTTGATTCTTTTCTTCTCGCACACGCAGTTGAACTTTCCTACAGAGAGGTTGTGTCACAACCGGGTATGTAGCAACTGCAGCCTAACATCGGTTGATGATGCCTTCTTTGGGGAGTTTGGACGTGGTTAGATCTGTCCAGATGAGGAAGTGGAACGTCTCGCCCCATTCCAATTTATGCTTCGCGCATGGCTTGATACCTCGTTGCTTGGAGGATGAGAGAGCTTTCAGCCCTTTGTTGTTAACTTCAGTTGTGCCCTCTTCTGGCAGGTAGATTGCCCTTTTTGGCAAGTATGTTGAAAATAGGGGAAAGACAGGAAGCCTGACTCAACTGTGCCCCTAGTTCACCATTTTGACCATTTTTTGTTTTAAAACAATTTTGACCAACATGAAAGTTAGATTAACATGCTTATTCAACTTTTGATTTTGAAAATCATGCAAGTTAGGTTGTGAGCACTGAAAATTTTCCTTTTTTGGGTCCAAGAAATGGTCCAGTTTTGGAAAAGATGGAATAATTTTCGAGAGAATTAGTCAACCTCAGTAAAAATTCTCAAAAATTATTTTTGCAAACGGCCAATGCTCAACAAGCACGGAACCTACTCTTGAGATGCGCAACCTCGAATCCATAAGCAATGGAAAATTGCCCCTTGTCTGAAGGACACTGCATGGCAACGGAAAGTTGCCCCTTGTTTGAAGTGACACCACGACGTTTTGAATGGCAACGGAAAGTTGCCCCTTGTTTGGATGATGCCGCAAAGACATTGTAGTCGATCCCCTGAGCGATGAACACAACCAGACTCTCAGATACAGAGAAGACAAAGATGACCAGAACCATCGCATGGACGCAATCGAATTTGAATTGTTTTACGGCTGGACTTCAAGATGAAGTTGCCTACGTATCCCAAACATGGGAATCAAGCCTTACGTAGTTCGGGGTTAAGGTACACTCGGGTATTTAACCTCTCCTTTTTATGCTCTAACTTTTGCCAAGGCGCCCGATGCAGGTTTTCGACCTTGCGAGCTTCTTTTTCTTCTTTTTCAATTCTTTTTCATTTTTTCTTTTTCTTTTTTTTTTTTTTTTTTTTTAGGCTCTAACTTTTGCCAAGGCGCCCGATGCGGGTTTTCGACCTTGCGAGCTTCTTTTTCTTCTTCTTTTTTCTGTATATTTTTTCTTTTCTTTTTGCATTTTTTGTTTGCTCTAACTTTTGCCTGGGTCGCCCTTTTGGGTTTTCGGCCCAGCGAGCCTCTCAAAGGGTAAAAGTATAACAAGTCCATGCCAAATGGTTTTGAGATTGAAGCCCTCTCAGATCCGTGAGAGTGGTCATGTATTGATTTGCAGAAAGATCCACCTTTGGCTCGTCGAGCACATCGGACATTTTTTGCCCCTAGTTCGAGGGGTGCTTCTGATCTAGCTTTGCAAGCTTCTTCTGACAACATCTGATCCTCTTGATCTGACTTTGGTGGCCTCTTGTTCGGGGGCTGCTTCAAATCTGGCCACACAGGCCTCACCTTGTAGTTAACCGTTGAACATTCTAAGTTTGAGTCCAAGGTTTGAAAATGAGGGGTCGAGTCTCAAGGCTGAGAGCGATCCTAGGCTGCACAATCTCAAGAGTGATTCCACACATGTCTTCGCAGGACCGCGCAAAACATTTTTTGAAAGTTTTTAAGAAAGCGACATCTTTGAAATCGCTGACAAGTAGGACCAATCTGGATCAAAGCTAGGGTCCTTCTCAGTACTCACACTAACAAGCATGATTTCATTCATTAAGGGCTTAGCACGCCTCTCTTTCTCTCAATTGATCAAATTTTTGCAAATCCCATGGAATTCCTTCCTCTTCGTTTTCACCGCAGTGTTAGAAAAAGTTTTGAAAAACTTAGGTCAATGCAATGATTCAAGGCACAGAAAAGGCACAGCTTCTAGTCAAATACTATCATCGCATTCAGAACTTCTGGCACAACTGGCACACGGCAGAAGCAAATGCGAGAGCGTGAAAATCACTGCTGTTCTATTCAAAATCTGTTGGCATAATCGCTCCAAGGCGTAAATGACTCAAAAGGAAATGAAAAGACAAACACAAAACAAAATGGTGATGCTCGAGGTAACGCCCCGTAATCACCGACTCTAACAAAATGTAATCGACTCGATACAACGAGACAGACTCAACAGGGTTGACTCGATACAACGAGGTAGACTCAACAGGGGTGACTCGATATAACGAGACAGACTCAACTGGGGTGACTCGATACAACGAGACAGACTCAACAAGGATGACTCGATACAACGAGATAGACTCAACAGGACTGACTCGATACAACAAGACAGACTCAACATGGCTGACTCGATACAACAAGGCAGACGCAATACCCAAGTCAGAAGGTAGGATAAACAGCATTCACAAATGCTCAAAATAGTGCGTGCCATCCATCACATCCAAGTAAACCGAAAGATGACAAGTGGTTCATCCCCTGATCACATAACAACACAGGTCTAGAGTACCCGGGGTATATCAGACCCTTCTGAAGCTATGGTTCCAAGACTACTTAGCAAAAGGGAAAACAGACAGCATCTCAGCTCAACTTCACCAAAACAGATACGAAAGAAATAACGATCGTGTTCTATTATCGATCATCGTTCTCAAATCATCGCCTCAAATCAATCGATACCTGCAGATATGACTGATTCTCAAAATACTAATACTGGTGCCCGCAGGCCGGATACCCAAACTCGCAAACTGGTATATGCATTCCCTGTAGAGATACACTCTAAAAGCACATAGCAAGTAAATGAGAGCCAATACACCCCTATGTTGGGGTAGGGTTTCCCTGTCCTATTTTGTCAGGAGCTAGGGTTTCACTACGCACACAGCGGTTTCAAACAACCTATATCGGGTAAGCAACCTGTCCTAGTTTGGAATGGTCACTATGGATCTGAATATGCACTAGGTCGAATGGTCAGGGTGCCGGTAAAACCGGGTTTGTGTTCCTATATCGGCAGAGCTCGCAACCGTCACCTTATGGACATGCCTTGACAAGACAAGCCTCCAAAGAAACCGCTCAGAATAGCAGATGGCCAACACGGTGTCCTAGGCGCACTAATGCACATGCAATGCAAAGAAACACATAAGTGTAGTCAAAACAGATATCACGAGTTCGAGTCAAGCTCTCTAAAATCCTCAAATAGAGTCGCCAGAATCAGTAGTAAGTCCGCTGGGGACCTCCACAGCTCGGACTCTTTTTGTTATGTTCTAAATCTTGAACCAAAGAGTCCAAATCGCAAATCGCTTTGAGAAAACAGATTTTGAAAAGTAGTGCCAAACATGGACCGCTTTGCTGACATGAGTCGCCACCTAAATATTTTTAAAATGGGAAATTTAGGAAACCCCGACTCGGTCTGAAGGCCACGGTCCGTCATCACCAAAGTGGTCTTGGCTCGAGCTTGGGTACGATCGGGAAGGTCACTATGAGCACCTTTCGCCGGTCCAAGACCGCCTCTACTAACCGTGATATCCAATTTTGAAAACCTTATGTTCTTATTCCAATTATTAGCCTAGAATTACTATGTTATGACAAAGAAACAAAAGTATAGACTAGATCGCCTAATTTGGGAATAAACATTGCATATCCATTTTGTTTTGAAAATAGTTTGAAATTGCTACTGCAAGTAGGCTAAAACACGATTTCAATGAGTTATTCCAACTCAAGCAATCCAACCTCCACCCACAGCATTCAAACAGTTTATCTCACATAAGCATTTAGTCATGTTAATCCCATCATCATGGCAACATTCACACGCATGCGGTATGCTAAAGCATAAAAGCTCACCTCGACTCCGTGCCAAAACAAGAACCGGTTAGCAAAGCGATGCATGACCTAGTTCATGTCAAATGACTAATGCAACATGCATGGATGTAGTTAGAGGCAGGCTCGGCTATCCTAAGCATGGCATATGGAATGCTATCACATAGCACGTATTCAATTTTGGAATTTGAAAATTGCAATGCAGTTTGCGATGTACCGAGCCCTGCATGTAAACAAATGCATGGATGCACGCATGCATTGCATAAGGTATACTAATTGAAAATGTCCCTAATCTAACCATCAAAGCGGGTAAATAAAAGGGTTAGAAAGAAGTGGGGGTTGGAAGACATACACCCACTCACACACACTTATTACAAATTCGCCCTCGCTCGGAGGGACCAAATAATAATACAGACCGAATAAATAATTAAATATTACAAATTCTAATTACTGAATAAATAAATGTGAAATAAAAGGGGGCCATAGCCCCTCGCCTTGGGATGCGCAAATGATGCATGCTCGATGTCCGCCTTGCCCGGGAAGCCGCGTCATGACACTGCTGCTTTCACCGCTTTGTCACCTCTGATGACTGCACAAGTCCCAATGTATGCTCCCTGCACACTGTGGAGTGCCACCGGCTGAAGAGAATGGCCACCGGCCGAAGGGAATGATCACCGGCTGTGATTTGTGCTACCGGCCAGACATGTTCTGCCGATCGGCACTAAACACTGCCGACCGGCCAAATGTTCCTGCTAAAACCTGCAGTTGACAGCAGCAAGAGGCAAGCAAGGTATGGCAATTCATTTCAAGCAAATGTGTGCACCACCACACTCCATATCATGTTTAAGACTCAAGGGAGTATGGTGCTTGACCCTCGGACCATCAATTACGCATTTCAATGCATGATGGCCCAAGAAACCAAAGTGTGCAATTTGATTTCAAATGTTATGCAAACCAAATAAACACACAAAGCCCAACCTCTATCACTTGATCAAGAGGCAAGACATGCATGCCAATGTCATGCAACCTAGGCATGTTATCTAGTATGCAACATGGCATGGCAAGACACTTATGCAAGCATACAAGCAAACATGAGGCAATGCAAACCAAAGGAAAGGATGGACTTAAACATGGATTAGGCAGCTCTAAGTAGGCCTAAAACAAAGGGCCAAAACCAAGGAAATGAAGGCCAAAAATGCACACACATATGCACATGTTATGGCTTGACACTTAGGCATAATGAAGCAAGCTTTAAGCACACTTAAAGGAAGCTAAACATGAACAACTAGCATGCATGGAAAGCTCAAATCATGCTACAAAATGATGCCAAATCAAACAACAAAGTAGGCTAAGCATGCATACAAATGGTCCAAGCATTAAGGCAAGCCAATGAGGCTTTGAACCACACTTAGTACAACCACACATGGCAATACTTAAACAATTAAAATCAGAGTTTTAACACATAAAACTAAGCCCAAAGGACCCCTAGATGGCATCTAGATGGTTCAAATTCAAAAGTATGCATTAAGGCCAAAACATGGAGCATACAACACATGCTTTTAAAGCACTAAAGAGACAACTAAGGTAAGCATACAAGCACACCAAAGGAACTGAAATAGCATGCTAGATGGTTCCAAACCACTAAAATGATGCAAGCAACACATGCTATATACTCATGCACTTAAGGCTAGCAAGCCAAAATGCAAAGTGGCTATATAAGACAAGTCATGGATGGCCTAAACAACCAAAAACAGATCTTATACATGACAAAATAAGCACATTTTCAGTGTATGACCAGCCGCAAAAACAGAAGCAAGATAGGCTAAGAAAGCATGCAAGATTACGGTAAATCACATGGATTTCAAAGCAAGTAGCACATGGAGTATGCAAACAATGTTGAGCCCTTCAACAATGTTGAAGAAGGGCTCAAAATAAGCCTACTTAGCTTACATCATACTCTGAAACAGATCATACACAAGCCAAATATTCTATGCAAGAAACATGGCATACAAGAGGATATTGAGATAGGTGCTAGATGCAGCCACCAAACAGCAAGGGGTCCTCAATCAAACATGAAGAGGACCCCAAAATAAGACTATTTGAAGTTTGGGTCGAAGCCCAAAAGTGCTTGCAACTAGGGCTTAGATGTGAAGCAAGAAAAAGCTAGAAAGGGGAAAATGAAGACTTACCCTTGAAGACCAAAGAAACCAAAGCAGGTTTTAGACCAAGTTTAGGTGCCCAACCTCGCAAAACAGCCCCAAGTCGTTGGAAATGGAAGTGGTGGTGTTGTGCTATGGGATGGTGAAGGAATGGCTCAAGAACAATGGACTTTGGAAGTTGGATGGGAGAGATATGGAGAGAGGGGGGTGGGATATATATGTATATATCAGATATACATATATATCTGCTGGTTTTTTGTTCAAACCTCTAACCTTAGCAATGGAGAGGAAGGCCTCTTATATAGGCAACAAAACAAGACTTAGAGGCTAAGTTTCAAAGGGTCAAAGGGTGCAAGGCTTGTAAGGAAGCTTGGATACCGGTAAGGCTTCTTGAGGAAGCCAAGACAAAGGGTCAAGGCTTCCTCAAGAAGCCATGAGCAAAGGGCCAAAAATGGGGTTAAAGGCTCCAAAATAGATACATATATGCACGTGGATCGGGTTATTCTGTATCCCAGCTGGCACAATTGGTGTGCACCATGCTTGGGGGTTCAAAGGGTTCAGTCGTCGGCGAAGGTTTGATCATCGGCCAAGATAGTGCGGTCGGCACTCTTTTCAGCCGGTCGGCTAAATAGAGTGCCGATGGATGATTCCTTGGTCAAAACACGGCCGGTGGGTATGAAAATCGAAGCCCCGGAAGTTAGCTTTCCAATGGCGCAAACCTTGCATCAAAATTCCTCCTGTGAAAAAAGTTATGCCCTTTTCCGTGAAGTCGCGCAGACTCGATCCAACCGGGATGATCCCCTGCTTCAACCCAACATATCTCCTCCACCCGGACTTGGCTTTGGGAGATTCTTGAGTGCAAAGTGAAGCCCCGGAAGTCTCCTTTCCAACGATGGTGGCCTCATAGCTTAACTCCAAGTATGCAATTGAATAAGCCCGATTCAGCGAGGGCTGCTCGATTCTCTCCTACCCGGATTCATGGCGAACTTCTCCCAGACCAGTTTTCTCCTCTCCTTTCCTCTTTTCTTCAACTCCAAACCCTTAAACAAAGTGTTTGGGAAGATTTGCCTCTCTTCTTGCCGAAGGAATTGAACCTGTGCTCTGCACATCTCTCAACACCGAGCAAACCATTAGTAATGCCCAAGTCTTGAGGGCGGTCAAAAATGGGTGTCTGAGCCTTCGGCGGAATTGGCCGCCGAGCGGAGGTTAGAGTGACGCCGAGCGGGAGTTGGGCGCCGAGGGACTGTATGTCGAGATTTTGGGAGTGTGCATCCGCCGCTCGGGAGTTCAGGAGTGGCGCCGGCGGGGTTTCCACGGCCGGGGCGACTCTTATTTAAAAGCGAGATCCGACTTTTTTTATCACTTTTTCAAGATCTTTTCTCTCTCTTACTTTTCCAAAAAGCCATTTTCAGAGCTTCTCACTCTAAAACCGGCCCTTCTCTCTTAGATTTGATCTAGTAGGAGTTGTTTGCTCACTTTTGGCCTTTACAAAAGTTGTGTTGATCGTCGAGGGCTACATTTTAATCTGAAAATTTTGGAATTTGGAGCATTTTGGTTTTGATTTTCATCTCCATTGGAGCTCAAACTTTGAGGTAGGGATAACCTACTCCATCTTATGAACTTTGTCTTTGAATTTTAGCATTTTGATATGTTGGTGGTCGTCGGGTTATTTTGAGAAAGTTTGGCCCTTTGTGTAATTTTACAAAAGTTGGGGTTTTAAATATATAAACCTATATGCATGTTAGGCATAGAGAAATGAGATTAATGTTGGAACATTGATGGAATTGGAACCTTAGGGTTGTTTGTGAATTATGGGAATTTGCCCTAAGTGGTTTAATTAATTAATGTGTATGATTAATTAAAGAAAATGAGGAATGGAATTGAGAATGTTGAAATTGGGATTTGTGTAGGACTAAAGGGTGTAGTTGAATCTTTTATTGCTCACCTAGTTGAAATGTTGATATATTATCCATTTGTGCATTTATTTCCTGTTTAGAAATAATTGCTTGGGGCTACCGGTGGAGGGTAGATTTGATTGTTGTAGACAATGCATGATGATTAGGCAAACTAAAACTAATCAATTGGATGTGTCATAGAGTATGACAGTTGACAGAATACATTAACTTTATGTATTGATTGATTGTGCATATGACCAAAGTATTTATATGCATTATGTGTAGACGGTTGATAGAATACATTAACTTTATGTATTGATTGATTGCGTATATGATTCTGTGTTTATATGCATTAATTGTGTGTGGGAGGAGATGGGGGATGTACTCCACAGTTTAGGGGAAGATGGGGGATGTACCTCTAAACCGGTTAATATTTAAGGGAAGATGGGGGATGGACCCAGGGTTGCAGCTCATATGTTCTCCCATTGTAGTGATGATACAGCTCATATGCTTATCTGTTGAAGTGTTGATATAACTCATATGCTTATCTATTGGAATGTTGATATAGCTCATATGCTTATCTGTTGTAGTAGTGATATAGCTCATATGCTTATCTATTGAAAGGTTTGTTTGATTTGATATAACACTAAAATGTATATCATCATTGTTTGTGAAGTATGGAAGTGGTTTATGTGCTATTGATACAATACCAAAATGTGTATCCACCTTGAATTTTTGAAAGTGTTCTAGTGATGAATTATAATCTCATCAAAGGTTTTGGCCAGAGTATTAAGCCTTGTTTTCAAACTCAATGTTGAATAAGAAATGGAAAGCGAATCGTAACATAGACTTGATTATCATGGAATTGTAATGAGATGTAAATGGATGTGTGAGTGTTGACCATGTATTAATTGCTAATCTTTTAGTCATTGTTCATAGTTGGTTTAGTGTATTTCTACTGGGCTGTGGCTTACCCTATGTGGGACACCATTTTCAGGTACATGAAGCATGCCACCTCCAAGGACATCGCTTGGGAGGCTAGAGGCTGGCAGACGTTTGCGGTTTTGTTATCTTTTGTTGTGTTACATGTAATCTCAAGCCAAGGGTTTAATGTGTATTCGAGTTAGTACCCTCCTCTTTGTAACCAAGTGTTAACTTGGAAAGCTGTAAGCCCATAGGGCATTTGAATATGTTGTTTACATGTAATGTTTCTTGTAAAGAATTACTCTGTGGAATAGAATGATGTTTGTCCCTTATATCAATGTATGTCTAAATTGATGGGTTTAATGTTACTATTTTGAAGGCGTTACAATTAGTGTTATATATTATGCAAATAGTTGTTTAAAATTATTTTTCAATCAACTCACAAGTTGAAACTGCCAAACAGTCCAAATCACAATTTGATTATTTGTCAATCTGTCACGCCCCACTTTTTATATCAACGGATACTATCACCAAATCCTTCATTATAACACAATTTCAGAGATCATGCGTAGAAATTTAATACATTAACGAGTGCTATTATTAAAGGTTCTCTCATTCGAATATGAAATGAATGCAACATGAGATAAAATAAATAAATTTCCTATAGGCTTACATCTTTTAAATTAAATGAAAGGGTTTAACCCTTTTACATCAATGGCATTCTGCCTACAAATAAAAGGCCCTGTGGCCAACACATAAAGAAGATCCTTAATCTTGAAACTCTTCTCGACGTTCACCTGAAAAAGGATTAGCAACGTGGGATGAACATAAAGTCTAGTAGGGATCCCAATATGATCCCAAACAATAACAACATACAGATAGTTATGATCATGAATGCTTTAAATCATATCATATACGTATTGTAACGGTTTATACAAAAATACACTTGTATAGGAACTTCTCTCAAAATCATTCATTTCGTTCAACAACATAAGCAATTTACTTTTCTTTCTTCTTGTTACTCTTTTCCCAAAATTCATATGACAATAACAAGTTTCTGAAAACAATTTCGCAAAGCCCATTACATTTTCTCCCACCTTCTGGACATACACCCGATTTACCTTCTTGAAACATGTTTACAAGTATTCGATGTTCTTCATATTATTCACAATCTCAATACAGTACTTACGTCCATTTCCAACACATTCATGTCTATACATATATACATTCAGTACAAGGGGAAAATAACAAGCAACCAACAACTATCTACTCAACGAATAAGGCAACTCGGCCTTCCAGAACCATAACCATCATAACCCATAATTTACATAGATATACTGAGACAATAATGATAAACAAGTTCCGCTCTACTTGCCTTAAGCACGGCAAGCCAAGGATACACCTTTCCATAACAAAATGCCAAGTTAAGGATACACATTTCCATAACAAAATGCCAAGCCAAGGATACACCTTTCCATAACGAAATGCCAAGTCAAGGATACACATTTCCTTAACAAAATGCCAAGCTAAGGATACACCTTTCCATAGTGAAATGCCAATTTACCAGACACTGGCTGGAAGGTAATGGTACCTCTGCCAAGTTCTCCAAGCATTAGCTGGAAGGTACTGGTACCTCTCATTCTAAACACGGCCAATTCTCCAGGCACTAGCTGGAAGGTAATGTTACCCCTCATTTGAAGCGCAAGCACATTCCCAACCATCTCAACATACTAGAATGCATAATAACACAAGTGTAATACATACACGATGTTATTCAACACAACAATGCCATTCTCCACCGATGATCAAGGAAAAAACCTCTTAGTAAAGGTATTAAATACTCGTAGGACAACAATCCATAATACATATACGATATTATTCAACACAACAATGCCATCCTCCATCGATGACCAAGGACAAAACCTCTAAGTAAAGGTATTAAATACTCGTAGGACAACAATCCAATTCTCACAAGACCTTCAGCCCAATAAAAGTGATAATATGTAAAGGTTCCAAAGTCCGACCTCAAGTTCATTATCAATTTACAAAGGGTGATGACTTCATTTTCTTTCAAAAAGACCACTTTTCTTTATTTTCCAATCCACACAACTCCAACCATTTTCTAAGAATTCATTCTCGTCATTTTACAAAACCAAAACCAAATCCATTCTCTTTATTTTACAAAACCAATTCCAGTGATATCAAAACCATACTCAACTCAACTTTACATGATTAGTCTAAAACAATACTATTATCGTGGTTACTTCTCTTTTTATTTTCTTTTGATATAAACACAATTATGCAACCCATATTAGCAAAATACAAAGAGTATTCAACTTCCTCCCTTTTAAATCCATTAAATCAATAATATTAAATTAGGGCTTTCTTCCCTTCTCAAATCCATTAAATCAATAATAATAAATTAGGGCTTTCCTCCCATTTTAAACCCATTAAATCAATAATAATAAATTAGTGTTTTCCTCCCTTTCTTCACAAGCATAATAAATCATTTCCCAAATAACCCAACAATAAACAACTTAACAACTTCAATCACAAATATCAAACTCTAGAAGCCCCTTTCATGGCTTTCAAGAAAATCCATAATGAATATGGTTTTTATGAAATAAAATCCACCACATATCTATTTATAGACGCAGTATTCGAAAGGAGCAAACAAATCCCTACCTCTTGAAGCAAAGAGAAAACAACTCAAAAATCACTAGTGATGAAACCACGAACTACTTGGATCAATAGAAAGCCCTTGACAAGATCTACAATCTTTCTCAAAGGACCATGGTTAAAAAATCACTCTAGGTGAGTAGATCTAGAGATCTAGGTGTGAAAAGTCAAGTTTTAGAGAGAGAGAAGAGAACTCACAGTTTGAAACGAAGAAGAGGAGGAAAATAATGAGAGAAAAGTGGTTTGGGCCTATTTATAGTAGTAGAAAATAGTCCTAAGGTCAAATAAAATAATAGGCCCAAAACCCTCCAAAGGTAGGGCCCATTTAAACCCCAAAATTTAAAAAAAAAAAAAACACGTAGGGGTCGACCCTTCGGGTAAGGGGGTCAACCCTTCAGGTAGAAAAGACAATCTGGCACAAGCAAAGGGGGTTGACCCTTAGACAGGAGGGGGTCGACCCTAATGTCCAGCAACTAACACATAGATTCTGCAATATAAGAGGGTCAACCCTTCCCAGACTGGTGTTAACCCTATATTCTAGCAACACTTCCAGAAACTTCACCAACAGGTAAGGGTCGACCCTTAGAAAGGCTGGTGTTGCCCCAAAATAGAATTTCTAAGTTCCCAAGGAACTTTTTGACAAGAACAAGTGCAAACAAACAAACCCAACGAGTTTAAATCGGATCATACTCCTCCAAAACCAACATACAACAACACCAAAGATTTCCAAAATAAAATAAAGGATTCAAATAAACTTCCCAAAAGTTCTACAAGGGTACAAGTGCTACACAATCTTTTATTTATACTTTTACCCTCAAATCGTATCAAATCACACTGCGCACACTCCTACCAATAAGTCCTTCTAGGACCTTTTATTTTTTTTTCCTTCTCAAAATACCCTAAAATGCATGTTTGTAAATTTTGGGCAAGAGTTGTCCACACCCTTTCACTTCTACATTGATGATGCGGCATTTACCTTTTTTTTTTTTTTTGGTGTTTAAACCTCAAAAACATCATAACTTTTTATTGGTTTTAATAAAATTTATATATTAAAATCTACACAAAGAAATCTATCAAATAAAACTATATATAAATTAGTGAAGGTACAATACGGACAAAAATCTTAAATAGTATTTTTTTTTTCTTCTTAACTTTATCAATTTTCACAAAAATTGAATAGAAATGAGAAAAAAAAAAAATTAAATGTACGAAAATGAGAATTTCCCAGTTTGCATGAGAAATTTCCTAGTTTTTTTTCTTAGTTTTAAAACTAAGAAATATTTTTGTTTTGCACAATAATATTCTATATGTCACTACAAGAAATTACACATTTGCCGACCAAAAAAATTTTGGTCACAAAAAACTGACATTTACCAACAAAAAAAAAAATTCGTAGCTAAAAGTTGATACTATTACCGACAAAAAATATTTTGATGCCAAAAAGTGATTTTTGGCGACCAATTTAAAATTTTAGTTGCCAAAAATATAGGCGGGAGGGTGAAAATTGGGCGGGAACAATGCAATCTTTTTACGACTAATATAATTTCATCACAGATATCAAAACAACGTCGTTTTGATATATAAATGCAGGTTCAGACAATGGCCAACCAACATGTTTGTAGGGGATAACTCAACTAATTCAAACCCTTATATTAAAAAAAAAAAAAAAAAAACGCACCTCTTCACACCTCAATCGAATTCGATCACACCTCAGTCGTGCCAATCACCTCGCCTCACCATCAACGTTGTCGTCTACTGTTATCGCCTCTCCACCATCAACGCCACCGTCTGTCTTTGCCATTTCTGAGTCGTCTTTGCGTGGTACCGTTATTTACGTATTTTTTTCAAACCTTCTGTCTTTCTCTGTTTATATCTCTTTGTTTCACTTTTTCTCTTTGATTTCTCTTACTCTTGTTTCTCATACTCTTCTTGTTCTACAAAGTCTCACTCACTAGGGTCCTTACCATTGTGATTTTTTGGAGCATCTTCAACTCTCCCTAAAAACAATTTCTCACTCTCACTCACTCAGTCTTTATCTGTCTCTCTCTCTCACTCTCAATGTTTATGTTGATGTTTGCTACTGGGATATGTCGATAATAGGATTCAATCTGTGGTTTGTGAAGTCCCCCAATCTGTGATATTCCCTTGGAGTGTTTTATTTCTTCTCTTTCTTTAAGTATCTCCTTTTATATTGGGAAATATACTTAATGAGAATCAACAACTTGGCTAAGCTTTTGCAATATATTTGTGAAATACAAGCAGATTTGGGGAAATATCGAACAAATTTTCTTGGTTGGTTGACAACTCATTGTTTGGTAAAAGGGAAAAGAAGGAATCTATACTTAAGCAACAAATCAATGATACAAAAGGAAAACTCAGAAGCATATACAACACAACAGTAGATTTACTTAATTTTAGTTGTTTGTGTATTACCCTCTAAATCCTTGTATGCAAAATACTTTTTAGATACATAATATATGCTTGATAATCATGCAATGTGGACAATTTTTCTCCATTAACCTTAACAACTAGCAAATGTTTCTTTCCTTATCATAAACCGAGTGAAGGGATGTTGGAGACGGTGGGTGGGAATGGGAGGTTCAATAAAAGGTCCCATTTTTTTTTTTTTTTTTCATGAATATAGTACAAGACATGATTAGTAATTAGTGATTGATAGCTAGACTATAATCAAAACAAGGTCCCATTTGAAGAGCAATCAAATTTTCTCATATCTTCTCTTTAGTTAGTTGTGAATAGGCATCCAAAGCGCTTTTAAGTTGATATTTTACCTTTTATCCCACATATCTCAATGATAACGCCAAGAACACTATCAAATACTAAGTGTGAGATTCAATTAAATTGTATTACTCAAGTAACAAGTTGATTTGGTGGGAGGGAGGGAGGTTCAAGAAATTGGAGAGGAAGATATGGAGAGCTATTTCCCTAATAGTTCTTTGGTCTATATGGAAACTTCGTAATGAATGCGTGTTGAAGGGTGTGAATCTTGATCCTTGGGAGCTTTGTGAGATTATCAAAACTAGAATTCGGCTTTGGCACAAGTGCTCAACTAAGGAGCTGCATTTTTCTATTTCTGACTTGTCTTGAATATTAGGCAGATTAGAGTTTGTATTGGTGGAGGTTGATTGTTATTTGGCCATTGTAGGTGTGAGTTGTCACACCCTCAAAATACAAAGTAAATACAACTCAAAAATGGAAGAATAATAAATATAAAAAACTTTCATTCATTAGAGTTCGATTACAAAAGTCAACACGTGTTATACGTTCATAAATATTCTTCCCGAATCTACAGCATGTGCTACAATGTTAAGAGAAAAGAAATTAAACATATAGTCAAATGCCCTACAAGCTTACATCTTCCCAAGTCATTACTTGGTTACACAAAAGTGAGCCTTGCTCATTACATCTTAAGCTTTTGACTTTACAAAAAAAATATACAATCAAAATACAGAAGCTCTTGCTCCCAAATATCCCTCCAAGCTATTGTCTTGGCGGAGGCACGCCACCAACACTTGAAAATGGTTTTCCTAAATAGGGTGAGCCACAACCCAGTAGGAATCATCTAACACAATATATGAGGTTTAATAGAGACATAACTACAAAGTGCATATACAATGCTTGTGGTAAATCTTTCACAAATTCATGTACTCATAAGATGTCAAATTCAAATCTTAATCCATTTTCTTTCAATTTATATTCATTCACTTATCTTTCTTAATTCATGAGTCAATTTCATTATTTTTCAATAACCAAATTGAAACTACAACCCAATGGTTGTCCAATCATACAATACACACATACAAACACTTTAAATTACCATTTTATGGATATTTTGTCCGTGGGATCGGCATAAATTTCAGGACTTTCACCCAGGACACTCCGGCCAACTTAATTATAATGGAGTCCATCCCTTTCTCCTCGCAAACAATGGAGTACATCCCCTTTCTCCTCCCAGACAATCATACATATACATGTATTTAAACACATAATCACACATGGAGTACATTATCTTTCTTCTCCAACAAACATACATATACAATGTATATAAAATGTGATCATATTCAATGACAACCAACAATGGATTAGTTTTAATTCACCTAATCCTCATGTAATTTCTACAACAATCATAGCTATCCTCCGCCGATAGCCCAATACAGTTATTTCTAAACAGATATTCAATCTTTATAACAGATAAATCATTAAATTTCCATAGGTAAGTGATTAAATAAATCCAACAACATCATTTATCTATACATCCTCCCAATTTCGCATTTCCCATACCAAATTCGTTATTTAAACAAAATGGTTATTCAAGACATTTTTAAGGCAAAGCTCCCCATTCTCCAAATACTAACCCAAGGGCCAAAATCTGCTATTTTAACTTAGGAAAATCTCATATCCAAATCCCATAATCATTTATATGCACCCACATGGAAACCTCTCTTTTCAAACTTGAAACCTAAACCCTAGGTTTGCTCAAATCACTCCCAAATCCCACCATTGTTACACAATGACAAATAACTAAGCTAAAAGTCATATGACGGTGTAGAAAAATCCCTACCTCAAGTTAGAAGACCAAGAAAAGCAAAAGTGAAACTCCAACAACGCTGAAACCAACTTCCAATCAAATGGAAATGGAGCTTTCAAGATACTCTACCCTTTTTTCCAAAGACACTAGGGTGAAGAGATCAAAGGGTCTAGGCCAAAATGTAGAGAGAGAGAGAGAGAGAGAGAGAGTCAAGATCTAGGTTTTTAGAAAGTTTTAGAGAGAGAAAAGAATGAAAAAGTGATATAAAATGTCACTTTTGCGATCTGATATACACACAGTCCGCTTGAGCGAAGGAGTTGACGCTCAAGCGTCAGACACAAAAAGTTGTTCCGCTCGAGCGCAAGATGCCATCTGCTCAAGCGTAGAACACACACATCTAATATTTTTGTAGACAATAGACAAACCGCTCGAGCGCAAGAAAGGCTACTCAAGCTCCCACCCGCTTGAGCATAAGAAACGCTGCTCGAGCATGAAAAACACCCCTCCAGTACTTTCGTAGATGTGCAAAGTACTGAGAATTTGCAAAGCCCACTCGAGTGCAAGAATGGCCACTCAAGTGGAGGAGCAAAAATATGGGTAACAAGGTTTGGAAAAACAAGCAACCAACCTGTTTCAAATGCACAACTACAATTAAATAACCAAAATAAAGGGGAGACAAGAGAAACAAGATATGAATCACCATTCAAAACTATATAAACCCAAATCCGAAATACAACAAGTAACGGGTCAAAATCGGAATCACTATAACCTCTCCCCTTAAAGAATTTCGTCACCGAAATTACAAACCAAATTCAAAATTAACATTAGACCATTCATAACAATGTTATTCTCACAAATTCAATACCATGACCCATTCCCTGGTCATCCATTCTCATCGACTCGATACACAAGTCCCAATGTAAAATGAAATTTACAATTTCCTAAAACATTTACAATATTTAATCAAAGTTTGAGTTTTCAAAATTTATATAGCATTTACGATGCTTTCAAAAAAAATACAACATCATCAATATTCCATATTCTCAAAACATGTGCAATGTTTATATAAAATCCATGTTTGCAAAATATCCATAACATATACAATGTATTCACATTTTATTTACATAATGAAAATCTCAATATAAAATTTAAACATCCATGAGTAAGTTCGGATATTTATCTCGAACTTCTAATTCACGTTCCCAAGTTACTTCCTTAACTCCGTGATGTTTCCATAATACCTTAACCAAAGGAATTGTCTTGCTTCACAAAACTTGATCCTGTCTATCCAAGACTCTCACCGGTCTCTCCTCATACGAGGCATCCTCATCTATCTCTAAGTCGGTCCATTCCAACACGTGCGATGGATCTGGCTCATACTTCCGAAGCATACTAATATGAAACATGTCATGGACCCCGAAAAGTTGTGGCGGTAACGCCAAGCGGTAAGCGACCTTCCCAATCCGCTCAAGGATCTCAAAAGGACCAATAAACCGAGGGGACAACTTCCCACTCTTCCTAAATCTCATCAAATCCCACCTAGGTGATATTTTCAGGAACACATGGTCTCCTATCTCAAAAGACAAGTGTCTTCTCCTACGGTTGGCATAACTTTTCTAGCGACTCTGAGCCGTAACCAACCTCTTACAAACAAGTGCCACCTTCTCCGTCATTTCTCGAACCAAGTCTGGACCCAACAACTGTGCATCACCCATCTCGGCTAAGCACACCGGAGATCTACATGGTCAGCTATACAAGGCCTCAAATGGTGCCATGCCAATACTTGATTGGAAACTGTTATTATAGACAAACTCCACTAAGGGCAAGTGCTTCTCCCAAGACCCCTTAAAATCAAGGACACAGTCTCGAAGCATATCCTCAAGGATCTGGATGGTACACTCGGACTGCCTGTCAGTTTGAGGGTGATACGCAGTACTAAAGGTCAATTTAGTGTCCAAGGCACTCTGCAAGCTCTGCCACAACCAAGCTGTGAAACGTGGATTTCTATCCGAAACAATCGTCATAGGGACTCCGTGCAACCTCACTATGTCCCTAATGTATAGTTCGGCTAGATAGTCTACCGAATCGTTCACACGTATAGCTATAAAGTGCGCCGACTTGATCAACTAGTCAACTACCACCCAAATGGCATCACTACCCGTTGAGTCCTGTAACGCCCTAAAATAACCCAACATAAATTAAGGAATAATAGCAATTCTCCAACTTTTACATCATCAATCAATAAGGTTTGTACAAAAGTCCCACATGCGAATTATACATTCAATGATATAGAAAAATATGAATCTATAGCATGTAAAACATCAAATCCCCAAAATAAATAAAATGCCCTTAAGGGCTTACATATTCTAAGGCTTAAGCCCGGTTACACAAAAATAGTCTCTCGGACCCATACATAAATAGCCCTTGGCTTACAAAAATTTCAATCAAAACAAAAGAGCCTTATACTCTTAAAACATACTTCCACGCCCTAGTTTGGTGGGTTCACCACATCTTTTCCTGCACCAAAGTCCCATAGGGGTGAGCACAAAGCCCAGTAGAGAATTCTTAACAAAGTATATATATTTGTGCAAGATTCTCAATGTAAGATGCACATGCCATGCAATACTAATTAAAAGATTTCATTTGCATGTTTTTAAAAAGCCACCATATTCAACAGTAACTTGAAATCTCAACACTAATAAAACATATGATTTTATTCAATTGGGGGGGGGGGGGTAAATATGACTCAGGTAATCCCTAGGTTGGTGCCTGCAAGTAGTCATAACTAGCACTACCAAGAACCCCACTTGGTACTTCCTCCGCGCGTGTTTTCGGTCTTTCACCCCGAACACTCAGGCCAACTTAATACATTTCATCTACACCTCCTATCTAGACTTACCAACGTATTTATCCCAAAACATTTCGATAATTCCCATTTCAAACATATTCTTTTCCCAATGTAAGCTTTTCCACAACTCAAATTCAAAATGTGTAATTATCAATTGAAAGTGGATGTAATGCAATAATTAACAATGCTTCATAACAATTCTACATCTTTAAGTATCTCAACAACAACACAATGTTAACCACAATTCCCATTTTTTTCCCCTCCCTTCAACATTAATTCACAAAATGCCACATGTTTAATTAAACCTAACAACGCGTAGCAAACTTTCCAAATCGCAATTCTCATAATTCATGGAACTTAACAATGTGCAAATTCATAACTACATATGTATATGCATTTAACAATAAATTCAAGTATGGTCTCCAAAACCCTCATACATCAAGAAGTAATCATATTTGCACCAACAATATAAAATTCTCACTCACTCTTTCATTTCATCCAAGAAAAATTCCATAAATCCCCACATTTTTTTCCAAAACCCCCAATTTCTAGGTTTTTCACAAAAACCCCAACATTTCCTCATCTCTTTACAAAACCTCACTAAGTACATCAATCTCAACCCATGTGGTTCAACATTTCAAGAAAATCTTTTAAAAGAACAAAAGATGGATTTCTTCTACAAGACCATCAATTTCTTAAGCCAAAAACCAATTTTCAAAATAAACAAAGGAGAACTCTCAAAATCAACCAAAAAACTTGCAAAACATATATATGACTCTAAGTAATTCCCTACCTCTAGTTTTGAAGAAGAAAAGGAGATGAAACCCTTGAAATCAATGGTGCCAAAACCCAATCTCCACCGTACACAATGTAGCTCTTGAGAAGCTCTTCAACCTTGATGAAGGAACTTGGGTTGAAGATGCAATGAATCCAAGGAGATCAAGAGTTTGAAGAGTTTTAGGGTATGGAATGTAGAGAGAAGAGAGAGTAGTGTGTTTTTAGTGAAAGAGTGATATAAGAAAAATGACACACACAGCCCAAAAAAGAGAAGAAAAATAGAGCTTCACAGACTCAGGCCCATCCGCACGTGCGGCACTTGCCCCAGTACGTATGGAGCGTGCCTCCCGCACGTGCGACACCTTCCTGCACTCCCCCTCCGCACATGCATATAATGTAGTGTGCAATCTTTAAAAGCTCACACTTCCCTGCACATGTGGCCTCATCCCCCGCACGTGTGGCCCTGGTCCTCCAGTCCATAATTTTTCTGGTTCGATTCCAGACACTCTGTACTCGACCGAGCACCCTCTAAAATGAGTGACACTCAAACCCAAAATAAACAAGGATCAAAATTTGAGAAAAAGCTTTTGAACATAACAAACCTAAATAGGACAAAAAGTGAAGTGACGTATACGAAACCGGTCATAACAAGTCCTCGGAAGGCCCACAATAAAATCCATCGTAACATGCTCCTACTTTCACTCGGCTATAGGCAAGGGTTGCAACAAACCCACTGGCCTCTGATGCTCGGCCTTCACTTGTTGACAAGTAAGGCATTTCGATACAAACACGGCTACATCTTTCTTTATACCTCTCCATCAAAACTGGCGACTAAGGTCGTGATACATCTTTGTGACTCCCAGATGCACCGCAAGGCGAGAATGGTGAAACTCTTGGAGTACTTCCTCTCAACAGACTCTGGCACGAACAAATGGTCACAGTATCTCACACTTTGGTCGGGATACACATTCAAACCTTTGTCTACCTTCCCATTGGAGATCTTCTACCAAAGAGATTCTACCTCAAGGTCACCCCTCTGCACTTCTAATACTCAGTTCACAAGTGTAGGTTGAGCAACCACTGAAAACAAGGCTGCAGACTCCACAGACTCGCCCAGGTGTAAGTCAAACTCATTAAGAGTACCCAACATCTCCCATTCTCGGATGGCAGTACAAGCTACACTGCTAATTGATTTCCTACTCAAGGCATTGGCCACGACATTGGCCTTTCCCAGATGATAATGCAACTCAAAATCATAATCCTCTATGAATTCCATCCACCTTCTCCATCTCAAGTTCAAGTCTTTTTGTGTAAACAGATATTTCAGACTCTTGTGGTCGGAAAACATCTCAAATTTCTCCCCATATAGATAGTGCCTCCAAATTTCAAGGCAAATATCACCGCTGCTAACTCTAGGTCATAGGCAGCGTAATTCCTCTCATGTGTTTTCAACTGCAGCGAACCAAAGGGTACTACCTTCCCTTCTTGCATCAATACATAACCCAAACCTTCCCGTGAGGCATCACAATATACCGAATAGCCCAAACTCTTCTCCGGAATAATCAAAACTGGGGTAGTGGTCAATCTAACTTTAAGTTCTTGGAACGACTTCTCTCAAGTCTTATCCTACACAAATTTGACTCATTTCCTCGTTAGCCTAGTTAAAGGTGAACCTAGTCTAGAGAAATCCTTCACAAATCTTCGATAATACCCAGCCAATCCTAGAAACTACGGATCTCAAAAGCATTCTTAGGTTGTGCCCAATCTTGCACTGCCTCTATCATGGATGAATCTACAGTCACCCCTTCCTTGGATACTACATGGCCTAAGAATTTAACCTCTGTCAGCCAAAATTTACACTTCCCAAACTTAGCATACAGCTTATGGGCTCTAAGCAATTCAACCACCACTTGCAATTGTTTCTCGTGTTCCTCCTTAGAAGGTGAATAAATCAAAATCTTGTCCACAAAGACGACCACAAAACGATCTAGAAACTCACGAAAGATCTGGTTCATTAAATCCATAAACACAGCCAGTGCATTGGTCAGCCCAAAAGGCATCACCATAAACTCGTAATGACCATACCGCATACGGAATGCAGTCTTTGGGATATCTTCCTCCCTTACTCTCAACTGGTGATAACTCAATCTTAGGTCTATCTTAGAAAAACAGCAAGACCCTTTTAACTAATCAAACAGATCATCAATACGAGGCATTAGATACTTGTTCTTAATCGTAACTCGGTTCAACTTCTGGTAATCGATACAAAGTCGCAAGGCTCCATCTTTCTTTTTAGCAAAGAGAGCCGGCATTCCCCAAGATGATGTACTAGGGCAGATGAAAACCTTATTTAACAACTCCTGGAGTTGAACCTTCAACTCACTCAACTCAGTGGGTGCAAACCGATACAGTGCCATAGAAATTGGTGCCATGCCAAGCACTAAATCAATAGAGAACTCAATCTCCCGGTGAGGTGGTAAACTAGTAAGGTCCTCAGGAAAGACATCCGGGTATTCACAAACTACCCTTGGTAACTCAACCCGGCCTTCATCAGACGCACTACTCAAAAAAGTAGCAAGGAGATAACTAAGTTCACTCTGTCCACGCAGATCATATACCGGTAATAAGACTCTATCCACCCGGTCCCCCAAGAAATAAAAGCAGTCACCGCTCAAGATACATACAATAACCTTCTGACGGTAGCAATCTATAATAGCCCGGTATGACGATGACCAGTCCATACTCAAAATAACATCAAAGCTAGACATGTCAAGCAATACAAATGCAAAAGGTAATTGACGACCGGCAACCTCGATGTCGCTACCCCGACATCCCTGTTTCAAGATAACCTCACCACCAATAGGTGACTCTACACAAATAGGAGATGCTAATTGTGCCAACTCTAACCCCAAAATCGATACAAATGCCGACGAGATAAATGAATAGGATACACCCATATCAATCAACACATTAACAACTGAATTACAAAACAGGAAGGTACCTCTTATTACCGAAGGCACTGGTACCAGATCTGGCGCGGTAACAACATACACACGCCCGGTGGGTCTCTGCTCAACCTGCTCACCCCTCGGAGCATAAGCTTGATGCACTGACTGAGCCGAAGAGGCTCCCTGATTGGCCCTCAAGGCCTGTGCTGACTGTGCTAGCTGGTGACTCTGTGTCTGCCTCGAACCAAACGCACTAGACGTGCCACCCAATTGCGGGCAAAATCTCTTCAGATGCCCCGCCTACCCACACTGATAACTAGTGTACGGCTGCCCTCTCTCTTGGCTCTGGCCCTGAGAATAAGCCAAAAACAGTGCAGACCGTTGCCTTCCTCCTCTCTTCAGGAAAACTAGAGACTTGTGACCCAACTGGCTACATTTGAAACACGTAACATCTTCTTGACCACCTCTCCCAGAACCTAAACTCGGTACTGGAAATGTGGACCTCGACTAAGCTCCTTGGGATGACTGGGGGTTAGAACCCCTCTCTTTCTTACCGTCTCCTTGACTGTCCTGACTCCTCTTAGAGTCCTTCATCCTTTTCTCATCAGCCTGCATAATAGTCTCAAGATGGGCCGCCACCTCCACAAGGCATCTATAGTCTCTAATCATGGATCTGGCCACTCTAAACATGAGCCCGGTCCTCAATTGCTTCTCAAACTCTAGGCAATGGCGCTCCTTAGTCGCAACTAACTTAGGTGTAAACCTTGAGAGACTAGTGAGTGTGGCTTCAAACTCAGCCACTGGTGTGTTCAACTGCACCAGCTTGGAAAATTAGTCTCTCAACTTCTCCCTAACCATGGGAGGCAAAAACTTGTCTTGGAAAGCGCTGATGAAAGCCTCCTAAGTCACCCTAATACGCCCACGCCCATACTTCCACCACTGACCCGCATCCCCCTTTAGTTGGAAAGATGCCAAGGTCACCCTCAACTGGTCGTCTTCGATGCCAAGCATCTCGAACGTCTTCACTATCTGCTCTAGCCACTTATCTGCCTTCAGTGGCTATTTTGGGTCACCCAAAAACTCATCTGGATTAGACCAAAAAAAATCTCTCTTCAGAAAAGAAGGCCCTGCCTCAGCTACTTAGGCTTGGACTTGATTTTTAGCCCTAAGAATGTCCATAGATTCCCTCAATGCTCCAGCCATTTCGCGGCTAAGGTGCCCATGGCTTGTTAACCAACTAGTTCGGCCACATTGGCCTGACCAACTCACTACTCCTATGTTGGAATATCATCCGGTAGAGGCATCTCGTGCCTTCTTGGCCTACCATACCTACCACCACCACGTCTACGTCCTGACATCTTAATAAAGGTAACACGAGAGATTAGCACATTCACAAATGTGCTGAAGCTAACTCACTCACGTCCTAATACGTTGGACAATAGTAATTCACTCCACATAAGCACATAATCACGTAAACACATACGAATTTCCTTCTTAGATAATGACCGTCCTGCGGTGTTGCTAGAGTTCCAATTAGAAACAGTAGTGATTAAGTGCTCTTCTAATAGGACTTCCAGGAACCCGTAGACCCAATCAGTATCTTAGAAACTAAATTTTATACCCATATAATCATATAAGCATGTTATCACATAAGCATATAATACATACTAACGTCTCAATTAAGCAAGACAAACCCATTATGGTAACAACCACTTCCCACGCACCCAAAGTATTTAAACCCAATACACTCTGATACCAAGTTGTCATATCCTCAAAATACACAGTAAATACAACTCAAAAATGGAAGAAAAATAGAAATAAAATACTTTCATTCATCAGAGTTCGATTACAAAAGTCAACACATGCGTTATACGTTCATAAATATTCATCTTGAATCTACAACATGTGCTACAATGTTAAGAGAGAAGAAATTAAACATATAGTCAAATGCCCTACAGGCTTACATCTTCCCAAGTCATTACTTGGTTACACAAAAGTGAGCCTCGCTCATTACATCTTAAGCCTTTTGTTTTACAAAAAAAATATACAATCAAAATATAGAAGCTCTTGCTCCCAAATATCCCTCCAAGCTATTGTCTTGGCGAAGGCATGTCACCAACATTTCAAAATGGTTTTCCCAAATAGGGTGAGCCACAACCCAGTAGGAATCATCTAACACAATATATGAGGTTTAACAGAGATATAAGTACAAAGTGCATATACAATGCCTGTGGTAAAACTTTCACAAAGTCATGTACTCATAAGATCAAATTCAAATCTTAATCCATTTTCTTTCAATTCATATTCAGTTCACTTATTTTTCTCAATTTATGAGTCAATTTCATTATTTCTCAACAACCAAATTGAGACTACAACCCAATGGTTTTCCAATTATGCAATACACACATATAAACACTTCGAATTACCATTTTACAGATATTTCATCCGCGGGATTGGCACCCATGTATAAATTTTGGGACTTTCATCCAAGACACTCCCGCCAACTTAATTATAATGGAATCCATCTCCTTTCTCCTCTCAAACAATGGAGCACATCCCCTTTCTCCTCCTAGACAATCATACATATACAATGTATTTAAACACATTATCACACATGAAATATATCCTCTTTCTTCTCTAACAAACATACATATACAATGTATATAAAACGGGATCATATTCAATGACAACCAACAATAGATTAGTTTTAATTCACCTAATCCTCATGCAATTTCTACAACAATCATAGCTATCCTCCACCGATAGCCCAATACAGTTATTTCTAAACAGATATTCAATCTTTATAACAGATAAATCATTAAATTTCCGTAGGTAAGTGATTAAACAAATCCAACAACACCATTCATCTATACATCCTCCCAATTTCGCATTTTCCATACCAATTTCATTATTAAAAGAAAATGGTTATTCAGGACATTTTCAAGGCAAAGCTCCCTATTCTCCAAATACTAACCCAAGGGAAAAAATCTGCTATTTTAACTTAGGAAAGTCTCACATCCAAATCCCATAATCATTTATATACACCCACATGGAAATCCCTCTTTTCAAACTTGAAATCCAAACCCTAGGTTTGCTCAAATCACCCCCAAATCCCACCATTGTTACACAATGACAAATAACTAAGCTAAAAGTCATATGAAGGTGTAGAAAAATCCCTACCTCAAGTTAGAAGACCAAGCAAAGCAATGGTAAAACTCCAACAACGCCAAAACCAACTTCCAATTGAATGGAAATAGAGCTTTCAAGATACTCTACCCTTTTTCCAAAGACACTAGGGTGAAGAGATCAAAGGATCTATTCCAAAATGTAGAGAGGGAGAGTGTTTTAGAGAGAGAGAGTCAAAATCTAGGTTTTTAGAAAGTGTTAGAAAGAGAGAAGAATGAAAAGTGACATAAAATGTCACTTTCGCGATCTGATATACACACAGTCCGCTCAAGCGAAGGACACAAAAAGTTGTTTTGCTCGAGCGCAAGATGCTACCCACTTGAGCGTAGAACACACACATCCAATACTTTTTCAGACAATAGACAAACCGCTCGAGCGCAAGAAAGGCCGCTCAAGCTCCCACCCACTCGAGCGTAGGAAACACCGCTCGAGCGTGAAAAACATCCCTCTAGTACTTTCGCAGATGTGCAAAGTATTGAGAATTTGCAAATCCTGCTCGAGCGCAAGAAGTGCCGCTTGAGCAGAGGAGCAAAAATTGCAAAGCCTACTCAAGCGCAAGAATGGCCACTCGAGCGGAGGAGTAAAAATCTGGGCAACAAGGTTTGGAAAAACAAGCAACCAAACCTGTTCCAAATGCACAACTACAATTCAACAACCAAAATAGAGGGGTGACAAAAGAAACAAGATATGAATCACCATTCAAAACCATACAAAGCCGAATCCGGAATACAATAAGTGACGGGTCAAAATCGGAATTGCTGTATGAGTTGATCCTCCTACTCTCAGTGTTAGGAGCTTGCTGTATTAGTTTCAATCTCTTCAACATTGTAGTGGGTGGCCCTTGGAAGTGCACATGATTGGTCTTACTTTGGGTGCCAACATAATTGGAATGCATTGCATAGACAATGATACTTTTCCCATGGCTTTGTTTTGTTCTTTCTCTTTCTAATAAAATTCATTTCTTTGCTAATTAAAAAAAGAAGTAACAAGTTGATTGGATTTTTTAGACAATGAGAAAGAAAGAAAAAAAAAACCCCCGCAATTTTATATACACTGATATATCTACACAAAACCTCCCAAATTCATTGCATGAATTTGAATGAACCATAGTACATCTCTTAGTTTTGAATTATATACTATTTACATTTGCTAATCAGTATGATTCTTAATTCTGTATTTAAGCTCTGAAGTTGTATGTCATTAGTTCTTATGATTTGCCCCTTCTAAACCTTAATTTACCATTAACTCTGATGACATAACTATTAGCTTCAAATATTAACCTCTTTTGGCGTCAATTCACTCTCTCTTTTGGTGTCAATTCATTTAAAAGCACCAAACATTTTCATTTCAAAGAATAAAAGTGGAAAGTGGATGTATCGTCGATTGTGCCCTCAGTCATTTGAAGTACTTTATGGATAGTTGAAGTCATTCACTTGAAGAAACAAAAAGTATGCATACCTCCCTGGTGAAGAAAACTTGAATCAATAGAAAAAAACCAATGAGGCTAGAGACAAACAAAGATCAAAGAGAATTACTTGTCCTAATATTGCTTTAAAATAATAGAAATGGGATAATCTTTTTTTTTTTGTCATTATTTTAAAAGAAATAGGATAATCTTTTATTTTTATTAGTTATGGTTGGGTTAGTTACTCAATTCAGTTGGATCTTTGCAATATCCATAGTTTTTGTTATCTATGTCGTCAATATCACTTGCAAATTTACATGGATTAATATATATATGAAATTAAGATTTTCATGTATATTCATTTATGATATGTTTGTTAATTATCACTCTTGATATATATGTTTGTACACATAAAAAATTGGTGCTTATCGATGTGGTCATTGTGCTCTTTGCCTTTGATTATGTTAAAATGTAACAAAATGTCTCTTGCAAAAAAGATGCGCCATTTAGCACCACCAAAGAGAGCATTAATTGAACCGTACTCATCCCCGACTAAGACACCTACACCTTCTCCTAAAGGTGTTGCAACAGATGGATCTGAGACTATTGCACCATTTCCATCTTAAAGTAATGCGCTGTCAGGATCTGAGACTATTTCACCATCTCCGTCTCAAACTAATGCACCAACTGCATTTGAGACTTGTGAAGTATCTCCGTCCGATACGAATCCACCAACTCATCAAAGTCAAATGAGTGCTGCAGGTAATTAAATATGTTTCATATTTCTTCAATTTATATATTATTAAATTATGTAAAAATATAAATGCACTACTAATATTATCAATTCCCAAGTGCATCTTAATCAAGGCGTGCGTGGGGACCAATAGTTGGAAAAGCAATAGACAAAAGAATTGCCAACAATAATAGATACAAGCTATACATTCCAATCACTAAGACATTCAATGCATTCGAAGGTGTGTTAGTGTCACGACCCAAACCCGCCCCTATAGGTTTGGCGACGTAACCGGCCAGTAATCCGTGGATTACCTACGGCCTCCAAACAGATTAACAATTAATAAGGGGCTGCGGAAGCAGTAATGTAAAATAAACAAGGTCCTATGAGCTGTGATGACATACATGGGACAGAAAATTTTAAAACTTATTTATATATATAAACATGCTAGCCGGAAACACCCGTATGCACAAAATATTTACATAAGTATGTCCCAAGATCCAGCTTTACAAAAACACAACCGATGACTAGCATGACACAAAACTGCCTCGGGATTAGGCTTGGACTGGAACCTCCTCGAGAGGCGCAACAACTGGCTGACCAAAAAGGGAAATAGGAGGCCGTCAACTCTGGCCAGGGTCTTGTGCCGGCTCACCTACATATATATATAATAAACTGTGAGCGAAAGCCCAGTGAATAATAAACAGAGTAAAGGGGTTTCAATGAATGAGTTCATATAGATTTTAGAGATCAGTTACATTGTATCAAAATCATACTTGATCAGATCGAAATCATAATTCAGCTTTATCAAATTCATACTTGTTCAGAAAACATAATTCAATTTCTATATCAAAGCCATAAGTCATCCAGATCGTATATAGACAGAAATCATAAGTCATGATTAAATTTACGTGATACATCCATTAGCATAACAGAACAGAACGCATAAAGCGTAACAGAACAGAACGCATAAGCGTAGTTCCACAAAGGGAACCTCCGGATCCGGGTAACAGAACAGAACAGCAAAGCCCCCATGGCGGGCCTCCGGTACGGGTAACAGTGCACAGACAGAACGCATAAAGCGTAGTTCCACAAGGGAACCTCCGATACCAGGTAATGGCTGTAGGTGTCACACAATACTAAGGATGTCATGATACATGTCAGAAATCGAACAATCATTCATTGTACATAACATATCTTTACAGAAAACAGATCTCATTTTATTTCACAGAAAATAAGTACAGTTGAACATATCTTTACAATGTTATTACTCACAGTGGGCGTTGAAACCGATAGGTGAAGCCAAAAAGGTCAAACAGGATGCGGCACACGACCTACATAACACAACACGGATACACACTTTGAAACATGCACTTCAATTGTACAAAACTCACACCCATGATTCTAAGTGTATATCTAACCCCTTACCCTTAGTATGGAGTCTTAATCATGGCCTAGGAATGCCTAGGATGGAATGTGGATGCTAAAATGCCTTAGAAAACATTTTATGAAAGTTGCTGAAAACAGGGGTCTCGCTCGAGCGAGCCTTCCTTCGCTCGAGCGAGCTCCCAAAATCAAAGGGTTCGCTCGAGCGAACATTCCCTCGTTCGAGCGGTCTGATGAAACAGTAAAAATACTGGATGTTGAAATTTTCCGCACGATGCTTGCTCGAGCGAGCTTCCAAAATCAAAGGCTTCGCTCGAACGAGAACTCCTTCGCTCGAGCGATCTGATGAAAATGCAAAAGTACTGGATGCTGCAATTCTCAGCGATGGTCGCCGATTCTTCGCCGGCGAGATTACAAAATAAAAGGGCTCGCTCGAGCGAGGAAGCAAAATCTGGAATTTCCAGATTTGTCTTCCAAGTTCGAACCAAGCATTCAACAACCCAAAACTCAACCTCTTGGGCCCAAAATCTGGAAAAACACTTTAAACACAATGTATAACAAGTTTCAAAAGCCAATTTGCACATGCAAGGGCCAAGAGTGAGTCGATTAAAGTCATTTTTCAAACCCATTTCAAGAACAATTTGAAAACATGAAATGTATGAACTTTAAACCAAACTCAAGCTTCAATTCTTGCTCTAAAGAGCTCAATAGTTGGAGGACAAAATGAAAACATGGGCTTTAATAACAATATGAGCATGCATGTACAATTTACCAAGAATTCAACTTCAAAATGTACTAATATGGCCATGCATGCATGAACTAGGCTCCACTTCAACATTCTAAACCCATTTCCAACTTCAAACTCCAATCTAACCAAGGATTATGCAAGAACAATTTGAATTCTAGCTCAAGAAAATGAAATTCCTACCTTAAGTTCTCAACTTCAAGTGTGGGAGCTCAAACTTGCAACTTTCCTACCAATTCCTCTAGCAATTCTTGTTGAAATCAAACTCCCCTCACACTCTCTCTCTCTAGTCGAATCACGAGCAAAAGGGGTCAAGAGAATGTTTGCTAAGTGTAATAGGCTCATGAATAAGATTAAACAATGGCCACCCAATGGCATTTCTGTAATTAAGCTAGGTTCATTATTAAAAATGTTATTTAATCAGTTTTAAACATTCCAAATCGAATTTTAATTGAACCTACCATAATTTCACATAAAATCTAACGAGTCCAAAACACTAATCAATTTCAGAATCGGGCGCCGATAAGGCTTCCAATTTGCAGTTTAAAGTTTAGAATACAAACAGATATTCCGACACCGAACAGATAGAAACACATAAATCATGTAATGCATATGCAAATAAATTCCAGATTTTTCCCTTAATTATTATTAGACGTAATTAAATTCCAATTAGCGCTAATTAGGGTCAGGGTTATTACAGTTAGCGACCCCAGGATCTAATGACATCAGCATTCAGATTAGGAGGATGTGCCCTATTTAAGGCATTAATAGTTGGACTGCTGCTGATCCAGTGACAAAAAGGGCTATTGTACAAGCTGTCCGAGTATGATTTAATTGCTTTCATAGTGAGTGTGGATTATGGAAACAGTGATGTTTTCATGTGCATATAGGAGACAATTTGTTTTTTTTTTGTTTACTTTGTTGGTTATGAAAGCTTCAAAAAGTGTAATTACACATTCACATGCAAAGTGTTTATAATAGTAAACGCTCTATGAACTGTCAAAAACCATTTAAGGTTTTCTTACTCTTAACATATTTTCAACTTTCACATTACATTAGTTATGTTACTTATTTGGTTTGTATTGATTGTAGGATAAATTTGAGATTGGAGATAATTACGAGGAGAATTCACTATCCCATCAAGTTGTGGAAAAGAAGTGTTATGTGTTACATAAAGATTGGAAGTGCAGAATAAAGAAGAAATGGAAAAAGCTTGTCGATGCGGGAACTGATCCTTATGTTTATCCATGCAAATGAGTCATATTAGATGATTGGAAGTACTTGATTGATCATGTATGGTTAGATCCTAAAAACAAGGAACTCTATAAATAGATCAAAGGAAATCTATGTAGTCACTTAGAATTGAGTGTCGAAGTTTGATACAGATCAACGTTTCTAACTTAGACCATAAAAGAATTGTAATAAGGGAGATTATTTACAAAACATTGCTACATATGTGGTTTATAACTTCCAATGTGGAAAGCATGCTACAATAGGAGTGCCTTTTTATAGTGAAAAGAAAAAAGGAAAGAAAGATGATAGCTTACCATAAAATTTTAGACATGAACTAGCAGGCTATATTCTGTTACAACTCATATACATACATTTCCTATTATGGAGTTATCTGTTCTCTCCAATTAAAGCAACGCACATTGAAAAGTCTATTATTTTTGCACCATAACCATTTTAAGAAAGACAAAAGATTTTAGTGATAGTCATGCATATGCCATGCTTTTGGCCAATGAAATTCTAGATCATGCAAATACATGGCATCAATTGCCTGTCTCGCCAACATTTGGGTATTACGTTTTTGTAATTTCTTTTTGGTTCATACTAGAATTACTAGACATGATATGTGTGTGTATGTGTGTGTGTTGGAAATATGTAGCAAGCATATATATTGCCCATTTCTTCCTTCCTATGTAAGAATTTATTATTTTGGCTAATCATAACTGGAGAAACACTAGTTTCGAGAAGATGATCCAGAATTGGGTCAATCACGTTTATTAGAAGTGAACAATAGAGTGGTTGTACCAGCCAAAACTCATCTATGATCTTTCATTACAGAAATTCAGATTTTATTGTCATGATTCTAGTTTCATACAATTTGCCTATTATC
Source organism: Camellia lanceoleosa (assembly GCA_025200525.1). Lineage (NCBI taxonomy): Eukaryota > Viridiplantae > Streptophyta > Magnoliopsida > Ericales > Theaceae > Camellia > Camellia lanceoleosa. Next base: position 119,614,837 of record CM045769.1, on the reverse strand, counting down.
CATTCTATAGCTGTTTGCTCTCTAAAATTGTATGTCTCTGTCCAAATCTTGCAATGATTCTATGGATTGAGTTGAATTGGGTACACTTCAATAAAATGCAAGGATTTCTATATGGAAGATCTTGCAATGATTTTATGTTTTTAAATGTTGTAATTAAATGGTTAAACCACAGCATTAATTGTATGTTCTATTGATGTTTGTATTTTCATCATCATCATGAAAAGTCCTTGAGCTGTGGTGGTTTTTAAAGTTTTGCCTTTTTTAGCTAATTTGTGAAAAGTCCCTAATGTTTGCCTTTTTAAAGGTATTTTCATTATTATCATCATCTTGTCTTTTCATCAGGTGAAATTAATTTGTGAAATTCATCATGTCTTTTAGTTTCATTGTTTGCCTTTTTTAGTAGACCATTTTCTTTAACTATTAAGTTTGAAACAGCCTCAAAACAGCTCCCACATCATATACATAAAAAAGTGATAAACAAGTGATAAGAAAAGCAAAAACGGGCTGTTTGGGGGCAACAATTGGAAACAGCCTTGAATTAGCCCCCATATCATAATAGTCACCTCGGCCTAGATTAAACAAACTTATGCGAGCAATTGGTGTGTCGATCGGATGCACGTTAGACATTTAGACCAAAAAATGTGATAAAAAAAGGTAAAAACCAACCGGTTAGGGGCAAAATTTGGAAACAGGCTCAAAACAACCCCGAGATCATATTGGTGACCTCGACGTACATTAAAGAAGCTTGTGAGAGCAAGCGGCACGTCGATAGGATGCACGCTGGATATTTTGACCAAAAAAAAATGTGATGAAAAAGGCGAAAATAGGCATTCGGGGGCAACAATTGGAAACAGCCTCGAAACACTCCTGATATCATAACGATCACCTCGGCCTAGACTAAACAAACTTGTGATAGCAAACAGCGCATTGATAGGATGCATGGTTAGATATGTAGACCAAAAAATGTGATAAAAAAAGGCAAAAACGGGCCATTTGGGGGAAACAATTGAAAACACCCTTGAATCAGCCCCCATATCATAACGGTCACCTCGGCCTACATGAAACAAACCTGTGAGAGCAAGCGGCGCATCAATAGGACGCACAATTACATATTTAGACCCAAAAATGTGATAATCCCAACCTCATATCTTCCATTTCCCTCCCACACTTACCCTCTTCCAAGTAAAAGTTCAACCAAAGCATTTTGAATTCAGAATTAGAAAGTCTATTTTAACTTAGTTTCTATTGTTCAAGCACATGTCAACATTGGTAAATTGTGGACCAATAGTTAGAATTGTAATGCTTATTGGATATATATATATATATATATATGAATGTTGTTGTTCTATTTACAAAATGGTATTGATAGTCTTTTAATTTGTTCATGTTACTTTTACTTTCCATGGATATTTTTCATTTTTTGTCCAATTTTACAATAAAGTGATGTGCAAATATTTTTATAAAAAAAATTACTTGACATTATTTCTCTTTTTGTTTGGTACAGATGGATGAACTTGTGCACGAAGCTAAATTGTACAAGACTACTTGGCACTATAAGCATTATTGGAAGGATTATATATTTTTGGATAAATGTGTATGGAAAAGATTTAGGTAGAATAGTAGTTATATTTTTGGATAGAGTAGTAGTTATTGTTGGACAATTTTCACTATATTTAAAAATAAAATAAAATAAAATAATTATATTTGTGTACTTAACAACAAACGTAATATAGAAGAAATAAAGGAAATGAGAGAGATTGTTTGATTACAAAAATCAAACTAGAATATAAAAAATAGATAAAAACAGATTTTTATTTTGTTACAAAAACAAAATTAAAATCTGAAACAGAAAAATAATAAAATTGAAAAGTAAATTAATTACTCACCGAAATAATTTGTTAAACAAAATTTTCTGATCAAGTCTAGTGTTTAACACTGTGTCCTTAAGACAGATTTGTCCTCTTCACGATACTTTCAGATTGTGGACGTTTATCTCCCAGGGTAAAATGATCAACAGTGAATACATTACACACTATTCACACAACGAACACATTTTGTGTATACACTCTTTCTCACAGAAAATTAATGTAATTAATGCAGCAAAATACAGAGATGAATAGTAGCAGAGAAGAACGAAAATTGGAGTGAAAAGTCCAAATGAGGGACTACCTTTATATAGGAAAATTCATGGCTGTACGTTTTGAATTAAACAGGTGCAAAACCTGTTTGAATAGGTACGTTACCCATTCGGTTTGAATGAACATATACAAATCTGTTAGGTTCAGATAAAAACTGTATTGAACAACTTTGAATCTATACAAAAATTCGGAAGAAGTGAAAAACAAATTTGAATTTTTTCCCACCAAAAATTTGAAATTAAAAATTTGGACAGATTTTATTTTACCGAAAAATAAAATTTAATTCAAATGTTTTTGGCCCAAAAAATAAGTATTGGATAAAACAAGCCCAGCCCAACCCAACCTCACACTACGCACCCGCCTCCAGCCCGACCGATCAGACGGACGGCAGTGCGCGCATGTATGTCTATTTTTGGGTCCAATGGGTCTAGCACAATTTCCCATAACCTCTCCCTTCTACAAACTTGGGGTACCTCTTGGGGCCCTCCCCAAGTTACAAACCCATGTCTTATAAACACATAAAATTATTCCCACCAAACCAATGTGGGACAAGCCTTTATTCAAACTTTAAAGAATTTCCACCAAAAACACCATTTCTATGGAGCTCTCTTTGGCTTCAATTTCCAATTCACCCAATAATGGTTTTGAGCAACCAAATATACTACGTGAATCACAACGTGGCATAGAACACGTTACCACTTAGACTCGCTAAATTTGACGCATGGGTCCCACCAAAAATTAAATCAAAGTTGAGGAAAAATTTTGTTTTTCCAAAACTTTCAAAACCCATTTCTAACAATTATATTTTTGGATGGGAGTATATGGAAAATATTTGGGTATGTTACTAGTTATATTTTTTGAAAGATGCGCATGGATAAAAATGTAAAACATAATAACAAGTACTTGTTATGTTTTAAATTTTTACGTTACATGGGTGTGAATTGGATGATTATATAGATTACAAGGGGATTTTTAATTAAAGAAATATGTAATTTGGAATTACTTGTGAATGAAAACTTATAATAGTTGTTGACTTTCATTAAACAAGTTCAGGATTGGATGATTTATACATTTTTTTGAATGTTCATGATTCAGGTGAATTATTGGTTTGAATGATTATTGCAAATTACAGATTGTATTGAATGGATTTGATGGATTATTATGAATTATAGGTTTATTTTGTTGAATGTTGGCAACAAAAATTTTGATTTTATTTTTCCTATTTTGGTGACCAAGTGATTAGTCGGGAAAGGTAAGTAAGACTTTCGTCGACTAAATAAGGTAAACGAGAGGGTACATTTGGCAATTAAATAATTAGTTGTTAAAATTATTAATATTGGCAACCAAAGGATTTAGTCGGTAATAGGTTTATTGGCAACTAAAGTTTTAATTGCGCAAACAATCCTTTTGGTGACTACCATGTTTGGTCGTGGAATGTGACAATTGGCGACCAAACTTTTTGGTTGTAGAATGTGACAATTGCCAACTAACATCTTTGGTCATGGAATGTGACAATTGACGACCAAACTTTTTTGTCGTGGTATGTGTTAATTGGAGACCAAACTTTTTGGTAATGGAATGTGTTAATTGGCAACCAAACTTTTTGGTAATGGAATGTGACAATTGGCAACCAAACTTTTTGGTTGAGACAATATAACTTTTTGTAACCAAAGTATTTTACCTACTAAATGGATTAGTCGCAGTAATGATATATTTAGTGACCAAACTTTTAGTCGGCAAATCTAACTTTTTCCCAACAAACAAAAGTTTTAGTCACTAATTACTTTGGCCGACCCTCAATTGGTGACCAAAGTGGCGACAAAAAAAAATAGTCGCAAATAACTTTTGCCAACTAAAAATGGACTTTTACCGACTAAATTTTTAGTCGACAAAAGTGCGATTTCTTATAGTGAGTTGTTTCACTAAAAATATACTGTTTATTTTTATATAATTTTATATTTAATATTAATCTTCTTCTTCTTCTTCTTCTTCTTCTTCTTCTTCTTCTTCTTCTTCTTCTTCTTCTTCATTTTGCAAATTGCACTTGTTCACATCTCCACACAAGCTGTACAGGGCATATCGTACAAAAAGGTTAAAACAATTTTAAATGAGGATTTCATGTGTTATAAAGTTTAAGATGAGATTTAAACCAATATGATGTCTAAACATAGGAATTTTGAGTAATTAATCCATTAAAAAATAAAAATTAAAAGCACACCTCACCTAACATTTAGATAATTTATTTTTTTTTAAAAAATTATTTGAATTATTTATGCATAATAAGTTTGTAAATATAAACTGTATCGAAGAATCCAACATAATAAGCTTGTAAATATAGACTTCTGGAATAATATAAAGTTATAAGCTAATCATATAAGTTACAACAAATCCTTCCAACAAAAAAAATAAATAAATAAAAAACTACGACAAACAACCTCACTATAAACGATATGGAACATTATCCCAAAACTACTAAATAACATCAGCACTTTCACAACCCTCTGTTTTTTTTTTTTTTTTAACAAACCAATGAAAAATCAAAAAATTATTTTAAAAATTATTTCAAACTTTGTATTATTTTCATTGATAAAAATTCTTTAAAAAAAAAATTATGACACCAAATGTCAATTTGGTTATGTTTTTGTTTTATGATAATATAATTTATTTTTACTTTTTCAGAAATAAAAATAATAAAAAGTTTGAAAGCATCCATATTTTTCATATTGATTTCATTTTTGTGTGAAAAATAGTTTTAAAAAATCTAAAACAACTTTTTGGAATTTCCTAAAAATGATTGTAATAAAAAAAAATATTACGAAAATAGTACTGAAATAATTTATCAAACAATTATGTTTTTCTAAAAATAAAAATGAAAATGAAAACAAAAATAAAAAACTGAAAATGTTAAAATATAACCTAACACAAACAAACCTTAAAATAACTAAATGAGTTGGTATTTGAATTTCAAGAACTATAGATACACTACAAAAATTTCAATTTTTTGCGACAGCAAAATGTCGTCTCAAAAACTTTTTTGCGATAACAACTGACTTTTAGCGATGGCAAATGGAGGGGGTCACAACAAAGGGCGTTGCTAAAAGGTTTTGGCGATGGTACCATGCCGTTGCCTTTTTTTTGCAACGGCAAAGTTGCCTTTTTGCGACGAAATTCTGTTGTCGGCATTAATATGTAAAAATTTGAGATTTTTTGCGACGGCACTGTTTTACCGTCACTAAAAGTGTTATTTGCGACGGCAAAAATGCCATCGCGAAAGTGTTTTTATTGCGATGGGATACATGTCGTTGCTAAAAGATTATTTGAGGCAGCAGCACATACTAGAATACCATCGCAAAAGGTTTTTTGTTTCAACTGTTGCCAATATCTTTTGCAACGGCATTGCCTACGTCGCCAAAAAAAAAAAAAAAATGGTTCTAATGTTTTTTGAGACTGTGCGGTGTTGTCGCCAAAAAAAAAAAAAAATTCAATAAAATTATTAAAAATATGAAAATTACCTGTATTAAATAAAAAAACAGAAAAAGAAACCAATAATTACATAATAATATAAAAATTCTAGTATAAAAATAACAAATCATCCATAATAAAAATATTCTTGCATTCATAACACATCAGCAAAATTATCCCACTACATAATATTGCATAATACATATATAATATTTAAATACATAATGTTGTTCACAATTCAAAATAACAAAAATCAAAAATAAAAGTTAGTCGCAATCTTCACATGCTTGCATTCCACAAGAAGCAAACTCCTACTCGAAAAATATCTGAAAATAAAAAATAAAAATAATTAATGACAATATAATTATGTGTTAATATTTTAATTACAAAAAAACATAAAAAAAAATTAACTACTATATAATTACAAAGATAATTAAGTAAATAATTTTGGCTAAACAGAAATTCGGCTCTAACTCCCAAACCGAGAACCCGATTGGAGTCTCGTCTTCTTCCACAAGTCTCTCGTGCCTAGGCAGTCGTGTGTGCCAAGTTTTGTGCTAAACCAACTCCGTTTGGTGATTTTGGGGAGTCAACACCTCTAATTCAAATTTCTTAAGGAACTAGTTTGCCTAAATCAAAATCCGACTCTAACTCCCAAACTGGGAATCTGATTCAAGCCCCGTATTCTCCCACAAGTCTCTCATGCCTAGGCGGTCGTGTGTGTCAAGTTTCGTGCTACTCCGATACCGTTTGGAGATTTTGGGGCGTCAACACCTCGAATTCAAATTTCTTAAGGAACTAGTTTACCTATATCGTAATCCAGCTCAAACTCCCAAACCGGGAACCCAATTCGAGTCCCGTCTTCTCCCACAAGTCTCACGTGCCTAGGCGGTCGCGTGTGCCAAGTTTCGTGCCAATCCGACTCCGTTTGGTGATTTTGGGGCATGAACACCCCGAATTTAAATTTCTTAAGGAACTAGTTTGCCTACAGTGAAATCCGGCTCTAACTCCCAAACCAGAAACCTGATTTGAGCCCCGTCTTCTCCCATAAGTCTCTCGTGCCTAGGCGGTCGTGTGTCTTACGTTTCGTGCTAATCCAATGCTGTTTGGAGATTTTGGGGCATCAACACCTTGAATTCAAATTTCTTAATGAACTAGTTTGCCTAGACCGAAATCCGGCTCTAACTCCCAAACCGGGAACCTGATTGGAGTCTCATCTTCTCCCACAAGTCTCTTGTGCCTAGGCGGTCGTGTGTACCAATTTTCGTACTAATCCGACCCCGTTTGGTGATTTTGGGGCATCAATACCTCGAATTTAAATTTCTTAAGGAACTAGTTTGCCTATACTGAAATCCAACTCAAACTCCCAAATCGAGAACTCAACTCGAGTCCCGTCTTCTCCCACAAGTCTCTCGTGCCTAGGCGGTCGTGTGTCTTAAGTTTCGTGATAATCCGACGCCGTTTGGTGATTTTGGGGTGTTAACACCTCGAATTCAAATTTTTTAAGGAACTAGTTTGCCTACAGTGAAATCTAGCTCTAACTACCAAACCGGGAACCCGATTCGAGCCCTATCTTCTCTCACAAATCTCTTGTGCCTATGTGGTCATGTATGTCACGTTTCGTGCTAATTCAACGCCGTTTGGAGATTTTGGAGCGTTAACACCTCAAATTTAAACTTCTTAATGAACTAGTCTGCCTAGACCGAAATCCTGCTCAAACTCCCAAACTGGGAACCCGATTGGAGCCCCATCTTCTCCCACAAGTGTCTCGTACCTAGGCGGTTGTGTGTGCCAAGTTTCGTACTAATCCGACCCTGTTTGGTGATTTTGGGGCGTCAACACCTCAAATTCAAGTTTCTTAAGGAACTAGTTTGCCTAGAGTGAAATCTGGCACTAACTCCCAAACCGAGAACCCGATTCGAGTCCCGTCTTCTCCCACAAGTCTCTCATGTCTAGGCGGTCATGTGAGCCAAGTTTCGTGCTAAACTGACGCCGTTTGGAGATTTTAGGGTGTCAACACCTGGAATTCAAATTTCTTAATGAATTAGTTTGCCTAGACTGAAATCCGACTCTAACTCCCAAATCGGGAACCTGATTGGAGTCCCGTTTTCTTCCATAAGTCCCTCGTGCCTAGGCAGTCATGTGTGCCAAGTTTCGTGCTAAACCGACGCCGTTTGGTGATTTTGGGGAGTCAACACCTCTAATTCAAATTTCTTAAGGAACAGGTTTGCTTAGACCGAAATCTGGCTCTAACTCCCAAACCGGGAACACAATTGGAGTCTCTTCTTCTTCCACAAGTCTCTCATGCCTAAGTGGTCGTGTGTGCCAAGTTTCGTGCTAATCCAACCCCGTTTGGTAATTTTGGGGCGTCAACACCTCGAATTCAAGTTTCTTAAGGAACTAGTTTGCCTAGAATGAAATTCGGCTCTAACTACCAAACCGGGAACTCGATTCAAGTCCTGTCTTCTCCCACAAGTCTCTCGTGCCTAGGCGGTCATGTGTGCCAAGTTTCATGCTAATCCGACGTCGTTTAGAGATTTTAGGGCGTCAACACCTGGAATTCAAATTTCTTAATGAACTAGTTTGTCTAGGCTGAAATCTGGCTCTAACTCCCAAACTGGAAACCCGATTGGAGTCCCGTCTTCTCCCACAAATCTCTCATGCCTAGGCGGTTGTGTCTGCCAAGTTTCGTGCTAAAACGACACCATTTGGTATTTTGGGCCATCAACACCTCCAATTAAAATTTCTTAAGGAACTTGTTTGCCTAGACCGAAATCCGGTTCTAACTCCCAAACTAGGAACCCGAATGGAGTTCCATCTTCTCCCACAAGTCTCTCATGCCTAGGCGGTCGTATGTGCCAAGTTTTGTGCTAAACCGATGTCGTTTGGTGATTTTGGGGCGTTAACACCTTTAATTCAAATTTCTTAAGGAACTTGTTTGCCTAGACCAAAATCTGGCTCTAACTCCCAAACCGGGAACCCGATTCGAGCCCCGTCTTCTCCCACAAGTCTCTCGTGCCTAGGCGGTCATGTATGCCAAGTTTCCTGCTAAACCGACGCCGTTTGGTGATTTTGGGGCGTCAACACCGAGAATTCAAATTTCTTAATGAACTAGTTTGCCTAGACTGAAATTCGGCTCTAACTCCCAAACAGGGAACCCGATTCGAGCCCTGTCTTCTCTCATAAGTCTCTCATGCTTAGGCGGTCGTGTGTGCCAAGTTTCGTGCTAAATCGATACCGTTTGGTGATTTTGAGCAGTTAACACCTCGAATTCAAGTTTCTCGTGCCTAACCTCTATCCTTTTGGGCTGTGTGCAGTTAATTTATGGTTATTCTTAGCTTAGAATGCAAAGATACATTTTATACCTGATGTTCTGGTGGTGGTGTATATGGATTCTCATCTCCTGCAGATTCCCTAAATACCCGATGGCTACTCAATGCATCAGGAACCTATGATAGTCAATACATAATGTGTTAATCATATTCGAATTTTATTATATATATGTACATATATGTTGTGTGAAAATCTAACTATCCAACAATTTAATTTATATCGAACCTGTCTGTTGGGATCCACACTCACCCTCTGTGACACAAAGGCCATCATCTCAGCTCTCATCTGTTATAAATGTGTAGAGAACTCTGCTCGCATCTCCTTCTTCAACTCATCCCTTAGCTCCACACGAACCTGCTGGGTGATCTGAACAATAGTCGATGGCTGGGGTGTTGACTGTGATGGCCCAGCACCATCTTTATACACCGCTCTCCGAGGTACAGTTCTCCCGTATGTGCGACAATATCCATGTCTGTCATGACCTATCAACTCGTGGAAAATGGCATTCCTAGCCTCCAAAGTCCGACAATCCTTAGGTAACATGGAGAGTTGACAATTAAACTCATCCTATATTGAATAAGACATACAAGTATATGTCAAATTAAGATGGTTGACACACAAAAAATAAAAAATAAACTTTAAATACAATGTTAGGTGTTTGGAAACTACCAAGGTCTGGATAACCTCAGGGTCATTTGTTCTACGTGTCATAAGCCAAACATTCATCTTATCAGTAGACTCCCCCTTATTGGTCATCTAGATTTTTTTAGAAATATGAAAATTAGAATCCAAATAATTTGCAAATATACATTGTTTATTTATATACAAAAATAAAACAATAAAATATAAACCTCATGTCGTATCTGAGCGAAAGTAGTATGCCCTATGGTATGAGCTATGCCGTGAGCTCGCCAATTTTTAGTATTCCTAGTTGCAATTTTCTATAACAGGTTCAACAAATGTAAGTATATAAATATGATTTGTATGTTTACATATCATACATATAACTTATTTGTATACCTCAGTATCGGAAGTACGCCAATACTCCACAAGTTCTTCCCACTGGCTTAGCATAATGTGCAAAGGAACATCATCCTTCAGATTAGGATTAGAACTTCTTGGCTTGAAATACTTAGTCTTAATCTTATTCTTGTGATCCTTCCATATATTGTTGCAGGTTTTCACGCAGATTGACTTATACTCCTCTAGACATATATTCAAATTGTCCTATAAAACACAATTTCAAAGTTTAAATACTAATAACACAATTTTGGAATTTGAATTTTTGGACAAAAATATACTTTTACCTTTACATCCTTCCAGATAGCATCAAGAATATCATCAGGCACAGTGTTCCAATCAAGAAAAGTAAGAGGAACAATGTTACGATTCCACACAATAATGCCAAGTTGAGTAGTTAACTTAGACACATTATCCCTTATTAGGCAGTAATTTTCGTCAAATTGTATGTCCAACTTTGTACCAGTACCCCACTCCTTAATGCCCTTGGCACATCCTCTACCACACCTAGTCGAGGTTGATAAAGAACTAACATGACTTGCGAGATACAATAAGAATAAACAATATGCAATGATAATAAACAAATGCAAATTTAAATAATGTTAATACAAATTGAATTCTTATACCTGAGGTAGGCTGTGAAGAAGTCGAAGGGTTTGGAAAATACAATGAAAATAAACAAATTATATATAATGAGAATAAATAAATGTATATTTAAATAATTTTCATACAAATCAGAGCAAATTTATATACCTATGGATGGCTTATAAGATGATGACTCTAGTCGAGATGATAGCCGCTGTGGTGCCACTGATGGTGGACGCACCGATGGTAAGCGTGGAGGCTGAGTAGATGATAGTTGTTGTGGTGCCACTGATGGTGGTCGATGCGGTGGCACTAATGGCCCCTCTAATGGTGCTCGCTGTGATGCCTCCTCTAATGGTGGTGCCACTAATGGTGGTCGCTGCGGTGGCTAGTCAGATAGTTGTGGCACTAATGGCCCCTCTAATGGTGGTCGATGTGATGCCTCCTCTGATAGTGGTGCCACCGATGTCCTCTTACGTACCACATCGGACATCATGCGTAGGGGATGATCAGGCTTCCTCTTTCTTGCCATAATAATCTACAAGTGCCGTGACATTAGAAACATAGAGAATGGTTTTGAATTGACTATAATATGACATTAATTAAACTAATACAATTACAAAGACAAAGCAAATTAAGAAACTGATGATTAACTACAACCTTGGCCTTAATTCAATTACTGATGTTTATTAAATATCAGTCTATTACCACATCAAGTGTTTGTAGACACCCCATTTTTAACCGACCTTAAGACTCATACGTCATCGATTGAGCGCTCGATGATTGCGCATGTTGTACGCGTTTCGAGGTTTCGGAGTTTTCGGCTGAGTGCCTTGCCTCCGGGCCTCTGAACTCTTTGTGTTTCGGCTCGGTTTGTGGACCAATCCTTGTTTTCCTTGCCTAAGGGAAAGAGAGGTCTTGTAAACCCCTCCTTGTGGTCGTAGACCACTTTTCGTGGTCGTAGGCCACTTTTCCTGTTTGGAAACTAGTTTCTTGTTTTCGGAGCCTTCGGTCGCGCGCCTTGTCTCGAGACCGCTTAACGTTCTCCGTTTAGCATGGTTTTTCAATCACACCTTGTTTCCTTGGCCTAGAGGGCCACTGTGGTTTGGGAGACCACTTTTGCAGTCGCAAACCACTTTTGGTGCTTGTCAGCTAGTTTTCGAGGCTCCCGGCTGCGCGCTTTGCTTTCCGAACTTTCATCTTGCATCCGTTTTGGTTTGTTTTTGGTACAAACCTTATTTTCCTTGTTTGGAAGGTGGTACAAGGGTGGAAGACCAGTTTCTCTCTCTGTAAACCACTTTTCTTCCTACCAGCCAGTTTTCTGGTCTGACAACTGGTCTCCCTGATCTTTGGACCATCAAAAGTGGTCGGCCACCACACCATTTGCTTGTTTTCATGTTGCTGACCTTTTCCCACCATGGCCGACCACTTTTATTTTTGGGAGACCACTTATAGTGGTTGGCCGACCACTTAAAGTAGTTGGCCGACCACTTCAAGTGGTCAGCTACTTTTTGTCACCTTTTTGGAGATATTTTCTTCCAGCTGGCACAGCTGGAGAGTACTGAAACCATCCTCCATACACGTGTATGGAGGGATGGCCTTGAACCCTTAGCTTCTTCAAGAAGCTTGAGCGTTGCTTCTCTATAAGAGGGAGGCTCCCCCTCCCTCCTCCAGGTTCAGATTGTGTGCATTGAGATATACATACACATATATCTCTATATCTCTCTCTTGATCTCATATTTGTGCCTTAAAGTGTAATTTCTTCATACTTTAACACACAAACACACACTCAAACACCATTCTTTTGTTGCTGAGGTGCTTAGGAGCTAGTTTTAAAGTTTTTGGTTTGGTTTGAGCTTGAAAAACCTGCTGGAGTTGTGGTTTTGAAGGTAGTCTTCAAGGGTGAGCCTCTAACTCCTTAAAACCCCATTCTTGCTTAAGCTTTTGGACCCTTTTGAATGCCGATTTAAGCTTGACTCTTAACCAAAAAAAATTTTATTTTTGCATGCTTAAGATCTTTGTTTAAGGTCACTTTTGTGTTGAGGGTTGTCTACCCCCTCTTAGGCCTTGTTTGGCCTTGCTTTTGTGCCTTCTTTTTGAGCTTTTGGGATCACCTTGTTTTGGCCTTCTCACCACTGAAATCCAGAGGAATTTCAGTGGTGGGGATGGTGTTTTAAGGTCCCAAATAGGAGAGGGTCATCCCCTCTACTTGTGTCTTCAATACTTGCTTCATTAGCCTTATGTGTGAGCATGTTTGTTAAGCTTATGTTAGCCACATCTTAGCTTGTATTTGGGCTTATTTTTCTATGGCATACCACTGTTTTTACTTGTTTTGTCACTCCATGCATGCCTAGTACACTTGTAGTGTAAGTCTCATAAACTAGTCTTTGTATGCTTCGTGAAGTAGCATGCCATTCTAGCTGCATTTGAGTCCATCTCAGCATGTTTTTGGTGATGTTTTGCCATGTCATACCTCCATTAAGGTTTGGTTTGGTTGGCTTTTGCATGCTCCATGCACTTGTAGTGCATTTCCATGAATTAGCCTAACATGCATCATGCTTTAACATGTCATTCTAGCATGCTTTTGGCTTAACTCTAAGAAGCATTTGTCCATGTTTTAGCATGCTCTAGCTCTAATTTGTATTTTTTTGGCCATACATGACTTGCTTTGCATAGCTATAATGCATTCTAGCTTGTTAGCTTTGTGCATCAAGTCCACTAGCACGCCTTACTTGGACTATTTGAATGATTTGGCATCATTTGTAATGTAATTTTAGTCCATGTTTTATGTTCATGCACTTGCATTTATTACTCTTTCAATGCGTTGGAGGGTTCCCCCACCCCCCTTTATGCCTTAACATGAGCCATTGCGTATGCCTTCATGCCTAAGCTTGCGAGCTATCATTTCAATGTGTTTTTGGGGTTATTTTGCCATGATATAACTCTGATTTTTGTTGGTTAAGTCATTCCATGCTTGGTCTTAATAGGTGTAGTGTAAACCACCTTATTTGCCTTGCATTCATCATGCCTTATGCCCTTCATGCTAGCTTGTTTTAGCTTCCTTCCATACATGTTTTAGTATCATTTTGACATGTTTTAGGACTGTTTTGGGTTGTCTTTGCCATATGCTTCATGCTTTGCATAGCTGTAGTGCAATTCGCCTTGCTAGCTTTGTGTTTTGGTGACTCATGCATGCTATCTTTGAGCCATTTAGATGATTTGGCATCATTTAATACTTCATTTTAGAGCATGTAGCATGACCATGTTCCCACTTCATTCATGATTTAAGTGCTTAAAAGGGTTGTGCATTGTTGCCTAGCTTATGGCCTAGCTTGTATGCTTGCATGCCTTGACCTTTGAGCCCCTAACTTAGCATGTTTTGGTCATTGTCTTAACCTATCTTAGCTATGTCCATGTTTGGTTCATGCCTTCATGCCATGTATTGCATGCCTCCTTTGTAGTCCTCCTTATTAGCTTTCATGCTTTAAGACCTTTGCATGCTATACATGTGTTTGATTGAATGATTTGGCATCATTTCTTGCTTAATTTCAGTGCATTTAGTGTTGTTACATTTTTGCATTTGTCACTCCTTGAGCCTTCTTAATTGTTGTGCTCTTAGGCTTACTTGTATGGCTAATGCATTGTGCATGCATGCCTTGCCTTTTGTGCCTTTATTTTGGTGTTATGGCCACTGATTTGGGCATGGCTGAGGTCTACCCACATTCAGTTTAAGCCCATTGAGCATTGTGTATGCCATGTTACATCGTATCGTGCATGTTATGTTATTATTTGCATTGCGCATGCCATGCTCTCGATTCGCATTGTGTATGCCATGATCATATTGCATTGAGTATGCCATGATAGTCATTGCAGTAAGTATGCCATATTGTTCATTGCATTTGTGTATGCAATGTTCATTTGCATTGTGCATGCTAGTTGTTGTTCATGTTGTTGCATGCTTATGTTGTCTTGCCTCGAATATGCATGCATTAGCATTGTGTATTGTGCATGCCATTAGCCTTGTTAGGTTGTTCATGTTGCATTCCATGTTTGCATGTTTAAGTCATATTGCATATTTGCATGCTTGTGTTGCATTGCATTTTTGCATACTTCATGTTACATAGCATTGTGCATGCCATGTTATGTGTAGCATTGCGTTTGGAATAGGTGTTAGTCCAAACACGGGAAACAAGAGACGTTTCATACTTGAAGTGATGAAACGTGCCTTAATTCTCGATCGCTGACGCTCTTAATCATACATGATAGAGTTCTAGGCCTTATGTGTTTACTTGTGCATTCATTTCACATTGAATTATGCAACTTTGCCTCTCGGCCATCATGCATTGAAATGCGTGATTGGTGGCCCGAGGGTCGAGAACCACACTCCCTTGAGTTTATGAAATGATAGGGAAGGTGGTTGTGCACATATATCTTGCAAAAACATTGCCATGCCCTTTCTTGTCTCCTGTGCTGGAAAGCGAAATCGCTTGACCCGGCCAAAAAACTAGTTGGACGACCCCCTTTTTTGCCCTGCAACAACAAAAAGTGGTCGGCAGGTGGTCTCCCACACCAATAACTGGTTGGCCACCCTCCCACAGGTCCCTAAGATGAGTTAGAAGCTTTATGGAGCTTGGTGCAAGTTTCTTAGAGCAATTGAAAACAGAGGCAAATTGGGACAGCACGACGGATTTCCGAACGAGGCGACCGGGCATGCATGCACTCTTCTCCCTCTGAGGGCCTTGTTTTATTGCTTTACTTAGCTAATTTTCTTAGCTAGTTTACGCTTTGGTTTGTACCTAATTAGTTAATGCGTTAACTATTCAATTTGTTTTGTAATAGTTAGTTAACTAGGTTTAGTTAATTAGCTTCGTTATGTAATAAGTAGTTTAATTAGCTTAGATTTGCTAGTTAGCTTCTTATTCGCTCCCTCTGTCGAGAGGGCCAACTGTTGTAATAAGCATGCATGTGTGTGATGCATATCTTCCAACCTCCATTTCTTTCTCCTTTTTACTTAACCACTTACGAGGGTTAGTTTTAGGGCATATTTCATTTGGCATACCTTATGCTTGCATGCGTGCATCCATTCATCTATTTTGCATGCATCGGGCTCGGCGCATCATACAAACTACATTGTATTTAAATTCTTATTTGAATACATGTACCAATCTGCATTTCACATGCCATTCTAGAATAGCCGGGCCTATCTTAGCTGCATTTTGCATGTGTTACATTAGCTATCTTAACATGAACTAAAATCATGTATGATTTCTAACTAGTTCTTTGTTTTGGCTCGAAGTACACTGTGAGTGTTTATGCTTTAGCATACTGCATGTGTGTTAATGCTGCCATGAAAGCATGCTTGCCATGAGGCTAACTGCTTATTTGATATAACTGCCTGAATGCTTGTGGGTAAAGGTTGGATTACTTGAATTGGAACAATTCATCGAATCCCGAATTTAGCCTACTTGCGAGTAGCAAACTTCAAACCATTTTCACAAACGAACATGCAATGTTTTGTTCCAAATTAGGCGATCTAGTCTATACTTGTATGATGTGTGCATCACGTAGTAAGATTAGCTAATTAAACTGGAATAAGAGCACATGTGTTTTCAAAAATAAAATATCATGCTTAGTACAGACCAATCTTTGATCGGGCGAGCGGGAGTGCTCATTACATGACCTTCCTCTCTCGTACCCAAGTTCCAGAGCCGAGACAACTTTGGTGATAATGGACACGTGGCCTTAGGCATGAGTCAGGGTTTCCTCAATTCCCCCAAAATAAAATATTTAGGTGGCGACTCTGTATCTGACAAAGCAGTCCATGTTTGGCACTTCTTTATAAAAATCAATTTTCCAAAACGATTTGCTGGATTTGGACTCTTTGGTGATTTATCGGTCTCACATTGCACTTTGTGAGATTAGATTCAGAACCGTGATATTTGAGTCCGAACTGTAGTAGCCTAGAGAACAAGACGAGATCTACACCCCCTCGCGCGCGGATATCGGGGAGTTCTCGCGGTGCGCATCTACAGTGTTTCTCCTTCTGCGGCTTCCCTCACCCAACCAACTTTTTCATTACGGAACATTATGTTTTCTTCTAATTGTTGGCTCATATATGGCTCGATTTCTGGATCAGTCGAATTCATATCAAATAAACCTCTTTGAGACATCTTCACCACTACTTGCCAGTCTGGTTCTAATGGGTCTGTAACATACCAAACTTGCTTTGCTTGGGATGCCAAGATGAAAGATTCATTGGTAATTCGATCATCTCGGTACAACAAATGATTGAAGTTGACCAACGTGAAATTAAAGACATCTTGTATCTTCCCGTGAATGTTCTCAATCCAATCACACTTAAACAACACATGATGCTTCTCATTGGAATATCGAATCTCAACAATATCTGTCAATTGTCCATAATAGTACACAGACCTCACACGAGGATTCTTGTCTTTCCGATTAGCATAACTTATGGTATCTGCCTTCAAAGCTACACCACAATTTTATGTGGCTCAATGGTCATCCATGGCCTTTACTCGGTACTGAAACCCATTCATTATATACCCATTGAACCTCCTTACCAGGTTATGAGGACCATTTGCCAATACAATAATCTCTTCAGAAAATGTGACATCACTAGTCATTCGCAAAGTTTGAACCTATTTAAAAAAAAAATTGTAAAATTTAAAATGTAGTTCGACTTAGGTAAATAGAATCTGTAGATTTAAATACATACATGTTCCTTGAACCAAATGTGAAAAGTTTCAAAATGTTCATGCCAAAGCTGATAATCATTAACACGAGGCATTTTGACCTTATGTACTTCAAGGTGTTTGCTGTGTAGATTGAAAATTTATTAACAAAATAATTTTGGTTCAAAATTCAATGAAACATAATAAAATATTGAGTGAGTGACATAAATTACTTTATGAATGGTTGAATCACGCTTGTATTGAATAAGATATACCGATGAGCCTGTACCCAAGAAGTATTATCAAGATAAAAGCTTGTGCTTTCACCAACAGCACGACCCAAATTATCATCACCACTATAGTTCCTCATGGGTCAACTAGATTTGGTTTCCACATAATTGAGATATTGTGCACAAAAATTCATGCATTCTTCCATAAGATATTCTTTAGCAATTGAACCTTCTGGATGA
Organism: Camellia lanceoleosa; assembly: GCA_025200525.1. Taxonomy (NCBI): domain Eukaryota; kingdom Viridiplantae; phylum Streptophyta; class Magnoliopsida; order Ericales; family Theaceae; genus Camellia; species Camellia lanceoleosa. Next base: position 119,597,134 of record CM045769.1, on the reverse strand, counting down.
GCTCTATTACGCACATATTGCTTCAAAGTAAGAAGATACCTCTCAATTGGATACATCCATCAAAACTGAATCGCTCCAGCCAATAATGCTTCATCAGCTGGATGTATAGGCAAGTGCTCTATTATATTAAAAAAAGTCAGAGGAAATATTTTCTCTAGATGACAAAGTGTTACGGCGATACAATCTTGAATATATTGCAAATTTGTCGCACGATTCACTTTGGAACACAATTGTCTAAAGAAATTGCTCAATTCAATCAAAGGTTCAATTACATTCTTCGGTAATAATCTTCGAATAGCCAATGGAATTATTTGTTGCATCAGAATATGACTATCGTGGCTCTTAAGACCCCCAATACTTCTCTCATGTGAGCGCACGCAACGCGAAATATTGGATGAATACCCGTCGGGAACTCTAACTTCTTTTAATACTTTCAAGAACAAATCTTTCTCATCCTTGGTCATCGTGAATTGTGATGGTGGTAAATAAGCTTTATTCGACCCTCTTAACTGCAAATGTAGGGGTTTTCTAATATTCATTTCTTGTAAATCACGCTGAGCATTAACACTATCCTTCGATTTTCCTGCAACCCCTAATATTGTCCATAACACATTGTCACAAACATTCTTCTTTATATGCATCACATCGAGGTTTGTCTTATTAGATTGTGCTCCCAATATGGCAGTTCATAAAAGATACTCTTTTTCTTTCAGCTATGGGTGCGATGTCCAGTTTTCTCCTTCTCAACTTGTCTCCTATGCCTCTTCTTGAGGTCATCCCTCTTGTATTGGGTTAAAATACCCTCACATTCTAATTGTAGCAACATCTCAGTTCCAGAAAACAATTTTGGTTTGAGTCTGAATTCTCAACTACCATCAAATGATAATTTATCCTTTCGAAATTTATGGCCACTAGGTAAAAATCTGCGATGACCCAAGTATGATTGTTTCCTACTATGCTTCACCCAACACGATATAGTTTCCTTATTGTAACAAGGACATGCATATTCACCTTTAGTGCTCTATCCTGACAAGTTTGCATATGCAAGAAAATCACTAATTGTCCACAGTAAAGCTACATACAATTGAAACATTTGATTTGTTGATGCATCAAATGTGGAGACACCGTCATTCCATAGTTCTTTCAACTCCTCAATCAACGATTGCATATATACATCAATCTTGTCACCAAGTCTTTTCGGGCAGTCAATAAGCACATATAAAATTAGAAATGGTTGCTTCATGCACATCCATGGCGGCAAGTTGTATGGAATGAGCACAACAGGCCAAGTGCTATGAACTATGTTCATCGTCCTAAATGGGTTAAACCCATCAAATGCTAAGCCAAGCCTTACACTGCAGCGATTATTACTAAAGTCAATATTCTGACAGTCAAAATCTTTCCATGCAAGGGAGTCAGCAGGATGCCTAAAGACACCGTCATTAGTTCGTTCCTCTGCATGCCTAAAGACACCATCATGGCGGCAAGTTGTACGGAATGAGCACAACAGGCCAAGTACTATGAACTATGTTCATCGTCCTGAATGGGTTAAACCCATCAGATGCTAAGCCAAGCCTTACATTGCAGCAATCATTACTAAAGTCAATATTCCGACAGTCAAAATCTTTCCATGCAAGGGAATCAGCAGGATGCCTAAAGACACTATCATTAGTTCGTTCCTCTGCATGCCATCTCATTAACTTGGCCATCTTGGATGACATAAACAACCTCTGCAACCTTGGCTTTAAAGGAAAATACCTCATTTGTTTTGCAGTTATTCATTTGTCACCTTTGTTAGGACCATTTGAACCACCATCACCATTTGATTTCCATCTAGAACTGTTGCATATGACACATTTATCAAGATTGGCATCCTTATTTTGAAACAACATGCAACTGTTGGGACATGCATCCCACGTCTCATAAGTAAAACCCAAATCTGTTGTGACCTTGCAGAGATACTTAAGATTCCCCATGATTAATCCAATGTTTGTATTTAAAAAAAAAACCATTCAAAATCAGATGCTCCCGCACACCCTCTCATACAAGATGATATCGATTCTCACATTTCCTACACGGACAACTAATTATCAAACCTTCAGTCCTATTGGTGTAGGCAAACACAAGGAATTGATCAATCCCAGTAATGTATTCCCTCGACATCCTATTTGGCAAGTCAACCCAACTCTTATCCATCCTCTGTTCTTCCCTTAAATATCTCTTCTGCACACATCCACAAAAATTAAACATGAAATAACTATAAAACATGATTAATTTGAAGAAAAAACAAACAAACAAACAAACAAATTGTCTTAAAACATCATTCTCGAATCAGGTTCACAGTTTAAGAGTTAGAGCCAGATTTCACTCCAGATAAACTAGTTTCTTAAGAAACTTAGAATTCGAGATGTTGACACCCCAAAATCACCAATCGGCGTCGGATTAGCACGAAACTTGGCACACAAGACCGCCTTGGCACGAGAGACTTGTGGGAAAAGATGAGACTCAAATTGGGTTCCCGATTTAGGAGTTAGAGAGGGATTTTGGTCTAGGCAAACTAGTTTCTTAACAAACTTAGAATTTGAAGTGTTGACACCCCAAAGTCACCAAATGGCGTCGGATTAGCACGAAACTTGGCACACACGACCACCTTGCCACGAGAGACTTGTAGGAGAAGACAAGACTCGAATCAACTTCCCGGTTTGAGAGTTAGAACCGGATTTCGGTCTAGACAAACTAGTTCCTTAAAAAACTTAGAATTTGAGGTGTTGACTCCCCAAAGTCACCAAACAGCGTTGGATTAGCATAAAACTTGGCACACACGACCGCCTAGGCACGAGAGACTTGTGGGACAAGACGAGACTCGAATCAGATTCCCGGTTTGGGAGTTAGAGTCGGATTTCGGTCTAGACAAATTAATTTCTCCTCGAAACTTAGAATTCGAGGTGTTGACGCCCCAAAGTCACCAAACAATGTCAGATTAGCATGAAACTTGGCACACACAACCGCCTTGACACGAGAGACTTGTGGGACAAGACAGGATTTGAATTGCTTTATCGAATAGAAAGCCTATATATATATATATCAACGAATTTTAGTTTTTTTTTAAATCAAAATTGAGGAGTGGAAAAGGGCAATTATGACATTTCAATAGTATCTATACTTAACACTATATATGTCACCTTGAGGCCTCTGGTGCATGCCACCTCTTCATATTACAACCTTGATAAATTTTCCACTTTGAAAGCCAGAAAACATGGGCAAAACTATAACAGTTTCTTTATTTAATACACTTCTTTCTAACCAACCTCTATTCAATTCTGTCACTATCCAAAATGTTTTTCAAATTAAACAAACAAGTTTAAATGCAATGTTGTTTGGTAACTGAATATAACAATTTTGTCTATGAATATATACAAACATATGTATTATAATATAAATGTTTTTATCAATAGGGGTGTAACATACTGCAAAGGGAAAAATCCTAAATGAAAATAACAACACTGCCATTAATGGATTACTTGTTTGAAGTTTCTAGGTTTTACCCATAAATGTAAAGTGCATACCAACTTCATCCTCATACAAATCTCAATTGCATTCTTGTACTAACTTTATATTTTTAAAATGATAAATTCCATTAATTTTTCTAAAAAATTTAAAATATATATATGTAATTTTACAATTTTGATATAATTATATTAATCTCTCTTTTAGTAAGAATAAAACAATTGAAACTAATACAAATGATATGAACAATCAAGAAAAAAAATATACATTTCGATGTAAAAGAGATAAGAGTAAATCATTTTTCCATCAAGATGACTTATTGATGAAAAGAAAAACTAAGTGTTACATGAATTAAAACCTTAAGATAGCTCACTGTAATTATGTTAAAATTATGGGGCTACTTATATTTTCTCCAAATCTCGAGAAAAGTTAATGTAATTTTCTTCTTCTTTTTTTTAGATTGAGGAGTATATGGTCTACTATTTGAAATAAATACCACTACCACATCATTTTTAGTGTTATAAATTCCTTCTTTTAAGTTACAAGCAAATTTTTTTATTTACAAAATTTGCAGTGGGCATTTGATGTAGTTGGTACATATACCAATTGAAAAAAACTTTCATGTATATTTTACAAATTGCACATTGCTTTCAATTACACTCCTCACATCATTCAAGTACTCTTGATGAAATTATATCCAAACAGTGCCCAAATAAGTAACACAGATATATGAATAGATCATCAACAAATAGTACATATATAATTAGGATTCGCTAAACAAACCCCCAAAACAATCAGGAATCATCAACAAAATACTCAATCATAAACACCACAAAAATGACGACAAGAGACGATATTGAAACACTGGTGAAGATTCGCACAAGCCAATATGAGAGTGTGTATAATTCATGAATATACAGAAGACGCATATATATACCTACCTAATATATATATAGGTAATCTTGAATCTTGAGAGGGATACAGTTTAAGGATTTACTTCAAATTAAACATATGGCTGGAACCTGAAGAAACCGACCATAAGAGTAAATAAATAAACACTAGCCAAAAATAAAAATGAGATTTTGTAAATAAATAAACATAGAGCACTTACAGGTCTGACAAGGAAACTCCAGTGGGAAGAAGTAGTAGTGTTGTTGGTGGTGCTGGTACTGGTAGTGGTGGTGGTGGTGTGCTGCTTGGAAAGGGACTGGTCTAGAAATTTGTTGTAGCCCTTAAAAGTTTTCACTCCAAAAGATCCACGGCATGTGTTGCCCATGAAACCATAAACCCTTTCCCTCTATATACTTGTACTGAATATATTCAGAGCCCCCCTCTGATCCGGTGTTTCTTCATCAATTACACTGTAGTAGCAAATACCAAAAAAAAAAAAATTTTAATTAAATTAAATTAAAAAAGGGTGCCTGAATCTTCAGATCCAAAACTCAGAAACATCTCAACATAATCTTTTTCTAGCTAATAGAAAGAAAAAGAAAAGAAAAAAAAAACACATATACAGATCGGAGCAATTGGCAGCTACAAATTACAAAGGATTAATTGCAAACAACATTTCCAAGTAAACAGGAAATTATAAACAGATGATACAGGGAGATAGATGATAAACAAAAATAGGGGTGTGGTGAAAGTTATGTGTGAGAGAGAAGAGAGAGATACTAGATCCAGTAGAGGTGGTGGTGATGGTAGGAAGGAGTAGAGAGAGAGAGAGAGAGAGAGAGAGAGAGAGTTTACGTTGGAGGATAATGGGAAATGGATGATTGACATCAACTACTCCGTCTTCAATTTAGCATTTTTTTACTAATGGGAAAGGGAGTTGAGAGTGGAGTGAGATTTGGAGCACGAAACTCGCTGCTGCTCGTCACTCCGGTGAAGGCCATCGTTCACCCTCGTCACTCGTCGTTCACAGTCGCTGCTGCCGCCACAAGCTGCCGTCATTACTCTGGCGAAGGCCGCTGCTCACACTTCACTCGCTGCTCACGCCGCTGCCGTCACTCCGTGGCGGCCGTCGTTCACCCTCGTTCACTCTACTAATGCTGAATGCGAGCAGGGATTTTGAGGATTTTGGTTTCAGAATTTGAGAGATTTTAGGGATTTTGGCTTCAGATTTTGAGGGTTTTGGGGATTTTGGGGCTGTAGACACCCCATTTTTGACTGTCCTCAAGACTTGGTTGTGCTTGTAGGTACACCCAACAACTGGTTCGATTGCTCGCCCAAAGATTCGATCGCCGCGAACGCCATCGGTTCGAAGTTTCGGACCTGTATCCTTTCGCTTTTTTTTTTTTTGGACCCTGACTAGGTCCTGTCAGAGTGACCCTCCGAGTGCACTGCCGGCCATAGGCATGGCACTACCGGCCATGTCTTTGCTCCTGCCACCTTTGGTGAGCACCCGACCATCGATGTGCCTTCAGCCATTGGCGATGGCAAGACCCTCATTTCTCAGCTAGTTTCCGGGCAGATATTTTGTACCAGCTAGATTCCTCATATCTGCCCTCCATACACGTCTATGGAGGGATCAAAGCCTTTGAAAGCTTGTTCAAGAAGATTTAGCCTTGCATTGCTCTATATAAGCAAGGGGCTTCTTCCTTACACCAGGTTCTGAGATTTTGGAGGGCAAAAATCCATCTCTCTCTCTATATTGCTTGTGGTTAGAGCTTAGAAGTTGGATTTCTTTGCATTTTTGCACTACACCTCATAGCACAAGACCTCCATCCTCCATTCAAACACCTTGAGGCTGATCTTCAGAGGGTAGAAGCTCAGATTTTTGGACCAAAAGGATGCTAAAGACTTGTTCTTCAAGAGTAAGTACACTTTTCCCCTAAACTAGCCTTTTTTTGTTTCATTTATAAGCCTTGCTTGCAAGCATTTTTGGGCTCCGACCCTAACTGAAAATAATCATATTTTGAGTCCCTTTTCATGTTTGATTAAGGGTCTTTCTCTGTTTGAGACCTCCTTCCATCACTTGCCTCTTTAACTTTCTTTTAGGCCTATTTTTGTATAGTATTTTAGGCATGTTTGTGAACTGTTTTGAGCTTTGATGTAAACTGTAAAGTGGCTTTTTTTAAGCCCTTCTTCAACTTTTTTGAAGGGCTCTCCTCTTTTTGAGGTCATTTACTACCACTTTCCTCTTTACCCCTCTTTTAGGCCCTTTTCTTACATGCTAATTTAGGCCTACTTGTGTTTATTTTCGTGGTTTGATGTAAACTGTGAAGTGTCTTATTTTGAGCCCCTCTTCAACTTTGTTGAAGGGATCCTTGCTGTTTGGGGTCAGCTACTGCCCCTTGTCTCTATTCTCACTTTTAGGGCCATTTTTGCATGATAGATTAGCCCTATTTGTGTTCATTTTTTAAGCATGTTGTAAACTGTAAAAAGTTTTTCAGTGGCTAAAACAATGTTTTGAGCCTCCAAATCAGAGGGGGGTGACCCCCTCTCACCTTGACTTGCTTGATGGCCATTTTGGTCTTCTAAAGGGCCCCCATCTTGCATGCTTTGTTGACTGATTTTGGGGCCAATTTTGTGAGTTTTAGGACTATCATATTTGATTTTCAGAGTTTTATATGTCATGCCACTTGTCTATCTTGTATGTGCCTAATAACTCCTTGCATGGCCCTCTAAAGGAGCCCCTCATTTTGGTATGCATTGGCTGCATTTCCATGGTTATTTGGGCCTATTTTCAGATGGTTTATTCACTGATTTTTGGTGGTTTGGTGAGTTTTCACTTGCATCATATATTTTCCATGTAAACCATGTTTGCTAGTCGAATTCGCATGCTAATTTAGTCCATCTTGTTGGCACTTTTTGGCCTTACTTTAAACTGGAAAAGTCTATGTTTTGGGACTGTCTTGGTTCCGTCTTTAGACTTCATAGTCCAATAATGCATGCTTTGTATAGCTGTAAGTCATTCTATGTGCCTAGTTTTGCATTTCGGGGTTCATCTCATGCATCGGGTGCCATGTTGCCATGTTGCCATGTTTCGGGGCTGTTTAGCATCATGTTTGAGTGCTGAAATTTGCATGTTTGCATACCATGTTCCATGCCTTACCATGCTTTGGTAGAGTGGTATTCGTGCCTTAGGTTCGGTCCTCGGTTTGCGTACATGTGCGCACGCATTTCGAGTGTCTCATTTTCATCTAATGGCTACTAATTTGGACCTAGTTGAGAGCTGTCCATGTTGGTGTAAGCCCATTTCACCATGTTGTCACATGCTTGTTACACATAGTATGTCATTTCATACTTGCTTAGCTTTACATGCCTTGCATGCTCGCATGTTCACATTGCATTTTGCCATGATTATCCAAGGTTGTCACCTCACATTATGTTCATATGCTTGTCGCATGTTTGGTTTAGTTGCATGTTTGCATATTTAGTCCATATTGCATGTTTGCCATGCTTATGCGTTGCATTGTTCGGGTTAAACGTTAATCCGAGCACGGGAAACGAGGGATATTTCATACTTCAAGTGATGGGATGCATCTCAATTCTCGGTCGCCGAAGCTCTTGATGATTCATGATAGAGTTCTAGGCTTTACTTGCTTTACATGTACATTCATTTCACATCGAGTCATGCAATTCGACTCCTCGGCCATCATGCATTGATATGCGTGATTGGTGGCACGAGGATCGAGGACTACACTCCCTGAAGAGTAGTCATGCATACATGTGTGAAAATACTTTGCCATGCCCCTTTGTTGCTCCCTGTTGCAGCAAATCAAGAATCAGCAGCCTTTCGGAGCTTGGCACGCATTCCAAGAACAATTGCAAACAGAGGCTAATTGGGGCATCGCAGTGGATTTCCGCGCAAGGCAACCTGAATATGCATCATTCATCATCTGGATCAGAGCTGAGGCGGTCCCTGGCTTGCATGCCAATTTGTTGCTTTCCTAGATTAATTTGTTAATTTGTTAATTAATTAGGATTTTATATTATTTATCCGGACTGTATTTATTTGGGACTGTATTATTCTTTCGGACCTTCCAAGTGAGGGCCAATTGTTGTAATAAGGGTGCGTGCGTGTGTGCATGTCTTCTAATACCCCTTTCTTTCTCCATTTTATTTAACCGCTTATGATGGTTAGATTAGGGCATACTTAAATTAGCATACAGTATGATCGCATGTTTGCATTCATTCATCTGTTTTGCATGCACCGGGCTCGGCGCATCATACTAACTGCATTTGAATTTCAATTTCAAATTGAATATGTGTTAGCTGTAGCATTTCACATGCCACGTCTAGAATAGCCGAGCCTGCTATAGTTGCATTTTGCATGTGTTGCATTAGGCATTTCTGTATAGTTAGGATCATGGATTGATTTCTAACTAATTTCTATTTTGGCTCGGAGTACGATGTAAGTATTTATACTTTAGCATCTCGCATGAGTGTGAATGTTAACATGACAGCTTGCTTACCATGTGGCTAAATGCTTAGTTGATATAATTGCCTGAGTGCCAGTGGGTGAAGGTTGGATTACTTGAATTGGGATAATTCATTGAAATTCGCATTTTAGCCTACTTGCAAGTAGCAAATTTCAAACATTTTTCAAACAAACGGATATGCAATGCTTTGTTCCAAATTAGGCGATCTAGTCTATACTTGTTGTGCTGTGCGCATCACATAGTAATTCTAGCTAATTTACCGGAATAAAAACGCATGTGTTTTCAAAAATGAGATATCATGGTTAGTAGAGACCGATCTTCGGATCGGGCGAGCGGGGGTGCTCACGAAATGACCTTCCCCAATCGTACCCAGGTTCTCGAGCCGAGGCAACTTTGGTGATGACGGGACACATGGCCTTTGGCACCGAGTCAGGATTTCCTAAATTTCCGCATTAAAAAATATTTAGGTGGCAACTCTGTATCTGGCAAAGCAGTCCATGTTTGGCACTTCTTTTCTAAAAATCTGTTTTTCTCAAAACAATTTGCCGGATTTGGACTCTTTGGTTCAGATTTAGAACCGTGACAAATTGAGTCCGAACTGTAGTGAACCCCACAAAATGAACAGAACGGGATTCATCCTCCCGGGGCGTTCGGGGACGTCTACAGTTTCTGACGACTCTGCTGGGGAGTGAGAGAACTTGACTCGAACTCATGATATCTTGTTTTGTTCACACTTATGTTTTTCTTTGCATTGGTGCGCCTAGGACACCGTGTTTGCCATCTGCTATTCCTGAACGGTTTGCCGGAGGCTTGTCTTGTCAAGGCATGACCATAAGGCTAACCGGTTGTGGGCTCTGCCAGTATGAGAACACAAACCCCGGTCTTGCTGGGGCACCCCTTTTTTTGACCATTCGACCTAGTGCATATTTGGATCCATAGTGACTATTCCAAACTAGGACAGGTTGCTTACCCGATAGGTTGTTTGAAACCGCTGCGTGCATAGTGAAACCCTAGCTCCTGACAAAATAGGACAGGGAAACCCTACCCCAAACATAGGGGTGTGCATATTCAGATCCATAGTGACTATTCCAAACTAGGACAGGTTGCTTACCCGATAAGTTGTTTGAAACCGCTACATGCATAGTGAAACCCTAGCTCCTGACAAAATAGGACAGGGAAACCCTACCCCAAACATAGGGGTGTTTTGGCTCTCACTTATTTGTTATGTGCTGTTAGAGTACGTCTTTACAGGGAAATGCATGTATCAGTTTACAAGTTTGGACATCAGGCCTGCGGGCATCAGTCAGTGTTTTGAGAATCAGTTATCTGCGGGTATCAGATTCAATCTTTGGGGACAGTGATTTTGGGGAAACAGTGGTCAGTGGTAGAGTACAGTTGTTCGGCCACACCTGTGTTTGATCCGTTTGGGCTGAAATGCTGCTTGTTTTCTTCCTTACAAGGTTTAGAGAGTCGATTCAGAATAGTCAGTGTTCTCCCTTTGCTGAGGCAAGGCAGCTATCTGATCTGTTAGTCACCATTCAGAGCAGTGGACTTATCATGGCATAGAATTCAGAAGAGATCGTGGTTATGACAGCCGCGTTGGACCAAGGACTCACTCTGCAAAGTGAGACCGATGTCGATATAACGCATCCGCCCAGGTCGCCTGCGGCGCACCCGATTTGGATCCCCTAGTTGTACTAGGCTCGTGAGCCCACCACATTCGAATTGATGGGGATGATAGGTGACCTCTAGAGGTCCGTGGCAGATCTTGCTTACGGGATATCAATTTTGCCACCAGCCGCACCATACGCTGAAAGTGTTGTATCACAAGAGCCCCCGCTATTGGGGCGGATTGTGTTCGAGCTTAGTCAACCGGAGATGGCCTCCAATTATAACCATGACATATTAGCACCAACCCAGGCCCTCGATCAGGCTGAAGCCAGGGGCAAGAACAAAATGAAGGCGGACACCGATCCCATTGAACGACTGATGTGGGCAGTCGAGGCTTTGAAAGCCGGGGGGATAAGTAAGCAATAGATGCTCGCGGTCATAACCAAGATCGTGGATGATGTTTTTCCCACTCCAGCCACGGGCAGTACAAGCCAGCCAGAAAACCAGGATAGGCCCCGTTATGCCAGAGTAGTTTCTTCCGCTCCCAACCCTGCATCCGGGAAAGACTAGAAATCCAAGGCTGCACCTGCCGATCCTTTTGCTAGCACGTCTAGCGAGAATTCCCAGACTTCAAGGTATCTGCCTCGAGGGCGCCGAGTCTTTCATCCCCTCTACATGCCTTTGTCTAGGGCACTTCTAATTTTGGCTAAAAAGGGGCATCTTACATCTCTTGAGCCGCGGCCTCTCCCGCATCCCCTTCCAGCTAAACATGACGCTACTGTGTACTGCGCGTACCATCAGCAAACCGGTCACAGCACCGACAGTTGTTTCCGCCTTCGTCATGAAGTGCAAGATTTGATTGATGATAAGGTCATTCTCCCGCCTACCTCGGCCAAGTCAGTCACTACAGAGTTCTTGGATTTTGAGGATACCGATACTGCGAGTATGTAATCAGGAAGTGAACCGCCTACGGGTGATACTTGACGTATTTTTGGATATGGCGTCTGACACGCACTTTTGAGCATCTGCGGTTGCTAATTTTGTAAACTCTGGCTTGGGTATTAGGACAGTCTTTTGTTTTGTTTTGAGTCTAGCTCTTTGTTTTGAGTCAGTCTCTTTTGTTTCGGGTCTGTCTTGTTATATCGAGTCAGTCCGGTTGTATAGGAGTCGGGTGATTCCGGGGGGTGTTACCTCGGGCGTCACCATTTTGTTTTGTGTTTGTCTTTTCGTTTTGTTTTGAGTCTGTTTCTGCCTGAGAGCCAGTTGTGCCAACAGATTTGAATGAACAGCAGTGATTTTCACACTTTTGTGTTTGCTTCTGCCGTGTGCCAGTTGTACCAGAAATTCTAAATGAGATGACAGTATTTGACTAGAAGTTGTGTCTTTTCTGTGCCTTGAATTCATTGCATCGACCTAAGTTTTCCAAAACTTTTTTCGAAATATTGTGGTAAAAAAAACGAAGAGGAAGGAATTCCTCGGGTTTTGTAAAAATTTGATCAGTTGAGAGAAAGAGAGGCGTGCTAAGCCCTTAATGATCGAGATCACGCTGGTTAATGTGAGTACTAAGAAGGACCTTGGCTTGACCCAAACTGGTTCCACACTATCTTCAGCGCGAGCGATTTGTCGCTTTCGTAAAAACTTTCAAAAACAAAATATTTTGCGATCTGTGAAGACACATGTGGAATCACTCTTGAGATTGTGCAGCCTAGAATCGCTCTCAGCCTCAAGATTCAATCCGTTTGTTTCCGAACCTTGAATCCATTCAGAATGTTCAACGATCCACCATCAAGAGAGACCTATGAGGCCGGGTTTGGCGCAGCCCTCGAACAAGAGGCACCAAAGTTAGATCAAGAGATCAGACATCGTCAACAGAAGCTTGCAAAGCTAGAACAGCGGCACCCCTCGAACTAGGGGCAAAAATGTCAAATGTCTCGAAGAGCCAAATACAACAGCCATTCTCCTGGATATAGCGAGGCTTCAATCTCAAAACCATTTGGCATGGACTTGTTACACTTTTACCCTTTGAGAGGCTCGCTGGGCCGAAAACTCGAAAGGGCGACCCAGGCAAAAGTTAGGGCAAGGAAAAATAAAATACAAAAAAAAGAAAAAAGAAGAATACAAAAAAGAAAAAAAAAGAAATATCAAAAAAGAGAAAAGAAAAGAAAAACAAAGCTCGCAAGGTCGAAAACCCACATCGGGCGCTTTGGCAAAAGTTAGAGCCTAAAAAGTGAAGGTTAAAATACCCGAGTATACCTTAACCCCCGAACTACGTAAGGCTTGATTCCCATATTTGGGATACGTAGGCAACTTCATCTTGAAGTCCAGTCCCCAACGCTTTCAAAGCGACTGTGTCCATATATTGGTTTTGACCATCTTCATCTTCTCTGTATCCGAGAGTTTGGTTGTGATCATCACTAACGAGAATTGTTTACAATATGCCGCGGCGCTATTTAGACAAGGGGCAACTTTTCGTTGCCATGAGTCGCCATTCAAACCAGGGGCAACTTTCCGTCGCCATGCGGTATCATTCAAACAAGGGGCAACTTTCCGTTGCCATGCAGCTCTTTTCAAGCAATGGGCAATTTTCCTTCAGATCCAAGGTTGCGCATCTCGAGGGTAGGTTCCGTGCTCGTTTAGCATTGGCTGTCTGCAAAAATAGTTTTTGAAAATTTTTACTCAGGTTGACTGATCTCTCGAAAATTATTCCATTTTTTCCAAAACTGGACCATTTTCATGGACCCAAAAGAGGAAAATTTTCAGTGCTCACAAACTAACTTGCATGATTTCAAAATCAAAAAGTTGAATAAGCATGTTAATCTAACTCTCATATTGGTCAAAATTGTTTTAGTAGAAAAATCAAAACAAAAATGGTCAAAATAATGAACTAGGGGCACAGTTGAGTCAGGTGTTCTATCTTTTCCCCATTGCCACAATACTTGCCAAGAAGGGCACTCTATTTGCCAGGAAAAGGGCACCACTGAAACTAACCACAAAAGGGCTGAAAGCTCTCCCATCCTCCAAACAACGAGGTATCAAGCTAAGTGCGAAGCACGAACTGGAATGGGGCAAGATATTCCACTCCATCATCTGGACAGATCTAACCATGTCCAAACTCCCCAGCAGAGCATCGCCAGCCGATGTTAGCTACAGATTTGCTACACACCCAGTTGTAGCGCAGCCCCTCTGTGGAAGAAACTCACTGTTGTGAACAAGAAGAGAATCTAGCAGAATGCTAGGGGCATGAGCCCGCAACTTCCTGTTCATCCATCAATCACCCAGGGGAGGGATGAAAAATGAGAGATTGAAGAATAGAGAGATGTGCGATGAGAGAAAAAGTGAGAAAAGGGCTTTCTCAGAAAAATAGAGTTTAAGTGCCAGAGTGATGTGAGAATCACAAATGAGAAAGGGTGGGAAACATACCCGGTGAAACAGGCTCCCTGTGCACATTTGAGTCTTGTGTTTTGTTTTGTCTGTCTCGATTATTGTTTTGAGTCGTTTCAAGTGTCGATAGATGTGTTTAGGTTGTTTACCTTTATTTTCCGTTGTTGGGTCGTCTTTGCTATGTTCAGTTGTAGGCTCAATACCCGGTCGAGAACTCATTTTCTCAATTTCAAAAAATGATTTGTTGTGTGCTCAGAGTGCTGTGCCATTCTCCACATTTGTGCAAAAAAGGAATTTGTTCTTTCGAAAACTGCAGGGTTCAACCCAGGTCATGTGAGAACAGTAAAATCAGGATCTATCTGAAACTATGTAGGTTCCGGACTGCAAAGCAAAAGAAAAGAGGGAAAATCAAAGCATCTGAGTGTGTTTCACCTTCAGCGAATTCTGTGATTGTACTCCGGATGTACCTCCTCAGGCCTTGTCACTACTCTGAAGTATGAGTATATCTCGACCCCAAGCTTAAGCCTGCTTTAAGTCAAAATGGCAATTAAAGCAGTAGCAGATGTTATCTCTCTCTAATATGAACAGGGTGTGCCCATTTTTGAGCTGAGTGTGTTGCAAACCTCTCCGAAAGGTAAATTGGAGGTCGCGTTTGAATTTGGTCTCGTTAAGGCTTGTATTCCCTTATTCGGCATTTTGTTTCAAATATGCGTTGTCACGCACGTTCCACTTGCATTGTTATGCACCCTTCCACCCGCATTGTTATGCACTTCTCATGCTTGCATTGTGATGCACATTCCAATTACATTGTTATGCACCCACTTCACTGGCATTGTTATGCTCATTCGTTGCATTGATTGTGCACATCTATCTAGCATTGTTATGCTCATTACTTGCATTGTTATGCACCTTGTCACTTGCAATTGTCATTCTTTCTCCTCGCGCGTGCGACGGGTTAGACCTCCTCTGGTTTAGAGCATTTGGAATACGTTCCAATGCTTATACCTTTCTGAAACACCGGGATACGTCCCCATGTTTCTCTTTCCTTGCGGAACATCGGGATACGTCCCCATGTTTCTCTTTCCTTGCGGAACATCGGGATACGTCCCTCCGTTTCTCTTTCCTTCCTAAACACTGGGATACGTCCCTAATCACCGGAATGCATCCCCAATCTCTGGGATATGTCCCCAACCTTTGAGATACGTCCCTAACCTCTGGGATACGTCCCTAATCTTTGGGATACATCCCTAAACCCCGGGATACGTTCCTATGCTTCTTCTCCCTTTCTGAAACACCAGGATACGTCCCTATGTTTCTTCTCTTCTGGTTAAAAGCATTTAGAATACGTTCCGGTGCTTACGCCATTCAGAGACACGGGGATATGTCCTTATGTCTCTTTATCTTTCTGAAACACCAGGATACGTCCCTATGTTTCTTTCCCTCTGGTTAAAAGCATTTGGAATACGTTCCGGTGCTCACACCATTTAGAGACATGGGGATATGTCTCCATGCCTCTTCTTCTTTTGGAAACACGAGGTGTTTCCCTCTGTTTCTCTCGGTTTATTGGACCTCCTCTCACGATTTCAGCGTGGTTTGAGTGTCCCGTTCCTTACGCGATTTCAGCGTGTTTGGAATTTATCCCAGATTGCATTGTAGATGCGATAGGCGGTTTGTTGGACCTCCTCTCACGATTTCAGCGTGGTTTGAAGGTCCCGTTCCTTACGCGATTTCAGCGTGTTTGGAATTTTTCTCGGGTTGCATTGTATACGTGTCTGATTGATTGTTTTTCTTCCCCTCATGGTTCTGGTATGGTTAGGGTTTGCCGCCCTTTTGCATCTTTACTGCATACATTCATTGTTCGCGCTATTTTGCGTATCGCGCTATCTTGCGCACCCTACCTGTTTGCATTTTTGGTATGCATTCATCATTCGCGCTGTTTAGCGCATCGCCTTCGCCTTGTGCACTCTTGTTGTACTACGCATTGTCTACTTGCTTTCGTATTTGTCTAGCACATCACTGTCATGTGCACCTCTTTGCATTTGGCATGGATTTCCATCGCGCTATCTTGCATACATCATATGCACTTATTGGTGCATTACATCTCATATCGCATTTGGCATGCATTTCATTCGCGCTACCTTTCGCACTTCATCTGTACTTGTTAGTACATTGCATTGTTTTGATTTTCAAACCGGCTTCGCGTAGCGTATAAGTCCAATTACAAACCGGCTTTAAGCAACGTATAAGTCCAATTATCAAATCTTGCATCTTGCATATCGTTTGCATTTTGCCCCAGCCTTCGGGCGCATCTCTGCATGCTTATACTAATTGTTTGTCTGTGTCTTCGGCCTTGTCAAAAATGGGTCGTCTCTGGGCTTTGACATTCCCTCCCGCCACTTCGTGACTTCTGAATTCTGTCAAAGAGGGGCAACTGTAGACACCCCATTTTTGACCGTCCTCAAGACTTGGTTGTGCTTGTAGGTACACCCAACAACTGGTTCGATTGCTTGCCCAGCATTCGACTGTCGCGGCGGAACGTCATCGGTTCGAGTTTCCTGACCCTGTATCCTTTCTGCCTCTTTTTTTTTTTTTTTTTGGACCCTGACTAGGTCCTGTCAGAGTGACCCTCCTAGTGCACTGCCGGCCATAGGCATGCCCTCCGACCTTGGTGAGCACCCGCCATCGATATGGCACCTCTAGGCCATTGCGATGGCCGTACTTCGTTCTCAGCTATTTTCCGGGCAGATATTTTGTACCAGCTGGATTCCTCATATCTGCCCTCCATACACGTGTATGGAGGGATCAAAGCCTTTGGAAGCTTGTTCAAGAAGCTTTAGCCTTGCATTGCTCTATATAAGCAAGGGCTTCTTCCTTACACCAGGTTCTGAGATTTTGGAGGGCAAAAATCCATCTCTCTCTCTATATTGCTTGTGGTTAGAGCTTGGAAGTTGGATTTCTTTGCATTTTTGCACTACACCTCATAGCACAAGACCTTCATCCTCCATTCAAACACCTTGAGGCTAATCTTCAGAGGCTAGAAGCTCAGATTTTTGGACCAAAAGGCTGCTAAAGACTTGTTCTTCAAGGGTAAGTACACTTTTCCCCTAAACTAGCCTTTTTTTGTTTCATTTATAAGCCTTGCTTGCAAGCATTTTTGGGCTCTGACCCTAACTGAAAATAATCATATTTTGAGTCCCTTTTCATGTTTGATTAAGAGTCTTTCTCTATTTGAGACCTCCTTTCATCACTTGCCTCTTTAACTTTCTTTTAGGCCTATTTTTGCATAGTATTTTAGGTTTATTTTTGAACTGTTTTGAGCTTTGATGTAAACTGTAAAGTGGCTTTTTTTGATCCCTTCATCAACTTTGTTGAAGGGCTCTCCTCTGTTTGAGGTCATTTACTACCACTTGTCTCTTTACCCCTCTTTTAGGCCCTTTTCTTGCATGCTAATTTAGGCCTACTTGTGTTTATTTTCGTGGTTTGATGTAAACTGTGAAGTGTCTTATTTTGAGCCCCTCTTCAACTTTGATGAAGGGATCCTTGCTGTTTGGGGTCGGCTACTGCCCTTTGTCTCTATTCTCAATTTAGGGCCATTTTTGCATGATAGATTAGCCATATTTGTGTTCATTTTTGAAGCATGTTGTAAACTATAAAAAGTTTTTTTTTGAGGCCCTCTCCATGTTTTATTAAGGGCATTTTCTTATCTGAGGTCATATGCTATCTAGTATGCTTAGTCGCCTCTTGTTTTGAGCCTTAAGCCTAAGCTATTGTTGCATGCCTTGTTTGGCCTTATAGACACTGAAATCCAGTGGATTTTTAGTGGCTAAGACCCTATTTTGAGCCTCCAAATCAGAGGGGGGTGACCCCCTCTCACCTTGACTTGCTTGATGGCCATTTTGGTCTTCTAAAGGGCCCCCATCTTGCATGCTTTGTTGACTGATTTTGGGGCCAATTTTGTGAGTTTTAGGACTACAATATTTTATTTTCAGAGTTTTATATGTCATGCCACTTGTCTATCTTGTATGTGCCTAGTAACTCCTTGCATGGCCCTCTAAAGGAGCCCCTCATTTTGGTACGTATTGGCTGCATTTCCGTGGTTATTTTGCCTATTTTCACACGGTTTATTCACTGATTTTTGGTGGTTTGGTGAGTTTTCACTTGCATCATATATTTGCCATGTAAACCATGTTTGCTAGTCGAATTCGCATGCTAATTTAGTCCATCTTGTTAGCACTTTTTGGCCTTGCTTTAAACTGGAAAAGTCCATGTTTTGGGACTGTCTTGGTTCCTTCTTTAGACTTCATAGCCCAATAATGCATGCTTTGTATAGCTGTAAGTCATTCTATGTGCCTAGTTTTGCATTTCGGGGTTCATCTCATGCATCGGGTGCCATGTTGCCATGTTTCGGGGCTGTTTAGCGTCATGTTTGAGTGCTGAAATTTGCATGTTTGCATACCATGTTCCATGCCTTACCATGCTTTGGTAGAGTGGCATTCGTGCCTTAGGTTCGGTCCTCGGTTTGCGTGCATGTGC
Source organism: Camellia lanceoleosa (assembly GCA_025200525.1). NCBI lineage: Eukaryota > Viridiplantae > Streptophyta > Magnoliopsida > Ericales > Theaceae > Camellia > Camellia lanceoleosa. The sequence goes on along the minus strand of CM045769.1, from coordinate 119,578,718 downwards.
GCACGCATTTCGAGTGTCTCATTTTCATCTAATGGCTACTAATTTGGACCTAGTTGAGAGCTGTCCATGTTGGTGTAAGCCCATTTCACCATGTTGTCGCATGCTTGTTACACATAGTATGTCATTGCATACTTGCTTAGCTTTACATGCCTCGCATGCTCGCATGTTCACATTGCATTTTGCCATGATTATCCAAGGTTGTCGCCTCACATTATGTTCATACGCTTGTCGCATGTTTGGTTTAGTTGCATGTTTGCATACTTAGTCCATATTGCATGTTTGCCATGCTTATGTGTTGCATTGTTCGGGTTAAACGTTAATCCGAGCACGGGAAACGAGGGGTATTTCATACTTCAAGTGATGGGATGCATCTCAATTCTCGGTCGCCGAAGCTCTTGATGATTCATGATAGAGTTCTAGGCTTTACTTGTTTTACATGTACATTCATTTCACATCGAGTCATGCAATTCGACTCCTCAGCCATCATGCATCGATATGCGTGATTGGTGGCACGAGGATCGAGGACTACACTCCCTGAAGAGTAGTCATGCATACATGTGTGAAAATACTTTGCCATGCCCCTTTGTTGCTCCCTGTTGCAGCAAATCAAGAATCAGCAGCCTTTCGAAGCTTGGCACGCATTCCAAGAACAATTGCAAACAGAGGCTAATTGGGGCATCGCAGTGGATTTCCGCGCAAGGCAACCTGAATATGCATCATTCATCATCTGGATCAGAGCTGAGGCGGTCCCTGGCTTGCATGCCAATTTGTTGCTTTCCTAGATTAATTTGTTAATTTGTTAATTAATTAGGATTTTATATTATTTATCCGGACTGTATTATTCTTTCGGACCTTCCGAGTGAGGGCCAATTGTTGTAATAAGGGTGTGTGCGGGCGTGTGTGCATGTCTTCCAATCCCCCTTTCTTTTTCCCTTTTATTTAACCGCTTATGATGGTTAGATTAGGGCATACTTAAATTAGCATACAGTATGATCGCATGTTTGCATTCATTCATCTGTTTTGCATGCACCGGGCTCAGCGCATCATACTAACTGCATTTGAATTTCAATTTCAAATTGAATATGTGTTAGCTGTAGCATTTCACATGCCATGTCTAGAATAGCCGAGCCTGCTATAGTTGCATTTTGCATGTGTTGCATTAGGCATTTCTGTATAGTTAGGATCATGCATTGATTTCTAACTAATTTCTATTTTGGCTCGGAGTACTATGTAAGTATTTATGCTTTAGCATCTCGCATGAGTGTGAATGTTAACATGACAACATGCTTACCATGTGGCTAAATACATAGTTGATATAACTGCCTGAGTGCCTGTGGGTGAAGGTTGGATTACTTGAATTGGGATAATTCATTGAAATCCCCGTTTTAGCCTACTTGCGAGTAGCAAATTTCAAACATTTTCCAAACAAACGGATATGCAATATTTTGTTCCAAATTAGGCGATCTAGTCTATACTTGTTGTGCTGTGCGCATCACATAGTAATTCTAGCTAATTAACCAGAATAAAAACGCATGTGTTTTCAAAAATGAGATATCATGGTTAGTAGAGGCCGATCTTCGGATCAGGCGAGCGGGGGTGCTCACGAAGTGACCTTCCCCAATCATACCCAAGTTCTCGAGCCGAGGCAACTTTGGTGATGACGGACACATGGCCTTTGGCACCGAGTCAGGGTTTCCTAAATTTCCCCATTAAAAAATATTTAGGTGGCGACTCTGTATCTGGCAAAACAGTCCATGTTTGGCACTTCTTTTCTAAAAATCTGTTTTTCTCAAAACGATTTGCCGAATTTGAACTCTTTGGTTCAGATTTAGAACCGTGACAAATTTAGTCCGAACTGTAGTGAACCCCACAAAATGAACAGAACGGGATTCATCCTCCCGGGGCGTTCGGGGACGTCTACAGGGGCACACTTGACCGCGAATGGGATACAAAAGAGCGGGACACAAAATTTTTATTTTTTGTGACGGCATAGTTCAACCATCACAAATAATACAAATTAACCAATCAAAACGACACCGTTTTACCAATTTTTGTTTGTGATGGGCTTTTGCCGTCACAAATGGTCCACTATTTGCAATAATAACTTTTTCCCGTCGCAAAATAATATTTTTTGCGACAGTACACCAGGCGTCGCAAATGTGTCTGCATTTTTCTTTTACAGTCATTAGCGACGAGGGTCAATACTGTCGCAAAAGGTCATTTTTTTCGACGACAGATACACGCCATCGCAAAAGACTTTTTTTTGGCGATGGCAATTACACTACGTCGCAAAAAACCATTTTTTACGACGGCACTTACCCCGTCGCAAAAAGCTCCGTGTTATTTGCCCTGTTTTCTTGTAGTGATATAAACATCTCATGACACAGCTAGTTTGACAATCCTTAAAAGTTAATTTTAGATTATTAACTTAAAATATTTTGAATCTACTTAATTTTAGTGAAATTTACGTTAAAATTGCTTTGTGTAAATTTTTGTATAATAGGTGAAGAAATATTACACAAACTAATTCTTTTTATAATTTTTTTATTAATTAATGTGTCATGAAATAATTAAACATTGATACTTGTAAGGAATATTATAGACCAATTAGTAAAAAAGAAATCATGAAAGTTAATTTTTCATAAATATTAATGGTTTACCTTGTGCATAATGAGCTCTTGCATATAATTCTTACTTGTTCTCTTTAAAATTTCAGGATGAATTGGTTGAGTTGAGAAGAACATGGAACAGATTGTGCCACAACCAACACCAACAAGGCAGGCATAAGCAATCAAGTACGTTCCCTGAGCTAACGATTTAGGCCAATAGCCTTGCTTGGTGAGTTGAGATTGGCCTCGTGGGTTTAGACAAGGTTCCGGATGGAGCAATGGAGAGGCAATGGAGGTTGGATTCTGGTAGTGAGGCATCGGAAAAGAGGTGAAGCAAAATGTAGTGAAGCAAGCCATGGACTCTTTACGATTTTCGTAGACAACCTGCCTTAAACAATGGATGTTCGATCCCTGTTTAAATTATTCACAAAATTTGGTATTGTGAAGGATGCCTTTATACCTTTCAAAAGAAGGATAGTGACAAACTCAAGATTTGGGTTTGTGAGGTTTGACTACTTTGTAGCAGCAGATATCACCATCCAAAAAACGAATGGTCTATTGGTGGATGACAGGTTGCTACAAGTCAAAAATGCTACTTATGAAAGGGGCTCACGGATGGAGCAGAGTAAAAGGAGACCACAACCCACTAGAAGATTCTTTAACTCTAGCAACATTAGGGGTCAAGTTTCATGTGCAGGCAAAAAATCCTTTGCTAAGGTACTAAAAGGAAACACACCTACTGGAGCTGGAAATGTAAGTATGACCATAAAAGTTGATGAAGTGGGTCATGGATGGCTTTATGAGAGTGCAATAATCAAATTTAAGACTAAATACTCCACGCATGATATTGGGAAAGTTTTGAAGGAGAAAGGGATGGAAAGGTGTTGGTCAGAAAAGGGGGTGGGCGTGATGTAGTCTTAACTTTCAACTCTAAAAAGGAGCTGAAATCTAACATCTGCAATATTAAAGAATGGTTCAAGGAATATAGCCAGTCGGTGTGGGAATGGAAGCCAGGTTTCCACTATCAACAAGAGAGATGTCTGTGGTTGAGGTGTTATGGTATACCATTAAATTTCTAGAATAGAAACACATTCAACAACATTGGAAACATCTAGGGTACTGTCCTCAACTTGGACAAAGATATTACACATCAAAAGCCTTTCTCATATGCCAAAATTAGATTGGTTACACCATATATGGAGCTTATTAACAAAACTATATTCTTAAAGTGCAAGGGACAAGTCTATCCCATACTTGTATGTGAAGACCATATAGCAAACATCAATATCTTGAGGCATAAGGGGATAGAAGATTGCAACTCAAATGAAATCTACTACAGTAAAGAGGAAAGAAATTTCACAGAGGAGAGTTACAATGAGAAAAAAGAAGATGATGAGGTGACAGCAGAGTGTAGCAAGCTTGATGCTGAGCTGGCATGTAATAATATGGTAGCACAGAGGAAGGAGCCTACTGCTTGTCACAATACAGCAAAGGCAAGCATAGTAGTTGAGGAGACAAAGGGGGATGGAGGCTGCAGCAGAGAGAAAGGAGTGTATATAGAGGTAATGATGCTAGAGGAGACAGTGCACAAACCAAAAAGTAATGATGGCAATCAGAGGTGTATTGAGAAAGTTTCTATACCTGGCTTCATCAACAGATTAAATGGATCTAAAGAGGGTATCCAACAGGGCATTAACCTTGAGGTGGATTTGACCCAACCAATCTGCAACAACTTAGTTATTGGCCCTTCCTCCAGGCCCAAAGAGTCTTGTGATTTCAAGCCTGGTAACAATAGGTTTTTGGCACTGTCTCACTCTCATAAGGACTCTCCTGAGCCAATACTAAAAGATGGCCCAAATGGGAAGGGCATCTTGAGCCTTAATCACTCTGGCCAAATTAGGCCACCTACTAATAGCTCAAATACTCTACAGAAAGTGAAGAATAGGGGGGGGGAAAAAAGGCCTAGTTCGAAGGGTTTTCTAGTTTTTCTAGACTTTATGGCCACAGAGCTATGCACAAACCCATCTCCAAATCTGTCATTTACAGACCAGCAACTATTACAATTGCACAATTAGATCTATCTGAGGCTGAAACAAGCCAGAACAATTACCTCCTCCAAGAAGCCACAGCCACTATTCAATTGGGGAAAACTCTTGGTCTCGACTATAATGGACGAGAAGAAGTTACATTAAACAAGATTATTGAACTAGAGCTCAAAGATAAAGAGATAATTAACAAGGATGGGAAGGCAAAACAGTAAGTTACTGTGGAGGGGAGACTCTGAGTGTTTCATTTGTATCATTATGAAGCTCTTATCTTGGAACATTAGGGGATTAGGAAAGTTTGAGAAGAAAGGTAGAATCAAGAAGCTAGTAAAGGATAGACTTATTGATATTGTTTTTTTTTAAAGAAACCAAGAAAGCTGTGGTATGAGATAATATTGTTAGAGGGCTTTGGGGAAGTAAGAACATGAAGTATATGTATGTGGATCTAGAAGGAACTACTGGTGGTCTCATTTGCATTTAGGACCCAAATGTTTTTCAACTTGCTGGTTGCTACTGCACTAGGAGGTACATTTTGCTCTTAGGTCTACTGTATAACTCCTTTGATTATGTATTGGTCAATGTCTATGCTCCTAATGATGCTAGCAGTAGGTTCAGATTGTGGGAAAATCTGTCAAAACTCAAGGCTTCATTTCTCAAGCCTTGGTGCTTGGGTGGAGACTTTAATGAAATTAGGCACATGGATGAAAGGGTGGGCTGCTCTAGAAGGGACAAAGGAATGAAAGAATTTAATGAGTTTATTGGAGCATATGAACTTAATGATTTACCTCTTTTGGAAAGAAAATATACTTGGTGTAATGCCTAGGAAACAGAGAAGTGGAACAGAATTGATAGAGTGTTGCTCAATCCTGAATGGTTGATAAACTTCAAATTGAAACTTTGGGGGCTACCCAGATTAGTTTCAAACCACTACCCATTGTTGATGATGGAAGATGAAAGAGATTGGGGCCCCAGGCCTTTCAGGTTCATCAATTCTTGGACCTTGCGCCCTTCTTTCTCTAAGTTCTTTGCTAATTCCTGGAACAACAACAATGTTACTAGTTGGGCAAGGTACATACTTTTACAAAAATTGAAGCTTCTAAAGGTAGAACTAAAAAAGTGGAATATTGAGGTGTTTGGTGATATCAGCACAAAGCTCAAGGCCTTAGAAGAAAAGCTGCATGTAATTGACATCATTGCTGAGGCTAGAACATTGCTTGACTCAGAAAAAGAAAAAAGAAGAGTAATCAGATGTGAAGCATGGAAGCTTTATAGAATGGTGGAATGGTTATGATACAAAAATCCAGATTAAATTAGACTTTGAATAGGGATAAAAACACAAGGTTTTTTCATGTCTTTGCTAGCACTAGGCAGACTGGAAACCTTATTAACTCTATTTCAGCTAATAGGGTATCTTATGAGGAACCTAGCAGGGTTAAACAGGAGGTGCTGCTTCACTTCAAGGGTTATTTCGCTGAATCTTGGTCAAAAAGGCCTGTTTTGGAGGAGGGGGGGAGTTCAAATCAATTGAGCCAAGTTTTATTTCCCAGTATCTTGCACCAAATTTCAAGGAAAGTGAGGTTGTGGCAGCTATCAAGGAATGCAATAACAGCAAAGCTCCAGGCCTTGATGGGTTTAACCTGTTGTGTTATCAGAAATTTTGGAAGATCATGAAACAGGTTATCATGTAATTCTTTAAAGATTTTCACACCCATAACAAGCTCATTTATGGCATTAATAGTTCTTTCATTACCCTCATCCCCAAGCTGGAAAATCCTTATGGCCTATCTGACTATAGAGCTATTAGTCTTGTAGGTTCATTATACAAAATTTTGGCTAAAGTCGTAACATGTAGATTGAAGCTAGTGATGCCCTCAATCATTGGTGAAACTCAGACTGCTTTTCGTGGAGGAAGAAATATCTTAGATGGGGTATTCATTGCAAATGAAGTGGTTGATGGCTGGAAGAAGACCAAGAAGTTAGGGCTGATCTTGAAGTTGGATTTTGAGAAAGCATTTGATTCTATAAATTGGGAATTTTTATTTTCTATGCTGTCCAGCTTTGGGTTTGGGCCTAAATGGATCTCTTGGATGAAAGTCTGTGTTTCTATAGCTCGGATATCCATTCTTGTAAATGGATCACCAACAAAGAATTTTTCACCACAAAAAAGCCTTAGGCAAGGTGACCCACTCTCACCATTCCTTTTCAATATAGTAGCAGAAAGGCTTAATATTCTTCTTAACAGAGCACTCAATCTTGGCATCCTTAAAGGAGTGAAACTTGGAGCTAGTGAGTTCTCTTATCCCATCTTTAATTTGCAGATGATTCAATTCTCTTATGTGATGCTGAGTGGGATCAATTGGTACTTATTAAACGCATTCTTAGATGCTTTGAAATTGTTTCGGGCCTTAGAATCAATTATCATAAAGGTGTTGTGTGTGGGGTTGGTGTGGCTTATGAGCTTTTGTTGTCTTTTGTAAATCTACTTAATTGTAACGTACAAAGACTCCATTTCAAATTCCTGGGCTACCACTAGGAGCTAATCTAGGTAGGAAATCAATGTGGAAACCCATTATTGACAAAATCAGGCTTAAGCTTGCAGAATGGAAGAGGAAATTACTATCTTTTGCAGGAAGACTAACCTTGATCAAATCTGTACTATCCAGTCTTCCTATGTACTACCTCTCTTTATTTAAGATACCCGAAGGTGTTGCTAGAGAAATAGAGAAGTCTACTACTCAAATGGTAGTGGAAATTTAGGAATCAAGTCAATGCACTCTAGAGAAGGGCTATTTACAGCAAGTATAAAATTGATGAAAATTGTTGGCATCCTCCACTGAGATCCCATTATAAGCATTCTAGAATGTGGTCTGACATTATATCTATTGGGGTCTATAGCAAGAATATCTTCAATTTCTTCTTGGATAATTGTCTACTTAAAGTGAGGAATGGGCCCAAAATCAGATTTTGGCATGATAAATAGTATGAAGGCCTCTACTTCAAAACAAAATTCCCCATTCTCTGCAACCTTTCTATTGACAAGGAAGGATCCCTTCAACATTTCTTCAACAGGAAATCCAGCTCAGATATTTAGAATTTTCCATCTAGAAGAGAGCTCTATGATTGGGAACTACTTGAAGAGAACAAACTTTGTTAATGTCTTATCATCTTCTCCTCCTTTGTGTCTTGACAGTGTGGATTGCCAAGTTTGGGCTTATGGTTCTTTCTCTGTCTCTGCCCTTTATTCTTTCAGCAGCTCTCTGCTTGGCCCTCAACTCAGAATAAGTAAGTTTGTTTGGTATAATGCTCTTCCCCTCAAAGTTCTCTTTTTTAGTTGGCTAGCTTGGAAAAATATAATCAAGTTTGCAGAGTTTTTACACAAAATAGGCATTTTAAGTAGCAATGCATCCATCCTCTGTCCATTCTGTAGCACTGAAGTTGAATCTACTCTTCATGTCTTGCTGCACTGCACTTTCTCCTGGTTTATCCGGGCATCAGTGATACAAGATTGGGGTTTTAATGGGTGTATTCAAGGATCAGTGGAAGGTCTTTTCAACTGGTGGTTGGGTGGAAAATTTAAGAGTCTTGAAAGGAAAATCTGGAATGCTATACCATTAGTTGTTCTATGGTCTCTCTGGAAACATAGGAATGAGTGTGTTTTCTCTATGTCACAACCTAATTCCTCAAGTCTATGTGAACTCATCAAAATCAGAACTGCTCTCTGGCTCAAAGCATCTATAAAGGACTTTCCTTTCTCAGTTGATGATTATATGTTCAAGTGGAATCAAATCAGATGTTGAATCCAATGGTATAAAGCATGAGTTAGGTTCTAGTCTTGGTTTTATGGCTGCTCAGTCTTGGTGACTAATTAGAGGGTATGAAGGTTGATTTATCTAATGGTAATCTAGTAGCCAAGTATTCTACTATATGATGGTTATCTAATGGTCTGCTTTGCTTTGGTAATCTGTTACCCTGCTGCTCAGTCTTGGAATAAGCTGCTTCATCTTGGTGATTTGGTGACTAACAAAATTGTGTAAGAATTGAACAATTATGTCTAACCTATTACCCTACTGATCTGTCAGTCTTGGTGATCTGTTATTTGCTAGTCTTGGTTGATCTGATTTGCTCTGTTCTGTCTGATCTGTTAACTGCTAGTCTTGCAATCAATTTTTATGCTGACTACTAATGTTTGGCTTGCTTTGGTTTGCTCTGTTGTGGATGTATTTTGGTTTTTTCTGATTTTGGTTTTTTTTTTTTTTTTTTTTTCTCTTCTTGTTGATTTCTCACCAACTAGAGTTTCGAGCTTGTACTAGCTTCGAGCTCCTCTTTATTGGTGTACTATATTATACTTTGTATGTTTTCATCAATAAAGATTTATTTTGTCGATCAAAAAAAAAGAGTTAATTTTTCATAGCATTAAGAGATAATACTCATTGGAATTTTTGTCTTAACATGTAAAAATTAAAAGAATAATTTAAAAAAGCACATAGCTGGAAGGAAAAAAAAAAAAAACAACTTATTATTAAGTTTTTAAGTTGAGTTATAAAAAGTTACGCGACTAATATTTTTTTGTTCAAAAGTCACTTATTCTGCCAAAAAAATTCAACACATAATGCAGATGGCAAAAGACCTTCAAAATTTTTAATTGTGCACTTCGATTTCTTTTGGCTCCTAAAAAAATACATTGAAAACAAATTTTTGGTCCACAAAAATTACATATGTATTTATTTTATATATTAGGGCATTAATAATTGGTTGCTCCTAATCTAATCATTTAATAAGTTTGGATTTCATTGTTACCAAGATTTTAACATTTAAAAGCACCTTCACCCGATACTTTAAACATAATGTGACACTCTAATAGTCATATTTTAATATCAAGTATCAACTCTACTTAGTGTGTTAAAAGTTGATATAACAGTTGACATCACCCATTCATGTCAATTTTGACATGTTCCTACTTCATTTTTTTTTTTTTATATTTAGAAATAAAAGAATTTTCATGTAAAATAAAAGAGTTTAAATTAAAAAATAATAGAATAATAGATTTGACATATCAAGTGGAGAATTTTCATGTCAAATTGACATATGCTAATTTGCTACTTAAACTTTCAAAAAAATTTAACATGCTATTTTAAAGGTTTGGGTGAAGATGTCCTAAAGAAAAGTATTAAATTTTTCAACAAAAACATTGAGAGAGTAAATTTGTATAATTTAAAAATAGGGGAAAGCACCAATAAATCCTAAACTTGGGAATGTTAATCTATTTAGTCCTGAAAGTTTTTTGTTGGACTAATAAGTCCTATTTCTCAAAAAGCTTACTATAGGTCTTTTTATGTCAAACATTATTCATCACACATCAAACATTAGCAACGTCATGATTATTTATCAAACATCAAACATTAGCAACGTCAAAATTATTCGTATAATGTCGGTGAAAACATTAGCAACGTTAGAATTATTCATCCAACATAAAACATTATCAACGTCAGGATTATTCATCAAACATCAATCATTAAACATTAGGATTATTCATCAAACGTCAAATATTATTCATCAAACATCAAACACAACCATTAAACATTAGGAGTATTCATCAAACATCAAATATTATTCATCAAACATCAAACATCAGATTTATTTTTAAAAAAATTGAAACTATTACTCGAGATCTATCATTTATTAAATTTTTTACCATTAAAATAAACAAAATATTGACTGAACCACCAATTGTGAGTCCACAAGAGAAGGAGTAGTAGAAAACAGTAGCAACGTCAAAAACACACTATTCGATTTACAGAGCAAAAGGGTTCGAATCTGTCTCTCTCTTCGCACCGACTTTTCCACATCAGCAACGTTTCAAGTTTGCTCGAGATCCATCATTGTAACACTTTTGACGTTGGACAAATGGTTGATGTTGATGATGTTGTCCAAACAACATTAAACATCAGATTGATAAACCCAACACACACCAAACATTAGGAGAGCAAACATCATCAAACATCAGCGACGTTGCTGATGTTGCGATGTGTGATGATGTGTGCAAGCACTGCTATCGTAGTAGATCCGATTCGACCCCATATCTTTCTTCTGGACCCGAACTATGGCCGAAGTCGAAACCCTAGGTATCCTTGAAGAGATTCAAGCCCTCGTCTCCGATAAACTTCAAGTGGTATCACCTCTCTCTCTCTCTCTCTTTGTGTTAGATTTGTAATTGTTTGTTGCTCTTCTCTTCAAAATCTTCTGATATTGTTGATTTGATTCATCAATTCGGTACAAACCTCAACTACAAAATCTCATTCCAACGCTCTTCACTCATCTTCACCACGAACCCCGTCTCGGAGAAACCAGACCACACCATCCCTGCAATGTTGATCCATCGAGAATAGGGGATTCGAATCCTCATATATGATGACTAAATTATCACCAGTTTGAATTTTATTTTCTGGGTATTGACCTTGATGAAGAGAGGGAAAGGAAAATTGGTCTGAGAAAAGGAAGGAAAATTTTTTGGGTTTGGATTTGGATTTGGATTTCACCGTTTGGCATTATTGGAAGAATCAATCAGTTTGTTCTCTGATCTGGGTTTTGATTGAACTCTCATTGGTATTATCGGAAGCCAAGGCTTCCGATCCGGTTGAAGTCATTCGAAATGGTATTTGATGTTATTCACCGATTCATTGATGTTTGATGTTATTCACCGCGATCTTCCATGGATCGATAACAAGCTCTCCTCTCCCAAAAACCCGAGAAGACGGTGCAACATAGGCTGTTTTGAACTTGACAACAATATTAACAATAAAGAATAAATCAGTGATGGATCGAATACATCAGGTCTAGTTTCTTTTTTGACGATGATGTTTACTGTTGTTTGATGATGATGTTGTGAGGTTTGATGTTGTTTTGATGATGATGTTTGATGTTGTTTTGATGGTGATGTTGTAATGTAAAAAAAGGACTAAATGGTTTATAAAAAAACACTTAGGATTAAATGGAGTAACATTTTTTCATATGGGACTTATGAGTAATTTCTCCTTAAAAATATTCATAAATAAACTTGATTTTTTTTCTTGAAACTTTTGGAAGCTCGTTCCCATCGCCCACTAAGGCCATCCATGATTACTACTCACGCTTTGGTGGTAGCTTGTAATTCATAAAATATGATATGATATGATATATAGAAATAAAAATAAAAAAACACATTATTGCAGACTATCATAGTACAATAATTACATTTTTATAAATAAAAAATAGAAAAAGAAATTTGTTAGAAAAGAATGACTTAATTTTCAAAGGGCAAAGGGACATTCAAAAGAGCCATGGCATATTCTCTTCTTTTCTTTTCTTTTTTTTTTCTTTTTTTAACTTTTGTGGTTTAGTCATAATTAATCCTTACTTAGGAGTTGTTTGGAAAGTACTAAATAAGTATATTTTTTGACTTTTTATGAAAAGATGTAAAAAAAATAAAGAGATAATATAACCTACAAAATATAATTAAAAAAAAAATGTGCTATTTTGTTTCATTTTTTTTTATCAGCAAAAAAAGAACTTTTGTTTCATGCCAAACAAGTAAGAGCAAGGGCCAAACTTGACCACTCCATATTCAAAAATTAGCATATGTGGATTAGAATTGTTAGAGGTGAGATCCACAACACATTAATAAATGTATATCTACACCATGTATCTACTTTTTAAGCAACTTTTATGATTAAAATTTCGAGTTATCTTTTCCAGGGAACATATGCATGTTAATTTCATTTTTGACATTTTATATTTATTTTGCTTCATGGCAACACCTATCCCATATACATATGAACATTCTATTTTTTTTTTTTTTACATTTTTTTTTCCTTCCTAAAAAGGACAAGTGGAATGACTAACTTGTGATAACTCTCTTTAGACGTGACTAAAAAAAGTCCTTACAATGTAACTTTTTTACCTAAAAGTAAAAGAAAATTTTGGTACAATTTAGTAACAACTATTTCTCGATCAATTTATGTTTTTGTTGTGAAGAAATAAAACATTTCCAACATCTGCAAATATATCTAACACAAAAGAAGTGTCAAATGGCACAAAAATAACCAATGGTAACTTCTTGTTGTCAAAAGCCTTGTATTTTAATATGATATTAGTAGTTTGAATCTTCTTACTTCCTAGTGAGTCTTATTTCTTTTATATATATATATATATATTTTAAAATTATCTATCTCCTAATTTAAAAGTTTCTTTGTAATATTGATATCTTGTACTTAATCTTTATGATGTCATTCATTAGATGCTTTTCACTCATTAGGCATCAATGTAATAAGATACATTGTTATAAAATAAAAGTAAAAATAGCACACATATGTTACCTCTTTTTTAGATCACATATACAGATCTATGATAATGATATCAAAACCTAATTTTTGTATAAAATGGTGTGACTTTTTTTGGATATTTTCTTTCAAACAAGAAAACCTATCATTCTTGTTCATAATTTAAAAAATACTACTCTCACATAGGGAAAGTGGGAGTGTGGCAAATTAGAGAGGTAGCAGGGGCAGGGGTGTATTAATTTTACAACCTTAAAAATGATGTTATTAATAAAAATCAGAGATGTTATGATATATTATAGATAATGATTGATAAGTAATGAAAGTGAAAAGTTATAAGATGAGATATTAAAAATAAAAATAAAAAAAATTGAAAATGAGTGTGTAGACACCTCATTTTGACTGGCCCTAAGACTTTGGCGCTTTCTTTTGATTACCCGATGATGACAATTAGAATGTGTTTCTCATGGAATTTGAACTTTAATCCCAACCTTCACCATTATGGCCAAATTATTTTAAAATACTGAATATTTCATTAGTTTAGTATTTTTGTAATTTTTCATAATTTTATGTATTTGTTCATATTTTTAGTGTACTTTATATAAAAGAAAATAATAAAACAAATTATTTTATGTGTTTAAAATTATTATATTATATGTTTGGTATTTTATATAAAATTATATTAGTATATTATATGTTTAGTATTTTGGTATAAATTATATATTTTAGATATTTTATATATTATATATATATATATATATTATATTACAAAATAAAAATAATAAAAAATATATATTGATGTCGGCATGCCGACACCAATTCAATCACTTTGCATATATATATAATATTTATATTATTATATTATTATTATTACTATGCTATTTGCCTATATAAGGCAATCAAGAGGAATTCTGGGGAGGAGGATTCTGAAGGGAGAGGAATTCTGAGAGAGCATTCTGTGAGAAGCATTCTGAGAGAGGAATTCTGAGAGAGAGAAAGAGTCTGAAGAATGATATTTTTATTTCATCAATACACCATTCAAAAAACAATCACTAAAGTTTTAATTCTAAATTTTGGATTGAGAATTGATAACACATTCCATAGACTTGAGAGTAGTCAAAAGAAAGTTTGTGACTCAGAAAATTCATCATTTCTCCAAAAGGTGAGTTTTCGTAAATTGTCATTTAATTTAAAAAATGTGATATACTTTGTTTAAATACTTTATTTACTTTGTTTTATAACTTTTTTTATCGCTTTAATGGGATGACTGCATCACCCACATATCTGCTGTAATTTAAATATTGTATATAAATTGTTGTATTTATTACGTTAAATAATCTATCCCGGTGGTGAATAGTAACCTCCGGCGGTGAATAGTAACCCCGACAATGAATAGTACTTCTGGCGGTGAATAGTAACCCCGGCTATTTAATTTTGCTCGCTTTATTACATGCTATTTAGGGGGCTGTTTAATTTATTTCAACAATTTATGCTTTAAATATCAAGTTTGTTTGTACTAACCAATTAATCAATTTCGCATAATCATCTCTGCAACCTCCCTCCATTCTTTGCTTATTTCGATTAAAAAGTTATGAAAAATTAAGATTGTGATTCAAGTATAAGAAAGGAACTCTTCCATGCTTAATGGTTTAATCTCTTAGGAGGTTCATTACCAAAGGTATAAAACGCTCTATGCTTAATGGTTTAATCTCTTTGGAGATTCATTACCAACGGCATAAAATGTTTTATACTTAAGAGATTCATTACCAAAAGTATACAACGTTCTATGCTTACTGATTTAATCACTTAGGGGATTTACCACCAAAAGCATAAAACGTTCTATACTTAACGGTTTAAATTCTTTGGAGGTTCACTACCCCAAATGTATACATGTTCTTATACTAAAGCACAATCTTTTATTTTTCATTTCTCTTTATTCATTAGTGTGTTTACTTTTAAGGGACTAATTGACCATTGGAAATCACCAAGGAAAGTGTCATTATCACTTATTATCAAGTTTGAATTTTAAGTCAGTATCACTCAAGTTTGGGTTTTCCTAAGTCATTAGTACTCTTTTGAGTTTGACTAGTCCTTGTTGCACATCTCGAGTTTGACTTGAAATCCCTAACTTGTACATAAGTTTGACTCTTCCTTTGTAATTTCCTCCGAAGAATTTATCACCTATTTGTTTACTGTTAAGGAACTAATTGACCCTTGGAAATCACCAAGGAAAGTGTCATTATCACTTATTATCAAGTTTGGATTTTAAGTCAGTATCACTCAAGTTTGGGTTTTCCTAATGCCTCGTTTGGCAAGAGGCTAAAATAGTCAATTAGCCAAAAAGTTACCTTTTTAGCCAAAAATCCAACAACCCATACCAAAAAGTCAAAGATTCCCTTTTCTTTCTACTTTTTGCACGTCGTTTCGTAATTAGCCAAAAAATTGGCCCAAACATACAGGTTTTTCTTACCAACCTTTTTAGCCAATTAGCCAAAAAGTTACTAAATTAGCCTGTTCCCAAACGAGGCCTAAGTCATTATTACTCTTTTGAGTTTGACTAGTCCTTGTTGCACATCTTGAGTTTGACTTGAAATCCCTAACTTGTACATAAGTTTGACTCTTCCTTTGTAATTTCCCCCGAAGAATTTATCACCTGTTTATTTACTGTTAAGGGATTAATTGACCATTGAAAATCGCCAAGGAAAGTGTCATTATCACTCATTATCAAGTTTGGATTTCAAGTCCTTATCACTCAAGTTTGGGTTTTTCTAAGTCATTATTACTCTTTTGAGTTTGACTAGTCCTTGTTGCACATCTTGAGTTTGACTTTGAATCCCTAACTTGTACATGAGTTTGACTCTTCCTTTGTGATTTCCTCTGAAGAAAATAAGGTTTATTCGGGTTAAGTCGACACTGATTTTCCTTTATTGCATTTCAGACTTAGTGGATGTAAATATCACTTTTGCACAAACAGGAGAAAAGATAAAGAAATGGACAGGTAATAAAAAAGGCTAATAAAATTGGTTAAAATTGGATTACAACCAACATAAAGAACCAATATGATTAATTGAATTCGGTCGGACGTTATACCGAATTTATTGTGTCAAGGCTTGCCTTACATTAATTATTGTAATAAATTAGACAGTCCCTTTCATTTATTATTCATTCGGTTTTGTAATAATTATTTATTCGGACACTTGACATTCGGACCCTCTGCGTGAGGGCGATTTGGACATTCGGACCCTCCTTCGTGAGGACAAATTTGTAATAATGTGTATGTCTTTCAACCCCACGTCTTTCTCCCTTTTATTTACCAAATTTTATGATGGTTAGATTAGGGACATCATGTTTAAATTAGCATCTTCCATGATTTGCATCCATTCGCTTACATGCATAAAAGTTCGCTCATCATATTATTCAAATGTCAAATTCAAACTCTTTACTTGAATACATGCTCTATCATATGCCTTGAATTGACTCGCATGCCATGCTAGTAGCCTAACTTATTACTTGCACGCGTTGTATGTGTTGCATTAGCCATATCGCATTAAATAGGATCATGCATTTTTTTTCTAATTGTTTACTTTCTTTTGACTTGCCTTCGCTTCGGACATAAGGTAAGTTTTATGCTTTAGCATATTGCATAAGTGTGATTCTTTGTCATATCAAACATACTACCATGAGGCTAAATGCTTACTTGATATACTGTTTGAATGCTCGTGGATGAAGGCTAATCACCTGAATTTGGATACTTTGATTCATGTATATATGAGATCACCATTTTCAGTGATACATATTCAAAACATTTCTTTCAAAATAAACATGGAATCAAACGTTCCAACTTTTCGTGAAATTAGTCTATACTTGTATGTTACATATAGAACAAGAGCATATATTGCACATAAAAACCACATCATGATTAGTAAAGGCCGATCTTTGATCGGGTGAGTGGGGTGTTCAATTATTGACCTTCCCCTCTCATACCTAAGTTCCCGAACCAAGACACTTTGGTAACGACGGACTAATGGCCTTTGGCACGAGTCATGGGTTTCCTAAATTTCCCATAAATATTTAGGTGGCGACTCTGAAATCTAGCAAAGCAGTCCATTTTTGGCACTTGATTCAAACATCGATTTTCCAAAAAACAATTGCCGGATTTGGACTCTTTTTGTGTTTTTCCTGTTTCACATTTCACTTGTGAAATCAGATTCAGAACCAACACACAAGTGGAGTCCGAACTGTAAGGGCTATTTCATTCTTCCGAAATGGAGCACGAAAAGCCGAGCTACAGTTTCTGGCGACTCTGCTGGGGATTTAGAGAACTTGACTCAAACTTCATGATGTGAATTTTTATCTACATTTATATGTTCTTTGCATTGCATTTGCATTGGTGCGCCTAAGTCCTTGTGTTTGCCATCTGTTATTCCTGGACGGTTTGCCGGAGGCTTGCCTACAAAGCTTGCCAAAAGCCTGACCGGTCATGGGCTCTGTCAAGTTGGGAACACAACTCTTGGATCTGGATTACCGCTGTACTGCTTGATCCTCCTTTCACTTTTCGGTGTTAGGTGTGAGAGGTATATTAGGTAATCTTGCTGAGGTACCCTTTGTGACTATTTGACCTAATGCATATAGTACGCTCTAGTGACCATTCAAATTAGGACAGGATGTTACCCGTACAGGATGTTATGAAACCACTTGCTTGAAATAGTGCAACCTAGATCATGTCAAAATCTAGAACAAGGTAACCCTACCCCCTCATAGGGGTGTTTTGGTTCTTTTTATGTGTTATGTGCTTTTACAGTGAAATATACGGGGTGGTTCATAGCAGTGGTACAAATGAGCAATCAGTCTGAGAACAAAGTTTAGTGGGGATCACAATTCAGCTGCGTATTGTGATTAATTGAGAATTGGGAGCGAAGTGCTGTCCGTTTTTTTAAAAAAAAAAATGTTTTCTTTCTTTTTTTGCTAGGTAGTTTTTCATCATAGCTTCAGAAAGACTCGATATCCCCCAAGTTGTTTGGACTCGTTCTCGCAGGCTTTGTAAAACGCAAGATCTTGTTGACGGTCAGCCAGTGTTAGTTTCTCTCTCGTCGGTCACTCGACGAAGAAAAAACAAACAGACATCAACACCAGTACAAAGCACTCCACAAACACCTATTCGTATCCGCAATTCACCAATATCTCACCCATCTATCAGAATGGCACAGAACACAGAAGAAATTGCTGCCATGATGGCAACTTTGAGAACCATGGATCAAAGGTTGGCCATACAGGATAAAGTCATCGCTGATCTGCGACGCCCATCTGGGGCATCTGCATCTCAGACATCCGGTTCATTTGACCAAATCGATCTCCTCCACCTGGAAACTCCTCCGTCCCAGATCCTCAGAGATGTTTCCAATACCAAATTTTCACAGACCTCGGACAACCTCATACGGGAACCATTCCCTTCGATATGAATGAAGTTGATCCAGCCATGATCAAAATTGCTAGGCTTGAGAAAGCCTTGAAGAAATCCCAGGGTTTCAATTCAATTCCCGACATTGAGGACGGGTACACTGAGGCTTCAGTCAGGTTGCCAGAAAAATTCAAAATGCCTCACATCGATAGATTTGATGGGAGCGGGGATCCGATTGTACATGTCCGCCTATTTTCAGATGTGTTGAGGCCCATGGGATTATCTAGGGCACAAAAACTCTCATTATTTGGGAGGACCCTGTCAGATGTAGCGGCCATCTGGTACGCCAAACTAGAGGACTCAACGAAGCAAAATTGGGAAGAACTGTCTGAGGGGTTTGTTAACCAATACTCATACAATACTCAGATAGAAGTAACAATCAGTGAGCTGGAAGCAACCACTCAGAACCCTAAAGAACCCTTCATTGACTTTGTGGCAAGATGGAGGGCAAAGGCGAGAATAATGACGAAAGCCTTCCGAAGAGAACAAGTCAGGTTAGTGGTCCAAAACCTCGAGCCAGACATATTGCAGAGAATGATAGTGGCACCGTTGTCCACATTTGCTTCCTTACATGAGTTAGGGGTTCAAATTGAGAGCGCCTTCAAAAAGGGCATCATCCACAGAACAAGTGAACCTGCAAAAAGGCCATTCACTCGGAGTACCAATGCTAGTACTAGCACTATTCCGTGGTCTGTAGATGTCAGTACCGTTGCTACATCATCGGCCAAGATGGTCGATCCCTTTGCTGCTACCACAAACTCACAAACCGCACAAAATAGTCAACCTTGGAACCGAAGACCTTTTACCCCCCTCCATATGAGTCCAACCCGCGCCCTCAAGGTGTTGATGGGCAAGGGGCATCTCAAGCCTCTTGATCCTCGCCCTCTCCCAGACCCACTGCCAGCTAAACACGACCCAACCCAATATTGTACTTTCCACCAACAACATGGCCATCATACAGATTCATGCTTT
Source organism: Camellia lanceoleosa (assembly GCA_025200525.1). NCBI lineage: Eukaryota > Viridiplantae > Streptophyta > Magnoliopsida > Ericales > Theaceae > Camellia > Camellia lanceoleosa. Next base: position 119,559,322 of record CM045769.1, on the reverse strand, counting down.
CGTTTGCGTCATGAGATTCAGAATCTCATTGACAACAAAGTCATCGTCCCTCCTAAACCAAATGTGACAACCAACCCACTTCCTATACACAACCAAGTTCCTTTCCCCAGAAATATTAACCACATCCATACACTACCACCTACCTTCAACCCCAGCACATATATTACCTTGTCCCACCTACCGAAACCGGAGGTGGTTATTCCAGAAAGCGTGAACAAGTGCATGATAGACTTAACCCCACAAATCCAACCCAAGCATGTGGCAGCAAGAACAAAGAAAGGGAAGAATACACCAAAGACTGGGCTGTCTAATACTTGTGGCATAGAAAATGGGGCCTCACTTGCGGAGGAGTATGATCCCAGTTTATACATTGTGGCCATTGGTCAACCAAAACCAGTGGTCCTATTGCCGAATGTGCTCAGTGTTAATGCTATTGGGGAAGGCCAGTTAGGACAACATCACGATTGGCCTGAACAAGGCCGAAATGACTTGGCCGAACTGGAAGAGGATCTAGTTCAGATAGAAGAAGACCTAGCTAACCTCTACTTCTTTGAAGAAGAAGAAATAAGCAGCGTCCAGATAGGCTGGTTGGATTCAAATCAGCCGGAAACAAACAATGGTTGGTTTGGTGACGAAGAGCTAGATGAGGTGGGACAGACAAAAGGGGTCAAGGAGGAAAACGTCGAGACCTCATCCATTACTAATACAGAACAAGTGCTGGAACAATTCCAGCAGGAGAGAATGGAAACCATAGTGGGAAAGGAAAGGTATGTTGCTGAGGGGCATGATGTGAACATGCTCCAAGTAAAGTTTGATAAAAGCTTGGCCATGACTGCCGGAGAGTGGTGGGAAGATAATGATCTGAGTCATGCATACACGGACAAAGGGTGGAAATCCAATACCCCCGACGATACGTGGTATACTGACGAAATCAATCACATGACCCGAAGTGGTCGGTACTTCAAACCTACGGCTGTAGATCAACCAGAATCCTCTAACAAAGAGGTTGATAACACCAAAGAAAAGGACTGTGAAGACAACTTGGTTTTGAAACAGCTCAAGAAGATTCAGGCAGATATCTCAATCTGGGGATTGATAATGGCTTCCTGGGAACATAGGCAAGTATTGCTAGAGGCAATGAATCGCACCAAACTACCTATTGACACTACCGCTGATCAACTGGTGTCGTTAGTCACATCCGACGATGTTATGCCAGTGATATCTTTCACGGATAAAGAACTGCCACCTGAGGGTGCCAACCACAATCGGTCCTTGTATGTAACTCTGGAGAGCCGAAAGAAGTGGATTCCGGTAGTGTTAGTAGATACTGGATCGGCAATCAATGTGTGTCCGGCACGGACTGCTTATGCCATCGGTTTGAGGCCTGTGGACTTCATACCCACAACTCAAGTCGTCCGAGCTTATGACAATACAAGCCGTGATGTCATAGGAACATTCAAGAGCCATATCCTGATCGGTCCGTCCGAACATGAGGTAGAATTCCATGTAATGGATGTTCCGGCTACCTTCAATCTACTGTTAGGAAGGCCTTGGCTACATCAGATAAAAGCTGTGTCATCAACAGTCCATCAGTTGGTGAAATACCCCTTTAAAGGTGGGATTGCTACGGTGTACGGTAATTCGTCAATCCACCCTCCCCAGGGAACTGCCACACCAGTGTTGGAAATCATACACGGAAAAGAAGATGTATTCCTCTCTGGCTTCTCACTAACAGAAGCTCGGGTAGTCCAATCTATCATGGCAGAAACTGACGGAATCTATGTGAGTGCTCAGTCCATTTACATGATGAACAAACAGGGGCATATGCCTAGATCAAGACTAGGCAGGAGTGGCAGACAATGAGGCGCTGTTACCAAGGAGCTGATTTACAACCCCCACACTTTTGGACTGGGATACAAACCAACTGCTGAGGATTGGCAAAGGAAGTGGGCTGAGTTGAGAGGAAGAATTAAAGCAAAGAATGATAGAAAGCAATATGAGTTAGTTCACAAACCAATACGGGGAACCTTGAACGGACACTTTGTTCGCCAAGGGGAAGATTTCCCCTTTTGTGGATTTCCAGAGCCTTGGTTTGACCAGGAGACGAAGACAATCTATCCCGGATTCGAGATCTTCTTCGGGCACCAGTTACCAGAGGAGGAGGATGAGCAGATGGACCTAAGTACTAATACAGGTCAAGGCAAGACTGTAATTGTGAACGTTGAAGAAAAAGAGCTGTTGGGAAAAACACTGACTAATCTACTAGCAAATTCTACTGTCGGAACTGAGTCTGACAACTTGGGGGATAGTTTTACTATCTCAATGATCGGGGATAAATCACCTACTGATGGCACACATTTTACTCCAAACATGATGGATGGCACGCACTGATTTTAGCAATTTGGAAATGCTTTTTATTTTACTTTCTGAACTGGGTGTTGAGTCAGTCTTGTTGTGTCAAAGTGTGGTGATTTTGGGGATGTCCTGGGCATCACTATCCTGTTTGTTTTTGGTCTTGTCTTTTCTTTCTTTCCTTTGAGTCTGTTTCAGTTGTTGAACCAAAAGATCCAAATTAAATGAAAGTAATTTTTTTACCTACTTCTTTATGCCTTTAAGTCATTGCATTGACCAAAGTTTTTTCAAAAAAAAATTTCAAAACTCTGATAAAAACAAAGAGGAAGAATTTCCTCGGGATTTACAAATTTTGATCAACTAAGAAGAAGAGAGGTATACTAAGCCTCTGATGAATAAAATCATTTTTGTTAATGTGGGTACTGAGAATGATCCTAGCTTGGTCCAAATTAGTTCTATCTTGTCTTCGTAAGAGTATGAGTGATTAGTCACTTTGTGAAAAGATTTCAAAAAACTGTTTTTGCGTGGTCCTACGAAAACATGTCTGGAATTGATTATACAGCATAGGATCCCTCTTGACTTGAGGTCCGACCTCCTTAGCTCTTTAACTTTCAAACCGTGATTCGAAGTGTTCAGTAATCAACCAAAGCATGAGGCTTGCATAGCCAAAATGGAGATAGCCCTTCAACTAGGGGCAATAAGGTCGAACATGATTCAAATGGAAACAGTCCTTAAACTAGGGGCCATGATGTGATTCAAATGGAGGCAATCCTTCAACTAGGGGCAATAAGGTCGAATGTGATTCAGATTTGAAACATCCCTTGAACTAGGGGCAAAAGTGTGAGGCTTGCATAGCTGAAATGGAGGTAGCCCTTGAACTAGGGGCAATAAGGTACCACCCTTGAGAGGCTCGCTGGGCCGAAAACCCGGAAGGGCGACGCAGGCAAAAGTTAGAGCACAAAAAAAAAATAAAAAAAAAAGAAGGAAAAATAAAAAGATAAATGAAAAGCTCGCAAGGTTAAAAATCCGAAAAGACGGCTTTGGCAAAAGTTAGAGCGTAAAAGGAGAGTGTCAATACTTGAGTGAACCTTAGCCAAAACTATGTAGGGCCTGTGATTCAGATTGAAAGCAACCCTTGAACTAGGGGCAAGAAGGTTGGATGTGATTAGATTGAAGTAGCCCTTGAACTAGGGGCAAAAGGTTGGATGTAATCAAAGAGTTAAAACTGAATCGTTTCCCAATGAAGACCGCCCAGAAAGGCAAAACCCAGAATTTGAAAGAATGGATTTTATTATTGAAGGACATCGAGTTCCTATCCACTACACTAGGGGCAACACTAAGGGCAAATTCAGCCTAGTCCCTACATCATCATATCTACTGGTCTAGTGCAGCAGTTGTTCTTATAGATGGCGTAGAGATTTCACACCCAATCAACATGGACAAAGTAAAATGAAAGTAACCCTTGAGAGGCTCGCTGGGCCGAAAACCCGGAAGGGCGACCCAGACAAAAAAAAAAAAAAAAAAAAAAAAAAAAAAGAGAATGAAAAAATATTTAGAAAAAATAATAATAATAATAAAAAATAAAAAAATGAAATGATGATGAACAAAAAGGAGAGTATTAATACCCGAGTGAACCTTGGCCGAAGCTACGATGGCTTGATTCCTATCTTTGGGATACGTAGGTAGCTTCATCTTGAAGTTCGGCCCCAATAATTTTTTAACTCATTCATTTCGTCCATGTTTGATTGGTGTATCTTTAGTCAACCTGGTTGTCTTATCCGTATTTGATTGTTGTATCTTCGATCTGCTCAGTTTAGTTGGTTCGATTCAACTTGGTTCAGTTCAGTTCGGTTCAATTTGGCGGTTCAGTTCGGTCCAGTTCCGCTCAGCTTCATTCGGTTTGGATCAGCTTTGTTATTACCATTGGTTATCCAACTTGGGGCCATGCACCTCAATGGTTGATTCCATGTTGGTTGAGTAGTGGCCATTTGCAAAAATAAATTTTGATTAATTTGAATGAAGCTGACTAATTTGTCTCAAAAATTATTCCATTTTTGTAAAACTTGGACCATTCTTTGGAAACTTGGACCATTCTTTGGATTTACAAAGGGAAAATTTTCAATGCTCACAGCTCAGCTTACATGATTTCAAAATAGAAAATGGAAGAAGTATGCTAATCTAACTCTTATGTTGATCAAAACATGTTTACAAAAAAATCAAAGGGTCAAGGCAATGAACTAGGGGCATAGTCGAGTTAGAGATTCTGTCTTCTCCACCGCTCGAGTCAACTGTTCAGTGTATATAAGTGTGTTCCTTTCATACCAGTCAGTATATTTATACCAGTCGGTGTATTTATACTAGTCAGTGTATATAAGTGTGTTTGGAACGTTTTGTTTCGTTCTTCTTTCGTTAAGTCACTCTTTGATTCAAATCAGTATAGATTCAATGTTCAATTCAGAATTCAAAATTTTATCACTTTCAAATTCAATCAAACAAAAAATGTTTTCAAACTCAAAGTGATATGTCAGTCACGCCATTGATGTGCAAAAAAAAAAAAAAAAAAAAAAAAACGAAACTTATTTTATTGAAGTACATATCTGTGTGCATGTAAATATCTGTGTATTATCCTGCCTATGTTTGCAATGAGTTCCTATGAGACCAACTGCGACGGTGGAAACTAGAGTTCGAATGGCAAAGCCTAAAACGCAAAAGGTTTGGAATTTCCGAGACTAAAGTCTGGTTTAAATACCCAGGGGTGTATCCCCAGCTTGAAATCTGTATGGCAGCCCCATAGGTTGAGGTAGCGTATATGCGCCTTAATTCTGGATACTGAACCAACCTAGTCTGTCACCCCATTGGAGAATAGGGAAAGTTGTAAATATGATCAGGAAGTAAAGTGGCATCCATGCCCAGTCAATAGGTTAAAAACAACATGTGCGCCTAGTGTTCTTTTTCCGGTCTAGGAGACCTTAAATCCTCAGAAGGTGTAATTCCTTTGGTGTTTGTCGTGCCCAAACGACTTAAGAGGTCTAGGAGACCTTAATTCCTCTAAATGTGCAATTCCTTTGGTGTTTGTCGTGCCCGAATGACTTCAGGTGGTCTGGTATAGCCACCTGCCTGTGATTGCAATGAGTTCCTAGGAGACCAACTGCGACGGTGGAAACTAGAGTTCGAATGGCAAAGCCTAGAACGCAAAAGGTTTGGAATTTCCGAGACTAAAGTCTGGTTTAAATACCCAGGGGTGTATCCCCGGCTTGAAATCTGTATGGCAGCCCCATAGGTTGAGGTAGCGTGTATGCGCCTCAATTCTGGATACTGAACCAACCTAGTCTGTCACCCCGTTGGAGAATAGGGAAAGTTGTCAATATGATCAGGAAGAAAAGGGGCATCTATGACTTCTACATATAAAGGTTACCCCTTGTCAGCAAGAAATCATTCTACCATACCTTCTTCCATTCGCGTAAGACACGTTTGGACTTCAAATTTACCTTCGCTCCTTTCATGTGAATGATGCTAGATTTGATGTTTACCTAATTAAAACCTTTCCCCTTTCCTCTCACGTAAGACGCGTTTGGATTGCAACTCGGTTAAAAATAGTAGGTGCGCCTGTCTGTTTACACCACAAATCCCTCCTCTTGCTTAACACGCGTTTGGAAAGTAAATTCCTCCTTTCGCTTAACACGCGTTTGGAAAGCAAATTCCTCCTCTCGCTTAACACGCGTTTGGAAAGCAAATCCCTCCTCTCGCTTAACACGCATTTGGAAAGCAAATCCCTCCTCTCGCCTAACACGCATTTGGAAAGCAAATTCCTCCTCTCGCCTAACACGCGTTTGGAAAGCAAATTCCTCCTCTCGCTTAACACGCGTTTGGATCTCAAATACTCCTCTCACGTACCTAACACGCGTTTGGATCTCAAATACTCCTCTCGCGTACCTAACACGCGTTTGGATCTCAAATACTCCTCTCGCGTACCTAACACGCGTTTGGATCTCAAGTTCACTTTCCTCCTCTCGCGTACCTAACACGCGTTAGGATCTCAAATACTCCTCTCGCGTACCTAACACGCTTGGATCTCAAATACCTCTCGCGTACCTAACACGCCGTTTGGATCTCAAGTTCACTTTCCTCCTCTCGCATCGCACGCTTGATCTCAAATACTCCTCTCGCACCTAACATGCGTTTGGATCTCAAATACTCCTCGCGTACCTAACACATGTTTGGACCTCAAGTTCACTTTCCTCCTCTCGCGTGCAGCGCATTTGGATCTCAAATACTCTCGCACCTAACACGCCGCTTGGATCTCAAATACCTCTCGCAGATGATGACGCGTTTGGATCTCAAATACTCCTCGCGTGAGACGTTACGCCGCTTTGGATCTCAATACTCCTCTCGCAGAAAACGCGTTTGGATCTCAATCTCAAATACTCTCGCCAGAAGACGCTTTGGATCTCAAGTTCACATACTCCTCTCGCATAGGACGCATTTGGATCTCACATTCACCACATCCAACATTTATGCTTTCATTCAGTGTCACATCATTGTCTTGATTGCATTTCATTGCATGATCATAAGTTATGTTTTGCATTTCATTGCATGATCATAAGTTATGTTTTACATATCATTCTACATCTTGTCCCTGAACTACGCTGGTTTGATTCCTTGCAAACGGGATACGTAGGCAACCTTCTAGTTCAACCACATGCATTGCATCCTGTTTGATTACTCAAGTCTTACGGCCTTGTCAAAAGGGTCGTCTTTGGGCTTTGACATTCACTCACGTCATGAAATGACTTCGAGCTCTGTCAAAGAGGGGCAACTGTAGACACCCCATTTTGACTGGCCCTAAGACATGGGCGCTTTCTTTTGATTACCCGATGATGACAATTAGAATGTGTTTCTCACAGAATTCTCAGTAAAAGAAATGGAATTTGAACTTTAATCCCAACTTTCACCATTATGGCCAAATTATTTTAAAATACTGAATATTTCATTAGTTTAGTATTTTTGTAATTTTTCATAATTTTATGTGTTTGTTCATATTTTTAGTGTACTTTATATAAAAGAAAATAATAAAACAAATTATTTTATGTGTTTAAAATTATTATATTATATGTTTGGTATTTTATATAAAATTATATTAGTATATTACATGTTTAGTATTTTGGTATAAATTATATATTTTAGATATTTTATATTATATATATATATATATATTATATATTATAAAATAAAAATAATAAAAAAATATATATTGATGTCGGCATGCCGACACCAATTCAATCACTTTGCATATATATATATTATATTATTATTATTACTATGCTATTTGCCTATATAAGGCAATCAAGAGGAATTCTGGGGAGGAGGATTATGAAGGGAGAGGAATTCTGAGAGAGCATTCTGAGAGAGGAATTCTGAGGGAGAGAAAGAGTTTGAAGAGTGATATTTTTATTTCATCAATACACCATTCAAAAAACAATCACTAAAGTTTTAATTCTAAATTTTGGATTGAGAATTGAGAACACATTCCATAGACTTGAGAGTAGTCAAAAGAAAGTTTGTGACTCAGAAAATTCATCATTTCCCCAAAAGGTGAGTTTTCGTAAATTGTCATTTAATTTAAAAAATGGGTACTTACCAATTAGTCCTATTAACTAGACTTATTTACCTACAGGTCCTAACTAATAAATTTAACACTATAAAAATAAGATAGTGATAAATTTATCACTAAAAATTTATTCATAAAAACAAAGAGACTGATAAATTTATCACTATAAATTTATTCATAAAAATAAAAGACTGATAAATTTATTTTTATCACTTAATAAATTTATCAATAGGACTTAATGTGTAATAAGTCTCCAAAGTAGGACCTGTTGGTAGTTTACCCTTTAAAAAATGTGATATACTTTGTTTAAATACTTTATTTACTTCGTTTTATAACTTTTTTTATCGCTTTAATGGGATGGCTGCACTACCCACATATCTGCTGTAATTTAAATATTGTATATAAATTGTTGTATTTATTACGTTAAATAATCTATCCCGGCGGTGAATAGTAACCTCCGGCGGTGAATAGTACCTCCGGCGGTGAATAGTAATCCCGACAATGAATAGTACCTCCGGCTGTGAATAGTAATCTCGGCGATGAATAGTACTTCCGGCGGTGAATAGTAACCTCGGCTATTTAATTTTGCTCGCTTTATTACATGCTATTTAAGGCGCTGTTTAATTTATTTCAACGATTTATGTTTTAAATATCAAGTTTGTTTGTACTAACCAATTAATCAATTTCGCATAATCATCTCTGCAACCTCCCTCCATTCTTTACTTATTTCGATTAAAAAGTTATGAAAAATTAAGATTGTGATTCAAGTATAAGAAAGGAACTCTTCCATGCTTAATGGTTTAATCTCTTAGGAGGTTCATTACCAAAGGTATAAAACGCTCTATGCTTAGTAGTTTAATCTCTTTGGAGATTCATTACCAACGGCATAAAACGTTTTATACTTAAGAGATTCATTACCAAAAGTATACAACGTTCTATGCTTACTGATTTAATCTCTTAGGGGATTTACCACCAAAAGCATAAAACGTTCAATACTTAATGGTTTAAATTCTTTGGAGGTTCACTACCCCAAATGTATACATGTTCTTATACTAAAGCACAATCTTTTATTTTTCATTTCTCTTTATTCATCAGTGTGTTTACTTTTAAGGGACTAATTGACCCTTGGAAATCACCAAGGAAAGTGTCATTATCACTTATTATCAAGTTTGAATTTTAAGTCAGTATCACTCAAGTTTTGGTTTTCCTAAGTCATTATTACTCTTTTGAGTTTGACTAGTCCTTGTTGCACATCTCGAGTTTGACTTGAAATCCCTAACTTGTACATAAGTTTGACTCTTCCTTTGTAATTTCCCCCGAAGAATTTATCACCTATTTGTTTACTGTTAAGGGACTAATTGACCCTTGAAAATCACCAAGGAAAGTGTCATTATCACTTATTATCAAGTTTGTATTTTCAGTTAGTATCACTCAAGTTTGGGTTTTCCTAAGTCATTATTACTCTTTTGAGTTTGACTAGTCCTTGTTGCACATCTTGAGTTTGACTTGAAATCCCTAACTTGTACATAAGTTTGACTCTTCCTTTGTAATTTCCCGGCAATTTATCACTGTTTATTTCTTTGTTAAGGGATTAATTGACCACTGGAAATCGCCAAGGAAAGTGTCATTATCACTCATTATCAAGTTTGGATTTCAAGTCCTTATCACTCAAGTTTGGATTTTTCTAAATCATTATTACTCTTTTGAGTTTGATTAGTCCTTGTTGCACATCTTGAGTTTGACTTGAAATCCTGTAACAGCGCCCGCGAGGGACCTTGATGCTACAGTTTGGACTCCCCTTTTTTGTTTGTTACGGTTCGTAATCTGAACCAAAGAGTCCAACTCTGGCAAATCGTTTTGAGAAAAATAGATTTTGAAAAGAAGTGCCAAACATGGACTGCTTTGCCAGATACAGAGTCGCCACCTAAATATTTTTTAATGGGGGAATTTAGGAAACCCTGACTCGGTGCTGAAGGCCACGTGTCCGTCATCGCCAAAGTTGTCTTGGCTCGGGAGCTTGGGTACGATCGGGGAAGGTCAGCTATGAGCACCCCCTTTCGCCCGGTCCGAAGACCGGCCTCTACTAACTGTGATATCCGATTTTGAAAACATTACGTGTTCTTATTCCGGTTATTAGCCTAGAATTACTATGTTATGCGTACAGCAAACAAGTATAGACTAGATTGCCTAATTTGGAAACAAGCATTGCATATCCGTTTGTTTTAAAAAGGCTTCGGAATTTGCTACCTGCAAGTAGGCTAAAATACGGATTTCAACGAGTTTTTCCAACTCAAACAATCCAACCTTCACCAACAGGCATTCAAACAGTTTATCCCATATAAGCATTTAGCCGCATGGTAATCATACTGTCATGTTAACATTCACACGCATGCGATATGCTAAAGCATAAATACTTACATCGTACTCTGTGCCAAAACAATAAACTAGTTAGCAAACATGCATGCCCTAGTTCATGTTAGAGTGACTAATGCATCGCATATAGAATGTGATTAGGATAGGCTCGGCTAACCCTAAAATGGCATGTGTAATGCAATCATTCGGTGCACGTATTCAAGTTAGATTTGAAGATACAATGCGGTTTGTATGATGTACCGAGCCCGGTGCATGTAAGACAAATGTATGGATGCACGCATGCATTGCATAAGGTATGCTAAAATAAACGTGCCCTAATCTACCATCATAAGCGGATAAATAAAAGGGAAGAAAGAAGTGGGGGTTGGAAGACATGCACACCACTCACCCACACTTATTACAGATTCGCCCTCGCTCAGAGGGACCAAATAAATAATACAAATTAATTAACTACGCAAGCTAATTAAATATTACAAATTAATTAAATTAACTAAACAAAATAATTAATCTAATTAAAACAGTAAAGCCCTCGGGAAGCGGGTCAGATGCGGCGCATGCTCGGGATTTGCTCAGAATCGCACTGCCATGCATAGTCTGCCTCTGTTTTCCCTGCTTTGCTCCTCTGAAGACTGCCAAAGTCTCAAGGATGCCTCTCTGGACACTAGAGAATACCACCGGCTGAATAGAATCACCACCGGCAGTGAATTGTGGTCACCAGCACAAAATTCATCCATCGGCTATTGATTTACTGCCGACCGGCAGAAAATGTTTCCGGTCGGCAAAGAATGCCTGCAGAACCTGCAACTCACAGCAGCAGAGGACAGAATCTTGCATGGCAATGCTATTCAAGCTATGTATGCACCAAACACATTCCTTATCATGTTTGTGACTCAAAGGAGGATGTGCCTCGATTCTCGGACCACCAATCACGCATTTCCATGCATGATGGCCCAAAGAATCAAGTGTGCACTTTCAATTTCAAATGCAAGCAAACCATGTAATCACACAAGGAAGCCTAACCTCTATCACACTCACTTCAAGAGGCCAAGCATGCACAATCCAATGCAATCCTAGACATGTTGGCTAGCATGTAATATGGACAATGCAAGGCACTTATACAAACATACAAGCAAGCATGCAAGGCAAGCATGCAAACCAAATAAAAGAGGGACTTAAACATGAATTAGGCAACTCCAAATAGGCCCAAAATCAGTAGCCAAAGTGCCCAAAAATGAAGGCTAAGCACACACACACGCATGCACATGTTAAGGCACAAACCTAAGCATTAAACAAGCAACTCTCAAACACACTTAAAAGAGGCTAAATATGGACAATTGGCATGGAATAAAAAGCTTCAAAATCATGTTAAAATGTGGTGCCAAACCAACCCAAATGAGACAAGCATAAGCATGCAAGCATGGTCCAAGTACTTGAGGCAAGTCATGAAGCTTTGAAGTACATTTATCACAACAAACATGGCATGCATTAAACAACTAAAAAAATAGATTTTTAGCATGTTAAAACAAGGCCAAAGGATTACTTAGATGGCATCTAAGTGACTCAAATTCAAAGGCATGCACAATGGTCAAAACATAGGGCATACAACACATGCTCTCAAAGCAACAAAGAGGCAACTAAGGCAAGCATATGAGCATGCCAAAGGGACTGAAATTACATGTTGGATGGTTCCAAACCACCAAAATGATGCAATCAACACATGCTACACATTCACATACTTGAGGCATACAAGCCTGACAAGCCACAAATGCAAAGGAGCTATACTAAGCATGCCAAAATCGATCCAAACAACTATGGACAGACCTAAAGCATGGCAAAATAAGCACAAAACATTCACAAGGCTAAGCCTAAAACATGTCCGAACAAAGGCTACCAACCTAAGGCATATTAAGGCAATTACAAGGCATTACATGGTAGGTATGCTAAGCATGCATGGTGTACCAAAACCAACACACAACATGATTATATTATGGCATAATAAGTATGAAATGTAGCCTAGACATGATCAACACACACTCTAACATAGGCTTCCTCAAGAGGCCAAAAATGGTCCCTTTCAAGGACAACAAGGAGAGGGGGTGGCCCTCCCCTTTTGGAGACTTCAAGGCACCATCTCCACCACTAAAATCCCTCAAGATTTCAGTGGTGAAGAGGCCCAAACACCAAAGTCTCGAAACTTGCACAAAATAGCACAAAATGAGGTCTTTCAAGGCCTAAGGGTGGTCAAACACACCCAAACCACAAAACACTCTCAACAAACAATCAAGAGGGCCTAAAAACAGAACTTTCTTATGTTATACACTAAACACAAAAATAGCTCTAAGATAGGTAGAAATAGGATGCAAAAATGGGGTAAAAATGACTAGTTTCTTACCCTTGTTGACCTTCTTCACAAAGGGAGGACCAGCTGCCTCCTTGAGCTTAAACCAGCCCCAAAACTCTGAAAATAATCCCTTAGAACCTCAATAGCCAAGGAAAGGTGTAATGGTAGGTGTTTGTATGCAATACTATGAACAAATGCACCTAGAACACTCAAAAGAGGAATAGATAGAGATAGAATGTATATGAGTTTTAACCCTAGAACCAGAGCTTCTAGCAATGTTTTCCTCTCTAAAATGTCTAACCCTAATGCCAAGGGAGGAGGGCTCCTCTTATAGGCAACCAATCTTGTAAAGCTTGTCAAGAAAGCTAACAAGAAGAGCATCCCTCCATACACGTGTATGGAGGGGAACAAAATGCCAAACAGCTGTCCCAAAATATCTGAAAAAGCAGATGAACAGTAGTTGGCTGGCCAAAAATGTCATTTTGACAAAAATGACTGCCGACCGGCAACAAAGAGTGCCGACCGGCAATATATATTGTCGGTGGCAACAAAAACCAGCCGGTGGCCTCTAGTTAGTGCCGGTGGTGCGTGGGGATGCCTCAAAAGGCATTCCCTGCCCTTCCAAGGCAAAACACAAGTGTTTGGTGCAAAACCAGACACAAAACAGTCGAGTTCGGAGATCTTGAGACAAGGCGCGTAGCCGAGAACTCCGGGAACTCCAAACAAACACAAACATGGATAATCACCGAGTGTTCAAACGGTGATGTCCAAGTCTTGAGGACGGTCAAAAATGGGGTGTCTACAAATCCCTAACTTGTACATGAGTTTGACTCTTCCTTTGTGATTTTCTCTGAAGAAAATAAGGTTTATTCGGGTTAAGTCGACACTGATTTTCCTTTATTGCATTTCAGACTTAGTGGATGTAAATATCACTTTTGCACAAACAGGAGAAAAGATAAAGAAATGGACAGGTAATAAAAAAGGCTAATAAAATTGGTTAAAATTGGATTACAACCAACATAAAGAACCAATATGATTAATTGAATTCGGTCGGACGTTATACCGAATTTATTGTGTCAAGGCTTGCCTTACATGAATTATTGTAATAAATTAGACAGTCCCTTTCATTTATTATTCATTCGGTTTTGTAATAATTATTTATTCGGACACTCGGACATTCGGACCCTCCTGCGTGAGGGCGCATTTGGACATTCGGACCCTCCTTCGTGAGGACAAATTTGTAATAATGTGTATGTCTTTCAACCCCACGTCTTTCTCCCTTTTATTTACCAGCTTATGATGGTTAGATTAGGGACATCATGTTTAAATTAGCATCTTCCATGATTTGCATCCATTCGTTTACATGCATAAAAGTTCGGCTCATCATATTATTCAAATGTCAAATTCAAACTCTTTACTTGAATACATGCTCTATCATATGCCTTGAATTGACTCGCATGCCATGCTAGTAGCCGAACTTATTACTTGCACGTTGTATGTGTTGCATTAGCCATATCGCATTAAATAGGATCATGCATTTTTTTTTCTAATTGTTTACTTTCTTTTGACTCGCCTTCGCTTCGGACATAAGGTAAGTTTTTATGCTTTAGCATATTGCATAAGTGTGATTGCTGTCATATCAAACATACTACCATGAGGCTAAATGCTTACTTGATATACCTGTTTGAATGCCTGTGGATGAAGGCTAATCACCTGAATTTGGATACTTTGATTCATGTATATATGAGATCACCATTTTCAGTGATACATATTCAAAACATTTCTTTCAAAACAAACATGGAATCAAACGTTCCAACTTTTCGTGAAATTAGTCTATACTTGTATGTTACATATAGAACAAGAGCATATATTGCACATAAAAACCACATCATGATTAGTAAAGGCCGATCTTTGATCGGGTGAGTGGGGTGTTCAATTATTGACCTTCCCCTCTCATACCTAAGTTCCCGAACCAAGACACTTTGGTAACGACGGACTAATGGCCTTTGGCACGAGTCACGGGTTTCTTAAATTTTCCATAAATATTTAGGTGGCGACTCTGAAATCTGGCAAAGCAGTCCATTTTTGGCATTTGATTCAAACATCGATTTTCCAAAAAACAATTGCCGGATTTGGACTCTTTTTGTGTTTCCCCTGTTTCACATTGTACTTGTGAAATCAGATTCAGAACCAACACACAAGTGGAGTCCGAACTGTAAGGGCTATTTCATTCTTCCGAAAGGGAGCGCGACAAGCCGAGCTACAGAATGTTTTAATCTTAGGTGTACTATTTTGCAACCTTCAAGTGTAATATTTTGGTATTTTAATCTTACTAAATTTAAGAAAAATCACTTATATATAACGTATAAAAGATTTAATATATATAATTGGAAAGGAGACGAAGTATACTGAGGGAAAAAATTGTGTGTCGGGACAAGCAAAAGAGAAATTATCATCTCTCAAATAATTTTAGATTATTTTTTTAATATAAAACTCCGTTTAATACCATTTTCTTATAGATCTATGGCATTTTCTTTTGAATAAATTGCTTGTTGAGGTAAAAAGATACACAAGAAATGAAAAGCTAACTGGTCATGTAGATCTAAATAAAAATACACAAAATGGCATTTCCTTTGAATACTTTGATTGTTTTGTTGAGGTAACAATAATGTTGAAGAAATGAAAAGTTGGATGCTTTAACAAGAAAAGGATTTTTCTTTCTATCCTTTGTTCTCCTTTAATGCTTTAACAAAAATTTATTGATATAAAATTTTCTTTCGCCAATAAAAAATAAATAAAAGTACAATTTTTGAAGTGGAGGACCTTTTCAATAGTTGTAGTCTTTGGCTTTGTTTGGTTTGTCTCTTGAGAGTGAATTTTTGAGAAATTTTTTTAAAAATTTGCTTAGTTGAAATTAAAAAATAAAAAAATCAAAATCACTTTTCTCTCTATTACATATCAATCAATTATTTTTTTCTCTCACACTCAACTATTCAACTATAAAAAATAAAAATAAAAAATAATTATAATTATAATTATAATTAAAATCATTCCAAACTCCAAAATTATTTTCAAAACATATAACTAAACAAAATTTGTAAATTCTTTCCGAAAAAATATTTTTCAAAATTATTTCACAAATACAAACCAAACATTGTTTTTACAATTTTATGTTGTATGATCAAATCAAATGAGAGAATGTTAGAAGAACTTGACAATAACTTTGGTATCTCATTATGAGTTGAGCCTACGACCATGGGCTTTTTAGGGCTAACATAAACAAGGGAGAGAAAGGACCCGCCCAAGTTAGTTAATACATCATGAGAGGGGAGATTTGCACCGACAGTATAGCTGAGCTACGGTAACGTTGGTTAGTCAAACCTCACGGTGCCGAGCTGTTTCCCCTATTGGAGCAGCTTTCCGGCCCGTCGTGCACAGTCGAGGGGATTGGCCGACCAGGTATGAACTGAGGCCTGGCCGGGCTATGCCTTGAAAGACATTTGGCTTGGCACGCCTTTATCTGACACAACCGAGCTATCAATAGTCCGGAAAGAATCTAGGCCGAGAAGGGGACCGGCATGCTTCACCTTCAGTTGGCCCGGAAGGAATTCGGACCGGGATGATGGTCGGCGTGCGCCCGGCCAGCTAGATCGGTAGCTCGGTCGTGTTGGCTGCAATTGTGATTTTTCGAAGGGATAGGCCGGTCGTGGTACTCCGGTGAAGTGTGCCACCTGGGCCAATGGCGTGAGGGAGAGGAATCTGCTCCAGGCACGCGTCAATACCATTTGGCAGTTGTGCATGTACTGGTTGGGGATTTGGCTTTTACACGCATAAGGTGGTGAGGCGAAACGCGCCACCTGTCAAGGAAAAACGGCGAGGGTAGTCGCGCACAATCCAGAGGCTGCATGGCCAGCCTAGAAAAAGGAATGGAAGAGGAACGTTAGAGGTAAGCCATTGATGCCATCTAAAACACACACACTCTCTCTCTCTAACTGCCTTCTTCTTTCTCAAGTGGTCTGACTTGATCGTCGGAGGGTCTATCCGGCAAACCACCGCCGGACAGCTCACCGTTTCTGTGTAGCCAGGTTAGACGCCGTCACGAGAAGCTTGAGTCCAAGAAGTACGGAAAGCACTGGATATTTCGCCCTCGCACAATTGGCGCCGTTTGTGGGAAGCTTTTTTGATACTCAAACCTTGCTCTCCAAGCTTCCACGACCATTTCCATGGCCAACAACGACGAAACTCCACTGTCCGTCGTCGATGGCGTCACGCCAGACTCTATCCGACGGAGAGAAGGCCCCCCGAATGTTTCAGCCATGGCGGGCCTAGAAACTTCTCCGCGAGGTGCGCGAGACAAACGCGGGAGGAGTACTGATCGTTCGAAGAGTCCAGAGGGCCGTCAGCGGCAGGGGGAGTCCCGTGCGCAGCACCTGGAGCACAAACTCAAAGACCAGGATGCCCTCATTCGCAAGATGGCGGCTGACATGGAGATACTAAAACGCCAGATTAAGGGGAAGGGTGTTGTTGGAGAGGGCAACCTCAGTGAGCGCACCCCATCCCCTCGTTCTAGCAGTCGCCGCCAAGAGAGGACTCACTCCCTCTCTATCACTAGGAACTATGAGGTTGGAGATTCCGACCAAAGAGAGGGCAGATCCCTCACTCGCGACGGCACCTACCACCCATCACGCCCGTTGTCAACGTCGCAATACTCTTTCTCTACCCGTTCTAGAGACCTGAGGGATGTGTTGGAGGAGAGGGCGCGCTGTCGAGAGGCTCAGAGGGTGCCGGCGTTGCAAAGGTTGAGCACCCCAGTTCATTGTAGCGAAGAAGTGGCGATGCCAACGCCCAGGGTGGTGGCCCCTACGCTAGTGGACAAAGAGCTGGCGAGACTTACAGCCACGCCGCTATCTCCAGAAATCAAGGGTACGCCACTCCTTGCCAGATTCCACCAGCCTAAGTTCACCTTGTACGACGGCAAGACGGATCCGTACATGCACGTGAGTCATTACCGGCAAGTAATGGCTGGCCACCAGCGCAACGACGCCTTGATGTGCCTCATATTCCCAGCAAGCCTGGGAGAACTAGGCCTGAAATGTTTCGAAAGGCTTCTAGAGGGGAGTATCGAGGGGTGGCAGCAACTAGCAGAAGCCTTCGTCACTAGATTCAAAACCAACACTCGAACACCGATGGAGGTCGACCATCTCCTGGGTGTCAAGATGGAATCTGGAGGTTTGTTGAAGTCATACAACGCAAGGTACTGGGAAACTTACAACGAAATCCTCGACTGCCCTACCAATCTGGCGATCACTCAATACAAGCGGGGTCTCCCAGTCGAACATAGGATACGAGATTCGTTCACAATGCACCAACCCACAACCATGGAGTCCTTGATGTAGCGGATCAATGAGCACATTCATGTGGACGACGATGCTGCCTCCGTGACCGAGAAGGTTAATCCGGTCGCGACGGAAAGAAGGGTGGCGGGGAGGGTTCACTCGGTCGGGCATGAGGGGAACCGCCCAAACGACTGGTCAAAAGATCAACGTTGTGGCCCAAACCGCGATGATAGAAACAAAAGTCGCAGAAACGACTGAGCTAACGCTCCGCGTGATGCAGAGGAGGATGCCAAGAGAAAATTGTAGGCGCGGACTGGAATCACCACGGTCTTTAAAATCCCTATCCACCGCATCTTGAGTGAGGTTCGAGGCGAGCCTTTTGTCCGCTGGCCGGCCAAGTTGGGAAATGCACAAAGAGGCTTCAATTCAAGATATCGCTGCACCTTCCATGAGGAACGGGGACACCGAACGGAGGATTACTTGCCGCTCAAACAACATTTGGAGGAGCTAGTGGTTGCGGGACATCTTGAGCAATACATAGATGGGGGTATGAAAGCAGCGCCATTGGGGCAAACCGAGCCAAACGGCCTAGCCGCCCTAGAGGTAGCACCCCAAGGCGTAATCAACGTCATCCATGGCATCATTGAGCCAGCAAGGGTTTGCGAGCTCAGAGGGATGATTAAGAAAGCCGAGCACATGAGGGAAGTGCTCTCCGTTCAGCCCGCTGTGAAGAAAGGGAAGACCGAGGAGAAGGACATCCTTACCTTTTCGAGCAGGGACTTAGAACGGATCCAGATGCCCCACAATGATGCCCTAGTGATAACTCTTCGCGTCAAGGACTTTGACATCAAAAGGATCTTGATCGATCAGGGGAGTTTGGTCGAAATTATGTATTACGATGCGTTCAAACAAATGAAGTTGGAGGACAAGGACTTGGCCCCTGCAACGTCCCCTTTGGTCGGCTTCAACTCTCAGCCAGAATGGCCGGTAGGGAAGATCATATTGCCGGTCAAAGCGGGTTCAGTCACAAAGCAAGTAGAGTTCTGGGTGCTCAAAGTCCCATCCACCTACAACTTAATTTTGGGCAGGGGCTGGTTGTACGCCATGCAAGCAGTAGCGTCGACTTACCATCAGGTTTTGCACTTCCTGGCGCCAAGCGAACAAATAGAGAAGGTTCGGGGAGACCATGTGATGGCTAAACAATGCTTCGTTGTGGTAAATGGCAGCCGAGCAGCCAAAGGGTTCGTCCAAATGATAGAGGGACTGGAAGGGAAGGAAGTCTTGAAAGACGTAGGAAGGAAGGCCGAGGAAAAATCGGTCGAGGATTTGGTAGAGGTGCGAATTGATGAGAACGATCCAACCAAGTTCTTCCTTTTGGGATCATCCCTGTCCAACGCTAAGCGACATGAATACGTTGACTTTCTGATCTCCAATATGGAAGCCTTTGTGTGGACGCCTTACGATATGCCTGGCGTCGACCCAAGCTTCGTCTGTCATCGGTTGAATGTCTTCCCCAATGCACGTCCGGTCATCCAAAGGATACGCCGCTCAGCCTTGCACTATGCCGAGGTAGTGGCAAAAGAAGTGAAGAACTTATTGGAAGCTGGGGCTATAGAGGAAGTGCAATACCCTCGATGGATATCCAACACGGTAGTCGTTCTGAAAAAGAATGGCAAATAGCGAGTCTGCGTTGACTACAAGACGGTCAACCATACATGCCTAAAGGATAGCTTCCTCCTCCCTCGAATTGACCAGTTGGTGGACTTGACCGCTGGCCATCAGAGGTTTAGCTTCCTGGATGCGTATCGCGGCTACCACCAGATAGCCATGTATGAACCGGACCAAGAGATCACATCGTTCACTATCCCTAGAGGCCTGTATTGTTACAAAGTCATGCCGTTCGGATTAAAGAACGCTGGGGCAACTTTTCAAAGGATGGCAACAAAGATGTTCGCTCCCCTTTTAGGCCGCACCATGGAGGCCTACATCGACGATATGGTGGTGAAAAGCAAGGAGAAGTCTCAACACCTCGCCGACCTAGCAGAGATGTTCGCTATACTTAAACACCACAAGCTTCGTTTGAATGCCTCCAAGTGCGCTTTCGGAGTCGGCACTGGGAAGTTCTTGGGCTTTTTGGTCACAAATCGAGGAATTGAAGCCGACCCATCCCAAATCAAGGCGATACAAAAGCTGGAGCGACCAAACTCCACGAAGGACGTACAACATCTTCTTTGGGATGGCGGCCTTGACGAACAGATCTTGGTCGTTCGCGAGCCCTTCTTTAAAACTTTGAAGGCCAAGTTCTTCTGGGATGACGAGTGTGACCGTGCATTGGCAGACTTAAAAGTATACCTTTCCTCAGCCCCTATCTCAGTCACACCTCAGTCGGGAGAAGAGTTGTATCTCTACTTGGCTGTCTCTTAACACGCGGTGAGCGCGGTATTAGTTCGGGCTGAAGGCATCCAGCACCTACCAATCTTCTACGTAAGCAAGACCTTGCTCCCCGCCGAATTGAGATATCTACCGCTAGAAAAATTAGCCCTGGCCCTGATGATATAGTTGTGCTAACCGAGTTTCCGCTTAAGGTACTCTTTGAAAAGGCAGACTTTACCGGGTGAATTTTGAAATGGGCTGTGGAATTGGGGCAATACGACATCAAGTTCTGCCCGCGCACCACAATCAAGGCTCAAGCCCTTGCAGACTTTGTGGCGGAATTTGCCCCTGGAATGCATCCGGTTTGCCCGGTTGATTTGGCCAGTGCGGATTTGGCACGGCCCGCGGTTCAGGCAATGGCGACACGTGTTGGCTCGCAAGTAGAAGAAGAGCGAGTGGTGACCGAACTAGCGGAGCCGGGTAACTTATTGGAAGACGAACTCGACCAAGACAAGGAAGGAGACCAGAATGCGCTGACCAGAGATTTGGAATTGAAAAGCTCCCAAAACCCCTCTGATTGCTGGAAGCTGTTCATTGGTGAGATGTGGAAGCTCTTCGTCGATAAGGCATCCAACAGACATGGGGCCGGGCTGGGTATTGTACTAACCTCACCTAACGGGCTGGTTATCGAGCAAGTAATTACACTCGGCTTCCCAGCATCCAACAACGAGGCGGAGTATGAAGCCCTCCTTGCTGGACTAAGAAGCGCATTGAGAATGAAAACGTCAGCCCTTATGGTATTCAGCGACTCCAAATTGGTGGTCAATCAGGTCTCTGGGAAGTATGAGGCCAAGGATGAGCGAATGACGAAGTATCAGGCGTTGGTGCGCGCAGAGATCAAGAAGTTCGCCGCCATAAGAGTGGAACAGATCAACCGTGAAGAAACCAACACAGCCGATGAATTGGCCGGGCTGGCATATACCCAGACAGCTTTTCCTAACCCCTTAATGATAGAATTTTTACCTCGGCCAAGCATTGAGGAACCAGAAGTGCCCGAGATATTCTGCACCGACTTGGGACCTTCCTGGATAGACCCCATCATCGCCTTCCTAAAAGATCGAATTTTGCCAGAGGAAAAGAAGGCGGCCAACAAGATCCGGGCTAAGTCAGAGCAGTTTTGGCTCTCTCCATCCGAAGCCTTGTACAAGAAGTCTTTTACCGGGCCGTATCTGAAGTGTGTCCACCCCGCCAAGGTGGAAGCCTTCCTCTATGAGATCCATGAAGGCATCTGCGGGAGCCATACTGGGGGCAGATCTTTGGCTTACCGAGCAATCTCCCAAGGTTACTGATGGCCATGCATGCAGACGGATGCGCAGAAATACGTTCGCCGATGTGAAAAGTGTTAGAAATTCGCTCACCAAATCCACCAGCTAGCCAGAGAGTTGCTCTCCCTTATAAGTCCTTGGTCATTCGCACTTTGGGGATTGGATATTGTGAGGCCACTCCCAACTGCCTCGGGCAACCGCAAGTTCTTCATCGCCGTTACCGACTACTTCACCAAGTGGGTTGAGGCCGAGCCATTGGCAACCATAAAGGAAAAAGATGTGAAGAAGTTTGTTTGGAAAAATGTTATCACTCGCTTCGGCATACCAAAGGCCCTCATCTCGAATAATGGCACTCAATTCGATGGGAAACTCTTTCGCGGATTTTGCGAAGAGTTGAAGATCGAGTTCTACAATTCAACGCCGGCCTATCCACAGTCAAATGGTCAAGCAGAGGCCTCAAACAAGACCATCCTGGATGGGCTGAACAAGCGGCTTGAGAAAGCCAAGGGGAAGTGGGCTGAAGAGCTCCCTAATGTGCTATGGGCATATTGCACTACGCCGAGGCGGTCGACCGGAGAGACATCATTCGCCTTGGCCTATGGCATGGAAGCCGTTATCTCGCTGGAAATTGGTATGCCAACCATCCAGTCTGAGAGCTTCCAGCTAGATTTGAACAATGAAGTAGTGGCATTGGAGCTTGACCTAGCCGAGGAAAGAAAGGAACAGGCACTGATCCATATAGCGGCTTATCAGCAAGAACTCTCCAAGAAATACAACAAGGCTGTGCACCCCAGGTTGTTCAAAGTCGGGGACTGGGTCTTAAGGAAAGTGATAGGCAACACGACGGTCCCAAGTGAAGGAAAACTTGGTGCAAATTGGGAAGGACCATACAAGGTGACTAGCCTTGCAGGCAAAGGGGCATACCATCTGGAGGACTTAGACGGTAAAGCTATCCCCAGACCATGGAATGCAGCCAACCTTAAGATTTTCTACTTTTAAAATGTACTTGCTTTTGTTGCTTCTAGACCTTTAGCCTTTTGGCACGTAATGTAAAAGATAGCACTGCTTTTTGTAATGAAAAATAGCCCTATTGTTCTTTTGGATTATATCTTTCTGTACGAATGACATGGCAAGGATACTGGGCCACTATGGATGCCAGGGGCAAGGAGACCAACTGCAGGCGGCGTAGATTCCACTCGGTATATAGAAACAGACCGCACAAACAGTTGGTGAATTGTCCAATTTGTGTAGGGACCGAGCTGATTTCTGCTCGCCCAATTGGGATGTTGGCATCATGACCAACTTAAGCGAAATATTGGTGTTTTGCCCGATGTAAAGGCCGAGCTGATCTTGCTCACCCAAAATGAAATGTTGGTGTTTTGTCCAACCAATAAGAGCCGAGCAGATTTTGCTCAGCCGAGCGATCTGTTGGTGCCTTGTCCAACTTACAAAAAGCCAAGCTGACTTTGCTCAGACAAAAGAAATGTTGGCGTTCTATCCAACTCAAAAGGCCGAGCTGATTTTGCTCGGCCACATTAAAACATTGGTGTTTTGCCTAATTTAAAGGGCTGAGCAGGTTTTGCTCGACCAAAATGAAATGTTGGTGATTTGTCCAACTCCCTTTAGCGCCGAGCAGATTTTGCTCGGCCGAATGAAAATGTCTGGGTTCATTCAAAAAATTGAAGAACCAAGCTGCTAGTTGTGATTCGCGAACATTTAAGTTGAAGCAATTCTGAGTTTAGCTTGGCATATTGCGCAGCATAGCCGACCTACCAGTTAAGATTCACTAAAATTTGAATGAAAAAATTTTGTCGACCGAACAGAAATAGAAGATCAACGAGCAAAAAGTTCAAGTTTCATTGATCAAGGCAATTGCATTACAAATGTGGGGCATAGCCTGGTTACATTCAAAAACGAAGAAGCAACGAAAATGGAAGGGGGCACATCAATCCAATTCCAGGTCAACAGTCTGCTCGGCGACCTCGACCGTTTGCTCGGGCAAGCCTTCCTCTGCCTCGTCGTCAGCCCCTTCCACCGCGACAACCTCCCGATCGGCCACTTGATCTTCGGCATCTTGAGATGCTTCGGGAGAAGTTTGCTCGGTTTGTTGCACAACGGCGGCTTCCTCCTCGGCTTCCTTTCTGGCTTCTTCGATGAGCCTTTTCTGCGCGGCGCTTGCATAGGCCTGCATATAGTGTAAAATGAAGGCAGCAAGAGGATTCAGGAATATATTAGCGTCTTGACCAAGGCCAACTTTTTCCACGACAGCTTTCCAACCGCACTGGAAAAAGATGTCCTTGGTCGCCTGCACTTGCCGTTCATACGTCTTCTCACCTTGCGCGTATCCTCAGTCTTCGGCGTCGTCAACCGCCTTATCCTTCTCTTCCTTGTGGGCGTCGCGAAGTTTGCGCAGCTCGGCGAGGTACCGAACTTTGGTTGACTTCACGGCCCGTTGTTTGTCCGCTTCAGCTAGGTCTAACTTTTGGCTTAGCGTATCTCGCTCAGCCTCAACCGCCTCCTACGCGGCCTTGAGCTTTGCTATCTCGGCAGCTTGGGCCTTGTTCTCAGCAATGGCATCGCACAGACTCCGCCGCACCGCGGTCACACGTTCATGTGCGAGATAGTTCTTTTGCGCGGCCTGCAAACAAGTGAAAGATTGTTAGCATTATGGAAACCGAGCAAAAACCGAGCAATAACTAGAAAAAGAAGACTGACAACTTACCAACACTATGGATTTCGCCGCCGAGCGGAGGACCTTCAGGTCGAAAAGCTTGTCATGTTTTTTCATGTCGGCGGACAGGATCAACCCCTTGGTCATGTTAAAACCGAGCGAGTAGTCCTTGTCCGCGTAGACAGAATCTGCCGCAGAAACAGCACGACCTTGGTATTTGAATTCTGGAGACCAAACCAGGGGGGCACTTGGGCTCTTGGATGGCCCACTGATGTGTTGTTCGGTTTAGTCCCCGAGATCGGTCGAAGCTTGCTCGGTGGAGTCCTCATCCACCAGGTGTTGTTCGGCCAGATCTTTCCTTGGGCGCTTCTTCGACCGACCAGCTGGTTGTTCACTGGCAAGAGCCAGCACAGCTCCTTCATTTTGCCCAGCTGGAGTGGAGGAAGTCCCCCAGAAGGTTCTGGTGGTTGGGAGTCGCTCGGTTCACCGGTGATCATTGATTTGATAGCCCGGATTTTTGCCATTTTTTACTCGGCAATGAGGGGAACAAGTTTGATTGGCGGAAGATTCGGGTCAGGTTCTGGGAAAGGAGCACGAAGAAAGTCGGTGACCCAGCTTTTGCACAGCGCTTTGTAGTTGTAAGTCGGTTCAAAGCGGCGGACCGGTGACTCCATTTCGCCGGATGATCTGTGAACTCGATGGCCTTCGATTAAGGCGATGAGTCCTCTGCCAAGTGCTTGTAATCTGCAAAAAGAAGACAAGTGTTGGATCGGCATAGAGAGAAACTAATGCAGAAAGAAGATAGTGCGGTTAGCCGAGCTACTCACCTGCACTGCCAAAATCTTTCCTAATATACCAGCCCGGTATGGGTGCCTCGGTGTCCTCGTAATGACCAGACACCCACAGAAAGTCATCATCATTGGTTTCCTTATCCGGGTTGCCCTCAATAAGTTTTGCTCGGCCCTTCTTTACCTTCAGGTACCAGCAAAACCCGCCTTTATTCTTGCTGAGGCTGTATTAATGAAATATCTCGGCGAGGCCGAGATTTAAACCGAGCCTCCTATTCAGCTCGACCACGCCATTTATTATTTTGTACATGTTGTTGGAGACTTGGGTCGGACAAAGCCTTGTCTGCCTCAAAAACTCGCAGATCAAGGACTGGACCGAGAAGCGAAGCCCTCCGTCTACTATGGATACGACCGTAAAGGAGCACCGGTCTAGGTCGCCCCATAGTGTATCTCCCTTCTTAGCCAGCTCTAAAACGACATCGTCTAGAATGTTGTACTCCCTACGAAACTCGGCTAGCGCACTGGGCGAGCTTACCATGAATCGGTGCTTCCCCATCTATCTCGGTTTTATTCGGTTATTTAATTTGTTTCTCGGTGAAAAATTTTGGTGTGTTTGCTCGGACGTTGAGCTTCACCAGTGGTAATGCTGAAGGGGCCTAGTCGGTCCTAGTGTGTTCTGCATTGTTAAGAAACAAGTCCAAGGGTTAGCACGGCATAAATTGCACGGCTTCAAATGTGGATCTTTTAGCTCGATGAAAGGTTTTTGGGTGTTTGACCGGTCCGACCCCTATCTCGGCTCGACTACTTGGCCGAGTTGGCCTTCCTAGTTCGGTTCTGATCCCTACTTTCAGCTCGGTTGCAGCCTCAACGGGAAGCCACAAACTAGTTTTTACTCGGCTGAAGTTCTATTTGTGGATCTAAATTGCCTACTTAGCTTGGTTCTACCCAGATTCAAGCAGTTCGTCCTAAGTTTAAAGTTTGTACAGAGTTGTTTGAAGGAGCAGGGGCATGGAGGCCCCATCCTCCCATCTGATTCCGGTTTTCCCTAGGGTGTTCAAATGTTGCCCCGAAGAAAGGGCATCAGCAAGATTCTGACATTCAAGTTCAGAACCCAGAAAACCAAAAATGAAGAACAAGCATGAAGATCTGGAAAATGGAAACAGAAAACGCAATGGAGTAGATAAACTTACCAAAACCAGACGACAAGCAAGGTTCGACTCCACGAGCTCATTGGCAGTCTCAGAATGAATAGGAACGAATGGAGATGATGTAGAACGCAACAAAGGCAACAATGGCGGAAGCTTAAAGGTTGGAAGCTAGGGTTTTAGACTCAGAGTGAGAATGAACAGTGAGGGGGCAAAAGTGACCCCTCGAATATGTATTAAAAGCGGTGGGAAGCCCAAAGACGGCATTCGTTTGAATTTTGAGCACGAGGAAGACAGCTGTAGGGTTTGTACGGTCCCAATGAGGTGAAGCCACGTGGCATAGAGAAGGGGGCTTTGTCAGTACGGCTGTACGACCCTTGACAAGACTGCAGGCTCAAGTTAAGGGCCGACTAAGTGATATAGCACGGCGATAGATTTTGTCCCAATCACGCTCGACTCGAGACAGGCGCAACTCAGGGACCGATCAAAATGGTATAGCTCGGTCCCAATCACGATTAGCCTGAATGGGATTAAGGGGCAATTGAGATGGGAGATTTGCACCGACAGTACGGTCGAGCTACGGTAACGTGGGTTAGTCAAACCTCACGATGCCGAGCTGTTTTCCCGGTTGGCGTGGCTTTCTGGCCCGTCGTGCATGGTCGAGGAGATTGGCCGACCAGGCATGAACTGAGGCCTGGCCGGGCTATGCCTTGAAAGACATTCGGCTTGGCGCGCCTTTATCTGACACAATCGAGCTATCGATAATCCGGAAAGAATCTAGGCCGAGAAGGGGACCGGCATGCTTCACTTTCAGTTGGCCCGGAAGGAATTCGGACCGGGATGATGGTCGGCGTGCGCCCGGCCGGCTAGATCGGTAGCTCGGTCGTGTTGGCTGCAGTTGTGATTTTTCGAAGGGATAGGCCGGTCGTGGTACTCCGGTGAAGTGAACCACCTGGGCCAATGGCGTGAGGGAGAGGAAATCTGCTCCAGGCACGCGTCAATACCGTTTGGCAGTTGTGCATGTACTGGTTGGGGATTTGGCCTTTACACGCGTAAGGTGGTAAGAGGCGAGCACGACCACCGATCTAGGAAATGACAGCAGGGGTAGTGCACGCACAATCCAGAGGCTGCAAGAAATGTTAGAGGTAAGCCATTGATGCCATCTGAAACACAGTCTCTCTCTCTAACTGCCTTATTCTTCCTCAAGTGGTCTGACTTGATCGTCGGAGGGTCTATTCGGCAAACCACCGCCGGGCAGCTCACCGTTTCTGTGTAGCCAGGTTAGACGCCGTCACGAGAAGCTTGAGTCCAAGGAGTACGGAAAGCACTGGATATTTCGCCCCCGCACACATCACATATGGAAAATGATAATTTTATAATTTTTATAGAAATTTCTTTTATCAAAATTATCTGGTAGTGACATTTTTCAAAAAATAAGCCACCTTTAATGGATTTTTTTTTATCAGAATTATGTGTTAGTGACCTTAATTAATCTGTATAAATATTGTGTTTGTATAACATCCATATAATAAAGCAACTTGATTTTTGAAAATATCTTAGAGACACATTGGAATGGTAATAGCCTCTTTTGGGACTATACTATTTTTGTAATTTTTTTACTTTTCACAAAAAAAAAAAAAAATGTATAGAAAAGTAGAGAGAGATGTGATAACTTATCGTGACTTTTTAGCTTTTTGACTAAAATATAGGGGTTGTGTGGGGTGTCTTAAATAAGTGCACTTTTTATCTTTTTAAACTAAAAAATTGAGGAAAAAATATAGATGTTTGGGTTAACTTTTTGACTTCTTATGAAAAAAATGTGTATTAAAAATTGTATAAAGAAGTGTGTATGAGAAGATTGTGTAGTACGTCGTACAGATTGGCAATCAGTCGACTTAGTGAATACATGGGAAGAAATTGCCTCCTTTTCGGGCTTTGATTGGACGGTGTTGTTTGGCCCGTGGGAGCCCACCACGGATCCCTTTTTCTAATCAGAACCGTTCAATGTGTAGAACTCGTCAAGTACTATGTGCTTGTAAAAAATCACGTTGATTGGATATAAATAGCTATCTGATCGTGTTAGTTTTTTTCGTCAACTGTTAACTATAACACCATCCAATTTTTAAACAAAACTAATTTAATCATATAGTTAGCGATATCCGATAAACATGATTTTCTATAGGCATATAGTACTAGACGTATATTAATTTTTTATATTTTTTTAGTGAATAGTGATAATTTTTTAACTTTTTTAATAACTTTTTGATTTTTTAACTTTTTTTACACTTGCCAAACCAGCCCTTAATCTCCAAATGAGGTAGATGGTTTATTGAACTCACAAAATCCTAGCCAAAAATGTCAATTTCAGCTACCCTTAAATCTTACCCCAAATCTCATCAGCTATCCTTAAATCCCTCCCCAAATCTCGCCAAATCCAAATATATGCAACAAAATTCTTTCGACTTACCCAAATCTCTACCACTTTTGTTTCAGAACAACTTTTCAAATCTCAATCTAAAATTCTTAAATTTTTACATTTCAAAATAATTAAAAAATATCATACTTAATTTCTATTGAATCATATTTCATTTATTTAAAAAAGAAAAGAAAAAAAAAATCACAATAATTGTTGAAAAATTCACTCTAGCAATCGTCTAAAACATTAGGTTTAGTGGATTTTTTTTCTTGGTGAGAGGTGTACTATTTGTAAAATAGTTCAGTAAAAAGTCCTTTTGTTAGTTTTGGAGGACATTTTGTTTCTAATTTTATCCCTTAATTTATCTGTTAACTTTTCATTGACTATTTGTTCAAATTATATCTATTTGTTCAAAGTTTTTGAATATCTGTTCAATTTTTTCTCTTTATCTGTTTGAATATATGTTCAAATTTTGTTATATGTCCAAATTATATCTGTCTAATTTTTTTATTTGTACGATTTTTTTTATCTGTTCAATTTTTTTTCCTATAGAAACAAATCTTATCTTTTATTTTATCTGTTAAAAGAAATTGTTCCTCAACAATTTGGATTTTTCTCGGTAGCCAAACAACAGATCTATGTAGATCTGATCTTTTTTTTTTTTGGTTGAAATACAAAGCTATCTGTTCAAATATTGTGATCTGTGCACAGTTTTTTTTTTTTTTTTTGAACGAGGGCAGATGCACTGTTTGGATGCTGAGAAAATGCAAAAAGAAGAGAGAGATCTGAAACAACTGCAAAAACAACAACAATCATCAACAACAACTAAAAAAAACATATATATGTGTGTAGATTTGTTTTAGATCTGTGGTAGTTCTGTTCATCAACAACTAGATATGTTCATTATACACACGTATTAGATAGATCACAAAGAGAGAGAGAGAGAGTTGATGATGATGAGAGGTTTCATAGAAAATCAGATCATTGACGGAGCTTCTCGTCGTTGAACTATGGCTTTGTCGGTGATAACGATTGCTTCATCGATCTCTCTAAAGGCGGAGAAAAGGGTGCGGAGTTTGTGATGGTGGTTTCCCAACCAAGCTTGCGGCTGGAGGAATTGGAGTAGACATTTGATTGAACGGAGGAGAGGACGTCGGGGTGGCAGAGGAGAACGGGGTGGAGGATGTCGAGAAGCTGGTCATCGTCGTCGGGAGAGAGGAGTGACGGAGCGCCACCGTTGGTAGTGGCGAATGCGCGACTGTTCTCTTCGACTTTGCACCCTGTAAAACTGTTGAAACCCTAGATAGAGAGAGAGAGAGAGAGAGAGAGAGAGAGAGAGAGAGTGTGTGTGTGTGTGTGTGACAAATAAACCCTAGATAGAGAGAGATGATGAGAGAGAGGATTGGTTTTTGTTTTTAACTTTCCCCGGGTCATAAAATATAGAATGAATTACGCTAACGGTTCCTATAGTTTGAGACTTGTGTTATTTTGTTCTTAATTTTTCAATTGTGACACATTTGACCTTAAATTTTGAATCTTATTCCAAATAAGGACAATCGATGATACCATTAGATTTTTCAAGGGCAAAAATGTCAATTTGATAAAATATAAACTAATTTAACAAAAATAAATTTCACGAAAATATTTTTAAATTTTTAAAAATAATTTCTACCCACTAAAGGTAAAATTATGTAAAATTTATAAATCTTTTATACATTTATTTATTTATTTTTACTAAATCATTTTGTATTATGTGTTTGGATGATAATCATGTAATGATAATTGTTTTTATTTTCATTAAATTAGTTTTTATTTTTCCAAAAGTCAAATATGATAACAACTTTGATATCATTATTAAACCAATCCATTAAATCAAAAAATTCAAAACTAAATACATTTCATATATTAAATATATCGATTACTCATTGCATGATCATCATCCAAATATATAATAAAAATTAATTTGGTAAAATAAGTTAATAAATAAATGTTTAAAAAATTTATCAATTTTACATAATTTTATCTTTGTTAAGTAGAAATAATTTTTAAATTTTAAAAATATTTTTTTGACATTTATTTTTGTCAAATTAGTTTATATTTATCAAATTGACGATTTTGCCCTTAAAATTAAGCAATGATATCTTCAATTGTCCTTATTTGGATCAAGATTTAAAATTCAGGGTCAAATGTGTCATAATTAAAAAATCAAGTACCAAAGTGATACGAGTCCCAAACTATAGGAACTGTTAGTGTAATTCGCCCTAAAATATATGTGTGTGTGTGTGTGTTTGTGTGTGTGTGTGTGTGTGTGTGTGTGTTTAATTTGATCATTTTATAGGAGTTTGTCCTTATGCATGAAGTATTTTAAATAGGGTTGAGCAGCAAATATACCGATCTGTTCAAACCAACCTAACCGAACCGATCCACTGCATTTTGGACGGATGCGTGATGACGAGCAGATGGTTGCCGATTGATTTTTTCCAATCCGCCTAGTTTTGGACGGATGACGGATTTGAGATTCCTTTGACCGCAACCGAACTGCCAAACCACGAGTACGTCTAGTAATTTGTAAGACTTTGTACTTTCAATTTGTTTAAATATTCTGTTTGTGTTTTTAATTAAAAAAGAGTTTAAATATTCTGTTGAATATATTTTGTTGAAAAAGAGTTTTCAACTTGAATATATTTTTTGAATTGAAAAAAATAAATTTATTATTTATCTATATTTTTTGGTTTTTAAATCTAACTCTAAAAATAATAAATAAAAAAGATGATATATGCTGGTTGGTTTTTGTTTTCAAAAACAGATATAGATGTAACAATACAAAGGCATACAATCTCTACTACTGTTCTGTTCATGGTTTCGGTGGTTCGAATTATTTTTATATTTTAAGAACCATAAATTGTAATATTTTATATGGATGAAACATATTGTGATTGTAATATATGGATGAGGTATGCAGTGATTGTAATATTCTAAAGTTTCAAACTTTTTTTCTTCGGATGAGATATACATATAATATTTTTTTAAGTCATTGACTATAATACTTTCTTTTTTTTTGAGAAAGTACACAAGTTGAATTGTATCGAAAATTTATAAAATTTTAAACTGTCAATCTATCAATCTACTCAATCCACATCCGTCAAATTGATGGACGGATGCGGATTGATTTTCTCCAATCTACTAATTTGGCAGACGGATGACGAATTGAAGGTTCCGTGGTCGAAACCAACCTTGTCCACCCCTAATTTTAAAGTGTGAATCTTTGAGAAAAGAAAATCCATAATAAGATTTATGGACTGAATGTCCTAAGTGTTAGTTTTTTTAAATTAAAAAAAAAATACAAAATATAATAACAAATAACTAACAAGATAAATGTTAAAATTTGGAATTCAAAATTGTTAACACTATCCCATAATTTATGATTTTTAAAAGGTCTATCTCCTGGTTATGACTTTTAAAAGGTGAGTATTATCATTTTTTTGTATTGTTATTTATTTGTCTATAGGAAAATTCAATATCTACTTATAATCTATTTGTAATTAATTTTTCTTTATTTGGAAACAATTTTTATCTATTAAATACAATTATTCTTTTTTATTGTTTCTAATCAAGAGTCATAAAATTCTTATTTTTCCCTATTGATGTTATCCAAGCTCATGCAGTTTTAGTATAGTAAATCCATCATCATCTAACTTCTAACAATCATCAATATTAACGTCACTGTTTGTCATCGAGTAGGCAAAACTAATGTAAAGTGAAACTTTAATTGGTTTATTGAATCCAATTAGGGACACAATTCAGATGCATGTTTGGATTTTGTGAATTTTTTATTTATTTTTTTATTATTATTATTATTATTATTATTATTATTATTATTATTATTATTATTATTTTGCTAGCATTGATTTTATTTTATGTTGAAGATTCTTAATCATTTACATATATTTTTTGAGTTTCTGTTATTTTTAACAAAAATATAAAGTAGATGAATCGGTAGATAAGAGAGGAAGATCGAAAATGAAAGAATGGTGGGTGAAGCAAATGATGATAGATAACACCCTATATATGTAATGGATAGATTATTCGCAAAGGGCGCATTAAATAAGAGAGTCATGTTTTTCAGTTAATTTCTAGATGTAAGATGAGACAATTTATTTTCATGATGTATGTGTTAGAGGATTTACAAAGATAATTGAATTTTATAGAAGATACCAAGCGAGTTGGCC
Organism: Camellia lanceoleosa; assembly: GCA_025200525.1. Classification (NCBI taxonomy): domain Eukaryota; kingdom Viridiplantae; phylum Streptophyta; class Magnoliopsida; order Ericales; family Theaceae; genus Camellia; species Camellia lanceoleosa. Next base: position 119,526,365 of record CM045769.1, on the reverse strand, counting down.
AAAAGTTGAGAAAATTTTAGAAGTTGCTACCAATGTTATATCATGTTAATCTTAACAAATAATTATTAAAATATATTGAATTTTGTTTTGGTAATTAATTTTGAATAATTGTGAAAGAAAATAATCATATTCAACTTTGTTTTGATTATTAATTCAGAATAATTATTAAAGAAAATAGAACAAAATCTACTTTACCTCCCTATGATATGGCCCGATAGCATTTTATCCCTTATTGTTATGAATAGTTTAAAATTTTATTTCATTGTAAATGCCTTTAAGCACGAGTCATTTGCTAGCTACATATATAACAAATAAATAAAACTTTAGGTAATATTTGGTAATGTTTACATTTTTTATTTATGTTTACAAAAATTTTATAAACTGATTTTTGTTTATTTTAAAAAAAACATAAACTATAAACACGTTTGGTTTGAACAAAATATTTGAAAAATTTTAAATATATAAACTAAAAAATATGTTTGTTCAGGCCTAAAATATTTATATTTATTTTTTATTATTTATGATAATGGGATTATACACATTATAATTGGAAAAAAAATAATTGGAAAAATTAATTGGAAAAAAATTAATTGGAAAAAAAAATTATTTGAAAAAAAAAATTGTCAATCAAGTTTTTAAATTTCTATTTAAAAACCAACGTAAACTCATTTTTTGAGTTTACGTTTTTTTCCCCAAATTTATAAACTGAGACAACTATTTATAAACCAAAAAAATTATTAAATAAATTTTTATGATAGTTTGTTAATTTTTTATAAATATAAACTGAAAACTGAAAATGAAATAATTACTAAACAGACTATATTTTCTATATATAAATTATTTGTTTAAATTTTACAACAAAATAATCTCGTTGTGCTGACCCAAGCTCCACCCCCCAAAAATCAAACGGATAGGCTAAGGTCTAAATTTTATTTTAATTTTTAAAAATTTGGCGTGTGATTGGGATTTACATTATTTAATATTGAAAAGTATATATAAAGTGACTTAAAAAAATATAAAAAATTTAAAAAGTATATATTGATTTTAGGGCAAATTACAAACACCCCCCTTGAGGTTTGATAAAAATATAGATTTCCCCCTGAGGTTTGAGAAATTACAAATTGCCCCCTGAGAGTCAAATTTTCATAACAAATTAGGAAAAATTAGGGGGGAATCTGTATGAAAATAAAAACCTCAGGGGGCAATTTGTTATGGAAATATAAACCTCAGGGGGTGGGATGTAATTTCTCAAACCTCAGGGGGGAATCTGTATTTTCGCCAAACCTCGAGGGAGTGTTTGTAATTTACCCTTGATTTTAATAAAAGTGCATTAAATTTAGTAGAAGTGTTTTGTGTTATTCAATTTTTTTGTCATTTACTTGTGAGCACTTGTTAATAAGGCCATAATAAAAAATAAATACAAATAAAATAGTTGATAGCTCAAAACATGGTAAAACCTTGTACCTTTTCTTTTTTAACATTGGGAGGGAAATTTTCATTGTAAAATCGATAAAAAAAATTAGATCAATCTAGCACAATGGTATCATAAGATTTTAAAAAGAGATAAATAACCTCTATAGAAGGGAGGCCTCCATAGAGGAGGAGAAAAGGCTCCCATAGGGTAGGAAAACAAATCTCTACACAGGAAGAATTATTATATTAACAAACTAAAAATTAAAACACCAAATAAAAAAAAATCAAATTCAAATCGCCACCGAACTTATCCAAAACTTCACTGCTCCACAACCTTCAATTTGAAATCTAAAGACCCTACCTCTACTGGTCAAAATAGAATATTAAGATTGAAGTGATCTTCTCACTACTAGAAATATGACTTTTTGCGTCTATATTTTTGCGACTGATTATTTAATCGTCACAAAAAGTCACTTTTTACATTAAGAAAATCACAAAATCATTTAAAACAATCATGTTCTTAAAAATAAATAAATAAATAAAAATTCATCTAAAACAGACCTATATCTCCCTTTCACTCTTATTTTCCAAATTTGTCTCCAACAGTGGTGTACCTCATTTCTTGTGGTTGCCTAATCTCTCTCTCTCTCAAAATCTCTCTCTCGCTTGAATCTCACTAATATCTAAATCTCTCTCGCTTGTCTAAATTTGAATCTTGCTTGAATCTCACTCTCAAGATTTGAAGATTTTGATCGGCTGTTGATGAAGATTTCGATCGGCTGTTGATGAAGATTTCGATCGATTCATAATCGAGATTCATAATCAAGATTCATAATCAGTAAGCTACTTTCTATGTATGAATCCAAATCTCGATCGGCTGTTGATGAAGATTTCGATCGATTCATAATCAAACTAGTGAAGCCAACTGTGTTTTTTGCTAAACCTCAGGAGAGGTCATTTTAATTTACCCAAATAAACATGTAGCTTTCCAAAAATCATGATTACCACACACTCAACCAGTCTAGAAAAATCCAACCCAACCATCCAAAAGTACAACCAATTTATAACAAATGTCTCATTATAAAAGTAAGGATATTAAATTGCTCTAAAGAGTTCAATAATTCCACATATAAGTTTTCTTTTGGTAGGTATCTGCATGGGGTATTTTTTTGATTAACATATATAGTTTTGTGTGTGTATATATATCATCAGGTTATAGTTGAGGACAAAAACTTCCTATCAAAAGCACATGCAACTCCTTTCTCAACTGATCATATGAATTTTCCAAGGATCTTTGCTCATGTCAAGTGCATACAGGAAAATAAATGATATTCAGGTTGGAACATAAGCATGCACCAGACTGCTAAGGATTAGCAATTTAACTACATACCGTGGTAGATCCAGGTTACAATTGACAACTAAGAACAAATTCCTCAGGGTAGAAATAATTACAGCAGTTGCTAATAAAAGGTTCACGGAACTACCAAATGGCTTTTCATAATCGGTAAGCTACTTTCTATGTATGAATCCAACTCTCTGTCTCTCTTTCTCTCTATTTATATATACACACAACCATATGTCTCACTCCTTCGTGTTCCTTGTTTCTCTCATTCTCTTTCTTTCTCTCTCTAACCTCCATCTCTCTTCTCTATGTCCATGATCTTAGGTTAGGATTTGATCCAGAGAAGAAAGGAAAAGCAGCAGGTATGGTAACTCTTACTTACACAATGATCGCTGTTGTGATTCACATATTTTATGATTTTGTTTCTAATTTTAATTTTAGCTTTACAATCATGATATTGTGCGTTGTGCATTCCTTGTTTCTTCATCGCATCTGGATATGTGCCATTTTCCTGTTTTTATTATTTTAAAATCACTTGGTGAGGAGGAGACATTGAACCTCCATGATTGTTATGGTACATATGATTCTATTTCTATAGAACGATCTTTATATTTTTATTTTTTTAGTTTTAAATATATATATTTTGTAATTTGTGCATACTTGTTAATCATATAATGTGTGACTAAGTAAAATTTAATAATTATTCTTGCAATTTGATAGCAGAATTATGTCTTAAAAAAATACAAGTTGGACGGATCTCCATCACACATTTTTAACTAATTAAAATGTGTGTTTTATTCGATCACCTTGGAAATTACACAATCGAAATGATTTTTATCTATTCACGACATGTCATGATTGTTGTTTCTAAGTGCTAGTATATGTACTAGAGACCAGAGTAATGAATTCTTATTGTGAAAATGCACCCATATCCAAGAATTTTTAGCAGTGAGAAGGGAAAAAAACTGATATAGTGCATTCATTACTACAACAATTGGCAAAAAAATTGAAAAAACTGATATACAACAGCTAGCAAAAGATGATGGTCAAGAAGACCAAAAAACCCAAAATCAGGAATTATTAGATCGAAAGAAAGATCATGTAAAGATGCTACGACCAAACTGGGCCTGAATCACTAACACTTGTTTTCATATATCTTGTGTGAATGAAGTCTATTAATTGAAAACATAGCTCTAGGAATATTCCAAATGTTTGCATTTGTCTTGTGGGTTAAAAATTGGCTTCCCTGGATCCACACCATGTGCATTCATTACTTTCTTGTATTTCTTGACATTTTATTTGAGGAATTAGAGTTTCTTATATGAAATTTTGACTCTCTCCACAATATATAACAAAACTTTGTTGTTGCAATTGCATCTGAATAATGTCCAGTGCCTTGATCTTCTGGATAAAGAAAAAGAACTAAAATCAGAGAAAATGGGTGTTCAAATTTTATTTGGTGTACTTTTTGAATTATAATATGCACTTGTCATTGTGATACTTTGTAAACTCATTCTTTTTATTGATGTGTACAAAAACAGTTAAAGAAATAGAAAGATGAACAAGAATTGGATTGATTTGCCAAATCGGATGTCAGTTGATTACGTGAATGGGATTGATAACTTCTTGAGATTTGCATACAATAATAGAGATGAAAGTTCATTGATTAGTTGTCCATGTCGATTTTGTAGTAATCGATACAATTTTTCACAAGAGGTTGTAAGGGAGCATCTTATTTCCAATGGATTTGTAAAAAAGTACAAAAATTGGATTCATCATGGGGAATCATACGTTCAATTACTTGGTAACCAAGAAAACCAAACATTAATGGAGGATTCAACGACTAGAGATGATGTGGTTGGGATGGTACAAGAGGCCCTGGGAATTCCATATATGAGTGTTGAGAATGATGAATTAACTGCAAGTGATCCAGCCCAAGCAGAAGCAAGTGATCCAAGCCATGTAGAGGAAGATGATCCAATTCAGATAGGGGCAAATGACGAAACTTTGAAATATTTTAAACTTTTAGAAGATGCACAAACTGATCTGTACCCAGGGTGTCACAAATTTACTTCACTATCATTCATTGTTCAAATTTTGCATATGAAGGTGCTCAATCAATAGACTGACAAGTCTGTTGACATGTTACTTGAACTTTTGAATGAGGCTTTTTCTACGGGCACAAAATTTCCAAGTTCATATTATCAAGCTCAGAAGGTTACTATAGATTTGGGTTTCACATATGAGACTTTTGATGCTTGCCCCAATAGTTGTATGTTGTTCAGAAAAGAGGATACAAAGCTTGATAAATGTTTTATATGCAGTAGTTCTAGATGGAAACAAAATGGTGGTGTTGGAAATGATGACAGGGAATTGGTAAACGGGTAGCAGCAAAACAGATGAGGTAGTTCCCTTTGAAACCAAGGTTGCAGAGATTGCTTATGTCATCGAAAACAGCAAAGCTCATAAGATCGCATGTGGAAGAACGGGTTAATGATGGTGTGTTAAGGCATCCTGCTGACTCCCTCGCATGGAAGGACTTTAATCGGCAAAACACTTGTTTTGCTAGTAATAGTCGTAATGTACGTCTTGGGTTGGCTACAGATGGATTCAACCCATTTAGATCGATGAACATAATTCATAGCACTTGGCCAATTGTGTTGATTCCGTATAATTTACCACCATGGATGTGCATGAAGCAACCAAATCTGATTTTGTCTGTGCTGATTGATGGGCCAAAAGGACTTGGCAATAAGATCGATGTGTATTTGCAACCATTGATTGAGAAGTTGAAGGAATTATAGGATGAAGATGAACAAACATTTGATGCATCAACCAACGAAATGTTTCAATTGCATGCAGCTCTGTTATGGACAATCAGTGACTTTCATACCTATGCCAACTTATTAGGATGGAGTATGAAAGGTGAATATGTTTGTCCTTGCTGCAATGTGAAAACTCAATCATGTTGGTTGAAGCATGGTAGGAAGTATTCATACATGAGTCATCGTCGTTTCTTACCAGTTAATCATAAATTTCGAAAGGATAAAGTGTCATTTAATGGTAGTCGAAAATGGAGACTAAAACCTCAAATGTTATCTGGATCTGAGATGTTGCATCAGTTGGAATCAGAAGGTGTCCTTAGTCAGTACAAGAAATGTTTAGGAGACAAGAAGAGAGGGAAAATAGCGGAAGAAGAAGCCATAATTGGAAGAAAAAAAGTATATTCTATGAATTTCCGTATTGGGAGCACAACTTAATAAGACACAATCTCAATGTGATGCACATAGAGAAAAATATTTGCGATAATATATTGTGGACAATACTAGGAGTTGAAGGAAAATCCAAACATAATGTGAATGCTCGACGTGATTTGCAAGAAATGAATATCAGAAAACCATTGCACTTGCAGTCAAGAGGGTTCAATAAAGTTTATGTACCTCCTGCACAATTCACAATGATCAATGATGAGAAATATGTGTTTCTCAAAGTACTCAAGGAAGTAAGAGTACCGGATGGTTATGCATCCAATATCTCGCGACACGTGCGCTTACAAGATAGAAGTATTTGGGGTCTTAAGAGCCATAATAGTCATATTTTGATGCAACAACTTATTCCTTTAGCTATACGGAGGTCCTTGCCTAAGAATGTGATTGAACCGCTGATTGAGTTGAGCACTTTTTTTAGACAATTATGCTCCAAAGTGAATCGTACAAGTGATTTGGAATATATTCAAGATCATATTGCGATAACTCTTTGTCATCTTGAAAAAAAATTTCCACCATCTTTCTTTGACATAATGGAACACTTGCCTATACATCTTGCTAATGAAGCTTTGATCGCTGGAGCAATACAGTTTCAATGGATGTACCCTATTGAAAGGTTTCTTCTTATATTGAAACAATATGTGCATAATCGAGCTCATCTGGAGGGCTCAATAGCTAAGGGGTATTTGATGGAAGAATGCATGAACTTTTGTTCTCGCTATCTCCTTGATGTGGAAACCAAATCTAATCGACCGAGGAGAAACAACGAAGGTGATAACAACATGGGTCGAGCTGTAGGCAAAAGTACAACATTTTATCTTAATGATAATGAATTACAATAGTGTCATCGATATGTGTTGTTCAACACAAGTTCAGTTGCACTGTTCATGAGGTAATTTATCACTCCCCTAGTATTGTAGAATTCTAAAGTGAAATTTATATGATATTTACCATTCTCTTTCAATTTACACAGCAAACACCTTGAAGTCATTAAGAGCAAAATGCCACGTGCAAGCGATTATCAAATTCAATCTGAGCATTTCGAAACATTCTACACTTGGTTTAAGGACCATGTATATATTTAGACATTTCATTGCACATATCTAAATATACATAAATTTTGAGTTGAAGTTGAAGCTGAATTTATATTTGTCTTTTTAATAGATTCAAACCGTGCGAAGGACAAGTAATATTACATTTACTGAAGAAATCAATAGATTAGGAGATGGCCCTCATACCTTGGCTAGGCGGTTCAATGGTTACATTATCAATGGGTTTCGTTTTCGTGTGAAGGTTGTGGATGATCGTCGGGTGACTCAAAATAGTGGTGTAGCTTTAAAGGCTGATACAATGAGTTATGCTAGTCGGAAGGACAAGAGTCCTCGCGTCGATGTTGTGTACTACTATGGACAGTTGACTGATATTGTCGAAATCCGGTACACTAACAATATGAAATATGTGCTGTTTAAGTGTGATTGGGTTGATAACACTAGTGGGAAAATGGAAGACGCTTTCAAATTCACATTAGTCAACTTCAATCATTTATTGTACCCAACCGATCGTGTTTGCAATGAACCTTTTATATTATCATCCCAAGCCGAGCAAGTTTGGTATGTTCCTGATCCCTTGGAACCAGATTGGCAAGTTGTGGTAAAGATGTCTCAAAGAGGTCTTTTTGATATGAATTCTAATGATGATCCTCAAGTTGAACCCTATATGACTTAACATTTGGAAGACAACGCTATGCTTCGTGATGAAGAAATTGGTTGGATGAGAGAAGGAATAGAAGGAGCAACAATTGATGTTAATGAAGAGTGTTGAACTTCATTTGTGATTGTTGATGAAAAGTTTAAATATTGTTAAAATGTCTCATTCTTAATTGTTGAATTTGTGAGAAATTTATATATGTTTATGTGTTGTTTTATTATCAATTGTAGAGCTTCATAAAGATTTTCTTTCTTTTTATAATGAATGTTTACTTGCTGTGGTGGTTGTTTTTTATTCAATTACAATGTCGGTTCTGATAGTTACGAGCTTAGGAGACATCGTTGTGGACTTGCATAGGGATCTCTGTTCTTTGAAATGGCCAATGCAATTGAGAGGGAAATCACCACCTTGCAATTGAAAGTATGTTAAAGAGTTTATACGTAATATTTATGTTGCAAGTTTTTAGTGTTTGATCTAATTATAAATTATTTGTTGATATAGGAAAAGAAGCTTGTTACAGAGATAAAGAGAACTGCTAAAACAGGAAATGAGGTACATTCTGGGACGTATTTGACTTATTATGTTGTGAAGACTTCAGCTCCTAACTTGAAAAAAAATTGCAGATGACACACAAAGGAGAGCAGATAGATAAGATGAGTCTCTGGAAGAGGGCACACAACCTGAATGATTCCGATGTGGTGGCAATTGTGGTATGTCTATGGTTTAAATGTTTTTACACATATTTTTCTTTTTACCAAACATTGTCCTTACGTTTTCAAAATGTAAGAGGAATATAATGTGCATTTTTGGAAAGTTCCTAAGGAGCAACATACGATTGAGTATTGCGATGGGATTTATCATAAAATCGTTGGGAATGATGGACATGGGTATTGCAAGACCTATGGGAGAGAAGTGCCCTGGAGTGCGGTGTATGCGCGAGGCAACGGTCCATCCTAATCATTAGCAGCCCCTTCATTTATTGATGAGATCACACAGCATGTGACACAAGACGTTGAGTCTAGGTTCACTACGACGATCAAGAACCTAACGGCACGTGTTTTGTTCTTAGAGTCACAGGGTGTGGCTGGGAGTATGAGCTTGAGAGAGGTGCAATACTTACAAATCAACGAATTTTACGTTTTATCAATTTGTATATATACATATGGAAATTATTAACACATTATACTAACATATTGTAGGTGTCAGATGCATCTAGTGGGCAACAAGCTTCAAAAGAAAATGAATAGGTATGCCACTCTACTATATTTCTGCATGTATTTATGATATTTGATGTGTATGAAGTTCTTGAAGGATATCACTATGTTTCCCCATGTATTATGTCGTATTAGGTCTGAAATTTATCTGTAGAGCATATCATATGGACCAAATCTGGTACTGCAAATGGGTTTTCTTCAGACTGTAATCTGATTCAATTGCAAATGGGTTTTCTTCACGGACATCACCTTCTTCTCCTTGTCCTTGTACATTCCATTCTTTTCCTCTCTTATCAAGTCCAATCTCTAGGTAATCTCTCTCTCTCTCTCTCTCTCTCTCTCTCTCTCTCTCTCTCTCTTTGTTATATGTATGTGTGTGTGCTATTTGTTCAATCTGGATCCCTTATATTGTTCAAGTATCAGTGAATTTGCATCTGTTTTGAGAATGGGTCTTTTTCTTGGGATAGAAATAGATATGGCAAGATCTGAACAAAGTGATATGTATAAAGAGTATGCATGATTATATACTGATTTATCTAGTAAATGATTAAGACATGTGTCCTATCGGAACTTGAACCCTGTCCATCCTGCTTTGGAGGTGACAGGAGATACCACTCAAGCTAAGATAGGATTCATCATTTACCTAGAAAGCAAGTAACATGCATATGCATAAAGGGTATGCATGGTGCTTTTGGAGCATTCCCAGTCAGGGATGCCTCAATACCAATGTGATTATGTGTCTAATATTTTTGGCTGCATTTTTGGTAGATCCTTCCAGGTGGATACTTACATTATATATCTTAAGTTAGCCTTAGGTGTGTGTTTAAAGCAGTAATATAGACAATGGGCTGAAATATTTCTCCTTCCGTGTTTTGATTTGAAAGAGCCTCTTGTTCATCGAATACCTAAACTGTTGCGAAAACCAGAAACATTTTTCTGTAGATTGAACCAGCCATTTTATTACTTTTTGAAAAACAGGTTAAGTTGATTGCTTTTATGAATAGTTACAAATTAAGGAAAGGTCAGTATGTGTTGTGTATGAGCTTGATTGTTTGAATTATGTGCTTTTCCCATTGATGAAGAGAATCGTCCTCGGATTCAATCTTTTCATAGCATTTGTGTGAAGGACTGTGTTTGTCTAGGTTAAGGTCTTTGAATTTTGACTGAAGATTTGAGCTCTGATGAACAACTGGAAGGTACTAAGAACTTTCTGGCAAAGGTTGAACCAAAACTTTGCATAGGTTTGGTGTTGACAATTTTGCATTGTCATTACAGTTGTCATTAGTTTGTTTTCCCTTTGCTAATTTTCTTGTTAAATAAATTTTATTGCTTTCAAGAGGTGCAATTTTCGACTAGTCTATAGTAAGTTTAGATTGTTTATTTTCTCTCTCTACCCTACTATTTGATGCAATTAAATTGTCAAATTAAAGCTTTGGAAAATAAACTAATGACCTTGAACTAGGAAAAACTTCACAGTTTCAAAATTATTTTTGTTAACTTTCTTATCTTTCCAACAAACATATCTCACTCTAAGTTGATGAAGATATTATAATTTGAAACTGTAGAAAATGGGGTACCACCTTGCTATTCTAAAATGAAGATTAAGGGTTGTTTTGGAAATAGGCTATTTTAGTAACTTTTTGGCTAAAATATGAGGTGAAAAAAATTAGTATGCTTGGGATGATTTTTTGGGGTTTTTTTTTTTTAAAAAAAGAAAAAAAGTAGAGAAGAAATCGAATCTTTCACTTTTTGGTATAGTTTTTTGGCTTTTTGGCTTTTTTAGTTAATTTTTAGCTTTTTGACTATTTTTTGAAATTCCCAAACTTAGCTAGGGCATGAATGTTTATAAAGTTTATCCAAACAAATGAAACATAAAAGAAAAAAATTACAATAATAAGTAGACACTAAAAGTTTACTATTTTGGTTAGTTGGTTTAAGATTTTTTATTTGTATGTTTTTCTTGCCCTTATGTATTTCATTTTTGTGCCAAAGATATCTTCTTGTCCAGACTTCTAATTTTTTATTCCATAGATGCATGAACAATGTTGTTGGTCTTATTTTTGCTCATCATTTTTCAAAATTTTACAGTATTCTCTACATTTTTGTAGGATTGCTTCTTCTAAAATGAAAAAACTGAAGAAACTGAAGAATGACATTCCATTTCTTCCTGGGAAATCTTTTTTCAGATTCTTATTTTCCTTCGTGCAGAGTTTCTACATAACTGTGGGAGATATGTGTGCAGGGCTTGGTCAAAACTTATGTCCAACTCTTCTTTTATCAAAGCACACCTCCTTCAATCAAAAGGTGGTTTGTTCATCTAGAAGTTTGGTATGCCATATAATTCTGGTTACCTTGAGCTTAATGAGGGAGACTTCAAAATGAAACACCTAGATTGTTCTGGACAAATGGTCTCTAGTTATGGGGGTTTATCAGTGTTTTGTAGCTCACATCCTAAAAGATTTCTTTATGTTGGGAATCATGTGACAATGCAGTATAAAAGCTTACCTTTTTCAATTGTGGAGAAGGAGCTTTTCCCCTCGTCATATTGCTTTCATTTCTTGCACTGGGGAGTACAAGGTGTTATGCCAGTTCATTGATAGAGTGGAGAAACACCCGAGCAAGAAAATTGATGAGAAAATTGGCCAGTTCTGGATTGTATTTTTTTCATCAAAAAACTTTTCCCAAGTTTTTAGTTGTAATAACTTTTACATATGGCTCAAATTTTGAGACTCAAATAGAATGTTCAATAAAACTATAATACTATACTGTCTGAATTCTTGTAATTGTTATTTCTAAAGTGCTTAACGCTACACTTTTATTTATTTATTTATTTTTATTTTTTTGCGACGGTAACAAGATGGTCTCCAAAGATCATGTTAGTGTTTTACTTTGTTTTTTGCGACGGCAAAATAGCAGTCGCCATAAGTAGTTTAGGTGGTCGCAAATAATTTGCGACTGTTGCTTTGCCGTCGCAAAAAGTATTTGCCACCCCCATATTCACGACCCTCATTTGCCATCGCATGGGCCGTCGCAAAAAGTCTTTTGCAACTGTTTTTTATTATTTGCAACAATTTATAGCGGTCGCAAAAAGTGTTTTTTTTAATAGTGTCTAACATAAAACAAACGCATTATTCAACGTCCACTTTCAAACTACAAAAAAATATAAAATCAAATCTTAAAATTTTAAAATCAAAAGTGAAGAAGGTATACTGGCGTACCTTAAACTAAAAGGATGTGGACCGAGGACTTGGCCTGCCTCGGTGATCGGTGATTAAGGCCTCCTCATTTCCTATGTGCGCCATTCCATACAAAAGAATTATTTTTGAAAAGAGAAATGTTAAAAATATATAATTTAGAACCCACAATTCAATTAGAATGACATAATAAAAGAATTGAGTTTTATACAGTTAAATTTATGGCATATTAAAAATTGTTATGTAATATGTTATTTCATTATAAATTAAATAAGAGAACTTATATATATATATATATTTTTTTTTAAATCTCAATCTTTTTTATTTTATTTTAAAAATCAACCATATGATATTCTTATATGTTAAAAAAAAAAAACAAATAAAAAAAGGTAAATCATACTATCTTTGAGATCAGTACTATTTTTTGACATAATTATATCTTTTTTTTAATTTTATATTAAGGCTAAAGGAATTAAAACAAATTAAGGCAAATTATCAATAGATCCTAATAGTTAGGCTTAATTCTTATCAAGTTCTATTAAAAATAACTTCGAGTAAAATCGTAGTGAAAAATAAATTTTTATAATATTTTTTGCACATGTCGCTAAAAATTGACAATTAGTGACATTTTGTCACAGTTTTTATAAATTATTATTAAAACTTATAATCAGTAACATTTTTCTGTGACAAAATTTTCAAACTGTCACTAAAAGTTAAGAATTAGTGACTTTTTCTGAATTTTTTTAAACTGTTGCTAAAACTTATAATTAGTGGCATTTTTTGTGACAAAATTCAAATTGTCGCTGAAAATTAACAATTAATGAAGTTTTTTAATAATGTTTTATAGAAAACGACATTAATTATTATAAGATCTATTGGATAATAACGCTAAGTTTGACATCCCTTAAAAAAGTCAAAAAGTCACTATCTTATTTAAGTCACATCATCTTATTTAAGTCACATCACCTCTCTACCACATCACTTCAAACTCAACCCATATTTCATAAAAAGTAAAAACATATACGTAAGTCTCCCTTGAAACCAGGGACGGAACCAGGATTCTATCCTCCAGGGGGCCAAAATTTAGAATAAAAATATTCATTTAATGTAGATTTATTTGTTCTTTAAATTAATATTTTTTTTTTTGGACCAAATTGCATTTTTTATTTTGAAAAACCACTCACTTAAGCAGTAAGCACTACACAAGAAATAAAAAAAAATTTAAAATTTAAAAAAAAAAAAAAAAAAGAGAACAAGATTTTATCACATTTTATTTATCCTATAATATAACATAATATAATATTATTGCATTAGCAACAAATATGAATCATAGAACTCATTATAATAATGCAATAATATATAATATTATAAAAAAAAATTAGGCATAAAAATATAATCATCATAATATAATTGTTCTGTTATGGAGTTAGAAAAAAGAATAAAACACAAGAAGAAAAATAAATAAATAAAATAAAATAAAATAAAACACAAGAAGGGGAAAACAAAAAGAAGAGAGAATAACAAGAGACATTAGAAACATAAAAGTGGGTTATATTAAGATTGTGTTTAATTCATGGATTTAAGTAGAAATTTAGAAAAAGCCAAAAAAAAATGTGTATAAAATGTAATCATATATTTTATTCATATTTTACTTATTTTTTCTCTATTCTTTTTAAATTTCTATTCAAATTCATTAATCAAATACAACGTAAATACTTTTTCATATAGAGTGCCCATAAAATTATTCGAGTTAAAAGCAGAATAAAAAAAATAACAAAGTGAGGGTGAAAATTAAACAGAACATTTATCAACTAGGGGGCCAATAACATACACATATGAAAATGGATAGAAAGTAGCAGCAGAATACACAAAGCAATTGAGCCAAGGCAGGGGGGCCATGGCCCCTTACTGTCTACACTTGGGTCCGTCCCTGCTTGAAACTAATGCAGATGTGAATAAATGTTGAAATAAATAAAGATAGATATAGTCTTTAATACAAAAGAGATGATAACAACATTTTTCCTATTCATATGACTAATAAATTATGATGAAAAAGGACTTAAGTATTTGTGAATTAAAACTTTGGCAAAGATTGGTGTAATTATATTAAAAATACAAGACTATTTCTTTTCCAAATTTTAAGAGATGTGAGCATAATTTACCCTAAAAAGGTGGGATATCAGTGATCTCCCTGAGATTAGGGTGGACATGGCCTGACGGCTTGCTAAATCCACCCAAGCCCGCCTATGATTTACAGGTTTGAGATTATAGTTTAAACCCACAGGGCCAAGTTGGACAATTTTTTTAACATAATTTTAGCTAATATTTTACTATCCAACAGATCAAAACAAAGTAAAAGTTGCAAAGTGTAACTTGATCCGGATATCCATTTATCAAAAAAATAAAAAATAAAAAATATATTCATGGTGATGAGACAATGAGAATCGTTTGAACTTGAGGACTATATTATTGGAACATGACACGAATATCGTGAAACCCTTCAATTGCAGTAGTTTCGTTTGAGTCTTCCAACTTGCATTTTGATTTGAGAAAGACATCTGCAGACGGAAAGGTCAAAAATAATATGATAAATTATAGTAAGAGTTCTTATAGATTGGGCCTCGTGTCATTTTGATCATTGACTTTTTAATTATGACACATTTAACCTTAAATTTTGAATCTTATTCTAAATAAGGACAATTGAAAATATCATTGCTCAATTTTAAAGGCAAAGTTGTCAATATGATAAAATATAAACTAATCTGATAAAAATAAATGTCAAAAAAATATTTTTGAATTTTTAAAAATAATTTCTAAACACCAAAGATAAAATTATGTAAAATTGATAAATTTTTTAGACATTTATTTATTTTATCAAATTAATTTTTATTATGTGTTTGGATGATGATCATGTAATGGGTGGTTATTAAGCTTTTAATGCGTAATCGATATATTATATATGAAATGTTTTTAGTTTTGGATTTTTTGATTTAATAGATTAGTTTCATAATGATATCGAAGTTGTCGGTATATTTGATTTTTGAAAAAATAAAAACTAATTTAATAAAAATACAAACAACCATCCATTACATGATCATTATCCAAATACATAATAAAAATTAATTTGGTAAAAAAAAAGAAAATAAATGTCTAAAAAATTTATCAATTTTACATAATTTTATTTTTAGTGGCTAGAAATACTTTTTAAAAATTTAAAAATATTTTTTTGACATTTATTTTTTGTCAAATTAGTTTATATCTTATCAAATTGACAATTTTGCCCTTAAAATTGAGCAATAGTATCTTCAACTGTCCTTATTTGAAACAAGATTTAAAATTCATGGTCAAATCTATCACAACTAAAATGTTAGGGACCAAAGTGACACAAGACCCAAACTATAGGGACCGTTAGTGTAATTTGTCCAAAATAATAATAACAAAAGTATTAATAATATATTTTTATTTACTTTTTTCTACACTCTACTTAAGATTAACTAGTGTAAGCTCGTGCTATGCACGGGATGTGAAAAAATTAATAATATATTTTTATATAAAACAACATAAGTAGTTAGATTTTTGTATGCAAATTATAAAATAAAAAATATTGAAACATACAATTTAAGTTTCACAATTTATGTATCAATTTTTAATTTGTCACAATTTCAATTATATAACTTTCAACCCTCTTGCTAGAGTTGTAAACTTAGGCGAGCTCAACTCAAACAACTCAAGTCTAAGCCTGGAATTTTATAAAGATTGGGCAACATAATTTTTAATTCGATTAGAACTTATATAGAAATTTAAAAATTCGAATTAAATTTGAGTGGACTTAGAGGCACCAAATAACTAAAGCAACCGAAACAAAACTGTATATATAAATATATAAAATTATTGCTACTTTATTTTTTAAAATAATAACCAAAATTAATTAAAATTTTAATATTAATGAACAAAAGCAAAAGCAATAGCAATATGCTTAAGTTTTTTCAATAGAACTTTTTTTTTTTCTTTGAAAATGTTTAAAAATACACTTTTTAGAAAGTTATCATTCAATAAGTTGATATTAAAAAAAAAATTACAATTTATAATGACATAAAATAATTTAAATATGATTTTTTAGAAATTATTTTTAATTTAAAAATTACAATAAAATATTTAAATAGAATAAAAATAAATTTCTTACAAAATAAAAGTATCTAAATAAAAAAAAGGTAAGAAGAAAATTTAGAATGGTATTTTTATTTGATCTGAAAATTTTAGGTGACCAATTTTTACCTATAACACTCATTTTTTTAATAAAAAAAGAAGTTTCACAAACCATCATTTTGAATAGAAATATAATATTTCTTTCTATTTTGTTTTAGCAAAAGCGGCGTTTTAGCAATTTGAGCTAAAAAAAAATTCATTTATTATTTTAATTTGTTTAATTGACAATTAAAATTAATAAGATCCACCACGTTTGGCAAGTGCTAAAAAGTCTAGATGAATATAAATTATCATGTATAACCTTCATTTTGTTTAATGGACAATTGACATAAAAAAATAATAAATAAATAAACCTTCTATATCACGTGCTAAAAAAGTGATTCATTTTCTTAATATTTTTGTCTTTTGTTAAAAAATGTATATATTTGTATTAAAAAAAAATTATTGTTCAAGTTCTTGTAGTTTACAAGGATGTAAATTTTTTTATAAAATTTAAAACCAAAAAAGACAAAAATAAAAATATAAACTTTTAATAGCGAATAATAATTTGAACACTTGTATTTAATAATATATTATATTTAGACCAATAATATTATGATACATCGGTATGACACACGTGAATATTGATCTTATTCTAATTATAGTAACATAATTTAAAGAAGAATTTAAATTTCAAATTTTATTTTGTAATTCAATAAATGATGCAGAATTTAAGGAGTGAGTATTGATCTCATTCCAATTATAGTAACATAATTTAAGAAAGAATTCAAATTTAAAATTTTATTTTTAATAATAAAATTAATTTATAAACCAATCATATTGTGACATATATTAATAAAAATTAAACAATATTAAAAATGAAAAAAAAGAATTACAACTTTCAACCTTATAAAGATGATAATATTTTGCAATTATAATAGTATATAAATATAGATAAATCATGGGATAAATCATTGTTTAAAACTTATAAATCATGAGATAGATCATTGTAATTTTAAATTTAAATTAATGGATTATTTTCCATATTTAGTACCCCTCAAATTTAAATTTTGAAAAGAATTAGTATACTTTCTATTTTTTTATTTTATATATTTGATATACTTTCCATTTGAAAGTCAAAAATCAAGGATATTAATTTTTATTTTTGGAATGAAAACTAGCCAATAAAAGGTTTTTTTTAATTATTTAAAATCAAAAAATTAGAAATTTAGTTTGAGATATTGAAGCTCCCACAAAACTTGTGAGTTAGAAACCCTATTTTCTTTATATAATATATAGATTACACTTTTACTCTTGTAGTTTGATCCAAATTTTATTTAGTTTCTATAATTTTAATTTAAACAATTTGATCTCTAATTGAAGTCCACTTTAAACTTCTTCCATCTAAATTTTCGTTAATTTTGTCTGTGTATATAACTTAGAAAATTGACAAATGTCCCAAAAGTATTAATTTTCACCTCCAATTTGGATAGAATGACCAAATTAAAACTACAATTTTAGATGTCAAATTATTTAATTTAAAGTTATAAACACTAAAGTGAAATTTGAATTGAATTATAAAAATAAAAAATATAATTAACCCTTCACTTTATCTTTGCAAATCTCTTTTAAAATCCATAATCTAAACAACTTTGCTACAAACATATTAAACTACTTAAAATTATACCAAATACCCATGTGATAGTAATTCCACAATGTGTAAAATCATGTAAGTATTTGATAAAATTTGAAGTAATTTTGTGTGCATCTCTCTCTCTATATTTTTTTGGGGCCACAGAATGTTGATGAAGGTTCTTCTCCACTGAGTCAAAAAAAAGGAGTTTCATATGGCATGACCCACCGCGGTTACACTGGTGTGTGTATCTGTGACATGAAATACCACTTTCAATATAGGAAGAGGACAATGATTAAGAGGCATAATCTCAATACAAAAATGATAACGTGTTCTTTAAAGCTTTCTCAACCAAACCCATAAACTCTATATTAACTCTTTTCAACAAAAGACTATTATTCTGATCACTTTCGAAAGTGGATTGGATTGGGACTCTCTTATTTAAAGCAGATCCACTGATGCTTAGTTTTGCGGCCACCAACTCAGTATAAGATAAGACGAGGGCTACATATCATCTGCTTATTGATTTATTTATTATTATTATTATTATTATTTTATATTATTGAGTATATAGTATTATATTATTTATTTTTATTATTTTTTTAATAATTATTTCCAAATAAATAATTTGTCATGGATATTCATATAACTAGTAATATAGAAAATGTTACGATTCCATATCTGTTAACGTGTCTTTTAGGCACCCTTGCCTTGCAAGCTGCGATTTTTAAGGGTGAGTTCTATCCAACAGGCTCATATCATTTGATATCAGAGTCAGCCACCATGTCAAGTATGAGATCGGATGAGTGTGACTTTGTGGTTCAAACAACGGAGAGGACTTATAAGCTGAATTATGATACCGACAAAGGTGTCAAATACTAGTTGAGTGAAGCTGCTAGAAGGGAAAGAGCAGCCGCTAGGTTAGTTTCGATAAAGTGAGCCACCATGGACGTCGGCTGCAAAACATGGCCGTATGCTATAATCCTACATCGGTTAATGTACCTCGTGGGCACCCTAAGTCGGTTTTTAAGGGTGAATTTTACCCAAGGAGTTTGTATCATAACATATAATATTGGGTTAATTGGTGAAAAGTTCATTCTTATGGGACAATATGTTATTTAGTCCGAAGTTTAATTTTTGGTGATAAGGACACGCGTTGGAAAGTACTGGGAAAGTTGTTGGTGTCAGCAAAGTCGTAAAAAAAAATTAGCCAGAAAAGTCGTCGTGTAGCTAGTGGCGGTGAGATGAACAGATAGATGACATTGAATAGATAGGTGATATATATACACATTTGAATATATTAGTTGGACATTTGAACAAATAAGTTTCGCGTGTACACATTTATACAGATAATTAGATATTTGAATAGATAATAACACAAATAGATGACACATGTATAAACAGGTGACATGTAACAGATAAGTAAATTTTTGAATAAACAGTTATTCTTTTAGATATATAATATCATTTTGGCTAAAATATTTAAATTTAAACCTATTGACTCAATAATTTTTAAAATGAACCGTTGACCTGAGTCTCCTTCCATAGCGAGAACATAATGCAGCCTATGTTAAGATAAAACATTTGACTAAACTTGATTGTGAGAGTAGCTATCTCAAAAGTGGGTACATCAAGAAAACAACTCCATACATGAAATACTCATTTGTTTTGCAGGTAAAGACAAAAAGTCAAATGCTGTAATTATGTTGGGAGTCATACTACTTACTTTGACTCAGCAATTATGAAGAAGACGACTCATAATTGGTTTGTGAATTAACTTAACACTGTGTGATACGTGGCATTGGCACTTGGCACAATGATAAGATTGATATGACACCCACCTTCATGTTCGATTATTGAATAGGAAAAGTATTACAATATTCATATCTAAAAAGAGTATTATAATTTTTTTTAAAATTTTTAAAATTGATTCAGAATGATAGATAAATAGTATATGAAGTTGTTGGTTTGGAGTAACTTCTTTAGTGAATTTTAGCAATAAATTTAAAATTTTAGATGCTTTTCAATTTCAATTTTTATTTTTATTTTTTTAGTTCTAAATTTGTAGTATTATTAATCTAGAAAAATTAACCGATATATTGAATGAAAAATTACCCACTATATTGAATGAAGTTCGGTAAACAGTAAAATAAAAAGTGCTAAGTGTGCGGTCAACGGTGGTCGACAAAGTGGACTGAACCCCTCATCTATATATCTTAGCTTTCACACGTACAATGCTAAAGTTATAACGAATTCAAATACAGATTATTTTTATTTTTTTATTTTTTTTAAGTAAAAGAAAATATGAGTGAATAATAATAATAATATATTTTGTCTTTTTTAATACTTATTTAACTTTATAATTTAAACACAACCTAAAAAATGACATGAATAAAAGGTTTAGAATTTAGAGAGTTCACACAAAAATAAAAAGTTCCACATGAAAAATTATGGGTTCCAACTTTAAAGATGGACTGATGATTTAAAAAAATAAATAAATAAATAATGTTGTATAATTATATTGGATTCTTTTAAAGTTTTAATTCATATAATATTTTATTTTTTTTATTAATAATTTGTTAATTGTATAATGAAAAAATAGTGTTGATATCTATTTTATATTGAAAAGTATATATATATTTTTTGCTTATTTTTGTGCTAGCACAGTATCTGCATTAATTTTGGTTGTTTTAGTCCTACTAAAAGAAAGCTCAGTGCAATAATATCAAACTTGTGAGACTTGTTATATTTTTTCTAAAATTTAAGGATATCTACCATTAAACTTTGGTCATTTTGGTCCCAACATTTTAATCTTGTCAATTTTATTTTAAAAATATTAAATTTGTATTAACTTAGTGCCCATTACTAACACTATTAGAGCTTGCTAGATAATGTTTGTATTTATAATTTTCACTTTATTTTACAGAAATTTTAAAAATTGTAAACACAAAAGGATTAGTTTCACTTGTTAATTTTTTAATTTTTTTTTTTTTTTTTCTTTCTCTTTCTCCCACCTTTTCTAACCACCATGAGGAAGATCTCTTCTAGCCACCACCTCCATTGGCTATCAGCAACATCCCACAAGCAGTAACCACCTTCGACCATCACCCCTTGTTGAAAACCATCTTAGGTAGCCGACTGTAATATCGCCTGAGGGTACTTGTGCGCGTTAAATAGTTCAGACCCTCGATTTCTTTAATCTAGTCTTACAAGTGAATATGAAATATAGATGAGAGTTCAAATTTGACAACTTATAGAAATACAATTTTATTACAAATTTTTTGTCAAAATGGACTGCATCACTAAATCTTAGAATCGCCACTTAATATTTTGGAAAAATTAGGAAACTCGTGACTCGTGTCAATGCCACTATTCATCATAATAAAAAATGCTTGGCTTAAAACCTTAGATGAGCACCCCCACTCACCCGATCAAAGATCGGTCTCTACTAAACCATGATATGATTTTTATTAACTTTATGTGTTCAAATTCCGGTTATTTAATAAATCCTAAAATTTACTATGTAAAGCATACAAGTATAGACTATGCCATTGATTTTGGAACAACTTGATTTCATGTGTTTTGAAAGAGTTTTGAAGATGTACAACTCAAATAAATTGAGTTTACAAACAATGAAAATCAACATTATTTCAAATTAAGCAGCACAACCTCCATCCATCAGCATTCATATAGTTATATCAAGTAAACAAGTAGTCACATGGTAGGATGCAAAACATAGTAAGAAAAACACACATAAGCAGGATGCTAAAGCATAAAAACTTACATGTTTACCGATGTTCCGCGAACAGTTACAAAACAAAGTTAGCAAAATATGCATGATCTTATGTACAAAATCCTAATGCAATTTGCACATGAGATGCAGCTAAAGATTCGGCTTCTAAGATATAACATGTAAATCATCACAAGAACATGAGGTAGCACACATAATCACATAGGAATTGATTAAATTCACAAATACAAACTTAGCCAAATCAAGATGCATGAAATATGGATACCAAGTATGGAGATAATGAAAAACAAAATATGATACTTATGCACAAATAAGGAAAAACAAGGAAAAGAATGGGATAGAAAAAAGAGGGGCGGGGAATTATTACAACACTTGAAAGAATAATTATAAACCAAATAAAAGAGAGAGGAGGAAAATATTTCAACATATATAAAACTTCACAAAACACTCAAAAAAAAAAAAAAATAGAATCTTCATGTGTCTTGGAAACCACCGAAAATTGGTCAACATTGGAAGACTATGCCGTCTTGTCCAAAAGAAGCTAACTGGCCAGCCAAATAGACAGGCCAACCAACTAGGCCTAACAAAACTTGTCTTGTTGCAAAACTGAGAAAATGAACAAATAAGAAATATGTAGGTAGCTCAACTAACCACTTCCGGTTAGAGTACAATATTACTAATATGAAATTAAAACAAGAAAACAAATATAAGATAGAAAATGTTGTTGGTGAAATATTACTTCGAAAAATAATTAATTTAACAGAATCATTAAACAGATAAAAAATTTATATACAGAACAAGTGTTCACTTACAACTTTCTGCAGAATCAAACTTAGAACAAATTTTGTGATTGAGGCCAGTGTTTGGACACAGTGTTTGGGATATACTATGTGAGTTCTATTGTCTTGGTTTACACAAACAGCTGAACAGTTCAAGACATCATGTTCACTGGTTAGCTAGTAAATCCGATAGTGTCTCACAAGGGAAGGTTCAAAGCCAAAAGCTCTCTATCCTTTGCAGAATATTTCCAATTTCTATACTCTCTGATATTAGATCATGTTGTTGCATTTTCTCTCCGTCAAATTCCATTCATGTGAGGGATTGTTGGAAAAATGGTGAATATATAGGCTTATTTTGGGCCGACTTTGAGTCCAAAATTGAGTGTGCCCCAAATGTCTTTTGGGGTGGGTCCGACGAGGTGACGTGTTCCTTGCCGCGTGGCAAGTTACACGGTGAAGACGGAACGTCAAAACCATTTATGAGTGAATGGGAAGTTGACGTCGTTTTTCAGGTATAACATTAATTTTATAGACAAAATTCTTTTGAATTTTTTCAATAGAAATTATTGTGGGAATTTAATTTAATTCTAAATTCAAGTTTTGGGTTCCTGAGTAGTTTCCTAAAATTTGTAATTATAGGAATTTAATTTAATTCTAAATTCAAATTTTAGGTTTCTAAGTAGTTTCCTAAAATTTGTGCATGTTCTTTTATTTATTAATCTATTCAAATAAGTTTAATATATATATATTCAATTAGTTTAATAATATATATATATATATATATATTTCAATGGTTTAATAAATAAAGTTCTCTGAGTTAATTGTTCCTGTGGTCCTATTTTCAAACTATTTGAAAATATGTTCCAAGAAACAACGGTGAGATTCAGTTTTCTTTTGTACCTATTCAATTACAAATGATACCTGTTCGGGTAAAGTTTGATTGGTCACCTAGTGCCTATAAATAGAGGTTCTATTTCAGCAATCTAAAACATTAGGTTTTGAGAGATCCGAGAAGAAATCAATCTAAATTTTTCTTTCTATCTAGTTTGTAATCTTTAGTACATTATTCTTCATTTTAGATTTAGAATAAATAAAAGAGAGTATTAGAACACAGGTTTGGTTCGCTGAACAAATTGTTTGGAGTACTTCTACAATTTGTGAAGATCATTGTATCCTGGGAGATAGACGCCACTCAACCGTAAGTACCGTAGCGGGGCGAATCTGTCTTAAGGACAGAGTGTCACACACTCGACTTGGTCTTAATTTTATTTCGGTTCGATAAATACATCTGGTATGTAATGATGTCAAATGGATTTAAAATTAATGAATGTGATAAATGTGTTTATGTGAGAAACACAGAAAAGGGACATGTCATTGTTTGCCTATATGTAGATGATATGCTCATCCTTGGTAGTAATAATGAAATAATCAAAGCTACCAAGAAAATGTTGAACTCTAAATTTGACATGAAAGATATGGGAATAGCAGATGTTGTACTTGGAATAAAAATTACAAAGACATCTGAAGGATATACCTTGTCTCAAGGACATTATGTTGATAAAATACTTGAGAAATTTAACAAGCATGACGATTGTCTAGCTAAGACCCCTATAGATGCTAATCTTCATTTGATGAAGAATATGGGTGAAGGTGTATCACAAGTAGAATACTCCCGGATCATCGGAAGCTTAATGTACCTCATGAACTGCACACGTCCAGATTTAGCATATGCAGTTAGCAGATTAAGTAGGTATACAAGCAATCCAGGAACAAACCACTGGACAACAATAGTTAGGGTACTTAGATATCTAAAGTATACTCAAAACTATGGACTGAACTACATGAGATATCCAGCAGTATTAGAGGGTTATAGTGACGCTAATTGGATCTCAGACACTAAAGACTCCAAGTCTACTAGTAGTTATGTCTTTACTCTGGGAGGTGCAGCAATCTCATGGAAGTCAACCAAACAGACATGCATTGCAAGGTCCACAATGGAGTCTGAATTTATCGCTTTAGATAAAGCAGGTGAAGAAGGAGAGTAGCTTCGTCACTTTCTAGAGGATATCCCAATGTGGCCAAAATCTGTGCTAGCCATTTGCATTCATTGCGATAGTCAAGCAGCAATGGCAAGAGCACAAAATAATATGTATAATGTCATATTCGACGTAGACATAATACTGTTAGGCAACTGCTCTCAAATAGAATTATCTCTATTGAGTACATTAGGTCAAAAGATAATATCACAGATCCGTTAACCAAAGGTTTGACCAGAGAGCAAATTTTAAGATCATCGAGGGGAATGGGATTAAAGCCTTTTAACTAAAGAGTCGCTTTAATGGCAACCCAACCTAGTTGACTGGAGATCCCAAAACCTAGATTCAAAGAGACAACCGAATTATGTGTGACTCGTTAGTATCACTAAGGAAAAATTTTCCTACCCTTTCTTATGAGGACATAGTGATGTTTGCAGCGCTAATCAGGTTAAGTTTTGCTTTTAATGATATTCATATCTTGGAAATCCCAGTGGGGTATACCAGAATACTCTTAATGAGAATCACCTATATGAGTGTGAACTAGGCCGGTTCTATGGGAATTGAAAAAAGGCTAATTCACTAGAGCACTCAGAAAAACTAGGAATTGTCCATAGCCAAAATGGGCAAAACCGATAGAACCAGATTGTGTAAGGAAATAAAACTGTGTGACAGACTGTTGTCTTGGTTTACACCAATGGCAGAATAGTTCAAGACATCATGTTCACTAATCAGCCAGTAAACCCGATCGTCTTTCACAAGGGAAGGTTCAAAGCCAAAAGCTACCTATCATTTGCAGGATATTTTCAGTTTTGTACTCTCAGTGTCTGCATGTTGTTGCATATTCGTTTTCAATTTCATTCATGTGGAGGATTGTTAGAGAAAAATGGTTTATCACCATTAATTTCCGGTAATTTTGAGCTTTCATTAATGTAGGTCCCACACCTCGGTTTGGGTGGATCCGAGTGGCAATACGTTCCTTGCCATATGGTGAACAAGAATATATACTCAGGTGGTCGAAACCATTCACGAGTGAATGAGAAATTGATACCGAAGTGAGCCTTATAAACATGAAAATGTTTGGTATGGTTCCCATGAGTTGGTATCTAAAACCTTGTCCCACATAGGAAACACGAAAGAGTTTCAATGTGTTTATAAGCTCTAAGTTGGAGACCTTGTGTTGGGCTCCAAGGGGTACCCAAGTTTTGTAGGAGGAGGAGTTATGGACAAACCCAAAACCATCACCACACGCGCGCGCTGCCGTCGCCGTCCGTCCGGCCGGGTCGGGTCGGCGTGGGTGTGGGTATGGGGTTAACCCGTCCTTTATTTTTTGCACCAAAAATTATTTGAATTTTTCCAAATAATTTTCTGTGGGAAAATTCAAAATCTGAAATTTTGGATTTTAAATTTTCGGTTGCAACTACTCTCCCTCTCCGACAGTCGCATCTCCAACTTGGTGACTGTTCTTGATAACGGTCTTCTATTCCGAAATAGGCACTTCTCAGCCTATATATATCAACCCTCCATTCCAATAGAAAGATATAGAATTTTTCCCGTTTCAGTCTTCTCCATTCTCTGTAACATACATTCTTCATTTTGCATCTAGTGTGAGTTCGAAATATCATAGCCTGGTTCGTTGTACAATCAGTTTGCAGTGCTGCATCTATTTGGGGTGATTGTTGAATCCTAGAGGCAGGACGTCCGTTTTTCTCAAGCACCTAGGAGAGGACGAATTTCTGTCTTAAAGACATAGTGTCCAAACACTGGCCTCAATCACAAAATTTGTTCTAAGTTTGATTCTGCAGAAAGTTGTAAGTGAACACTTGTTCTGTATGTAAATTTTTTATCTGTTTAATGATTCTGTTAAATTAATTATTTTTCGAAGTAATATTTCACCAACAAATGTAAGAAATGAAAGAAATTGAAAATTCACCTTTCAAAGAAAGAATGAACTTCTTAATTTTCAAACTTCTTTTTGATCACCCTCATGATTATTAATTATGTTCTGAATCCTCCATTTGAAAATTTGGAATTTTAGCTAAAATGACAATTTTGGGTTGTTTAACAATGTGTGTGGGGAAGATGGTGAAAACCCAAATTTCATATTTCACTCTAGTTTTCTTACTTTTGACACAAACTAAACATTCCTTGATCAAAGCTACACAAGTTGGCTATGAAGGAATTTTTAGGATCAACAATAGTGTGTAAGGATGGTATATCAGTGTATTGGAATGTTTGGATCAAATAACAGTGTATACCAGTGTAATGGAAATTCACATCTTAGACTTCTCAACTTTAACACTTAAAAACTTGGACTCTCTCTTAGCAATCTAGTATTTCTTCATCCATTCTCTCTTTTTCTCTTTCATTTCAAACCTTTGTGTATAGGCAACGTAAGTGGAGTCTATTAATGAAGGCAACCAGAGATGGGAAAGACAGTGGAGTATTAATGTGTTAATGGAGCACTCCCTTTGCTTTAGCTCTATCTTTTTTGAAGGGTCAAGTTCTTTTGGCAATGAAGACTGAGTGTGTATGCATTTGGAGCCTGAATATATCATAAAATAAGATAATGGAATACCCACACGAACTGACCAACAAAATTCGAATTGCACTATGTTGAGGTGGCCGACCGACCGGACGTTCGGGCAGTCAACTAGTCAAGGAGGAAAAAAATTGTTTTCCCTACTCAACCCAGTTTCGCTCCGGTTTAGCCCAAGTTCACTCCAGGTGTCCCAGGGGTCTAAAACACTCGTCTAAAATTGGCTCAGGGTTAAGAAGTAAAGCTTAAATTCCTTTTTTTTTTTACTAAAGATTTTGTGAGAAACATATTCTGATTGTCATCATTGTGTAATCAAAAGAAATCGCCCAAGTCTTAGGGCCAGTCAAAATAGGGTGCCTACACTGACTAACTACCATCTCCTACCATTGGCAATAACTTTCTGGCACCACTTTCTATGGCTAAAAACCTCCTTTAGGCATCATTTTCCAAGACCAATAACCATTTTCAACCATCGATAGCCATTATTTTTCACTTATTTTCAAAATAAAATTTTAAAGGGTGCTTAGGCCATAAATCCAAATTTGAATTGTTTCTTCCCAAAAGTCCACGCGTACAATTATTATGTCCATAAGGACATGCTTGTGCTAAATGACTAAATTACCTATATATCTTTCTCAACCATTTCAAGGAGCAATAGGGAGAGAACCATTTCGTGGAGCAAGAAAGAGAGAGATTCAAGACGTGCGAGAAAGAGAGATTCAAAACCCTAGATCGGTCAGTCGCCATCGCTCGCACTGACATTGTCGTCAAAGCTCTATCGCTTCACCACCACCGTTAGCCGCCAATGATAAAATCATCGTTGGTGGTCTCTCGCTCTCATCTCTGCCGCTTTATTGTTGACGAAAACGTTATGTCGCTTCACCACCCCCAACGTGAGATCTCTGTTGACTCTTCTTGCTCATCTTATCCTCTAGCTCTGCTATCCTCCTCCTAACCTCCATACAAATCCATATCTAATTTCACCGACTGTGAGAGCGTGAATGACGCCAGCATTATGACCTCTACAGTCTTTGAAGATCTCTTCAACAGTATGAGGACTTGAAGAGATCAAAGGCATTTTCATGGCCACTGATACATGAAGATGGATTTACGGTTACAAAGTGTGTTGGATTCAGAGAGCGATCGAATATTAAAGTGTTGTAAACATTGAAGGATTCGAGATTTGATTGTGTATGGAGTTTAGAGAGAGAAAAGACATGGAGCTTGTTTCTCAATCGGTTTGGATAAAAAAAACTAGGGCCGTTGAATAAAGTTTTGGAGAGAATGGTGAGGATCAACAACTTCAGACCTTGCACTTATAGAAAGTCCGATCTTTTCAAGGTTGGAATTTGGAATTTAACCACCCTTCTCTCTCTCTATATATATATATATAGTTGTAGTAGTCTATAGTTTGATGTGTATGGTTGTTGATTTGAATTTTAGGCACTTGTTGATTAAGAAGAATTGGTATCTCTACATTCATCTATTTCTAAAGCTGTCTCGAGCCTCCAAAAAACAACTTTGGATGGCTAGATTTGTTTTCTGAAAAGAAAGCATATATATATATATATTATTAAAAGACAATGTTGTAGCTGATTATATGTAATTGATTTTTTGTTTTTTGCTAGTGATTATTATTTTTACTTTTCGGCTTTATATTTAGAGACTCGTTATTGAGTATAATATTTTCTTTTGATCTTGATCTTTGTATTGGATTTTGATTTGGATTTGTATTCACATCTTGTTTCGATCTCAGAGTCTTGGTCTAGGAGACATATTCAATTTTTTTTTTTTTTTTATAACAAATAACAGAGAGAGAGATGAGAATAAGTAAAAGAGAGGAAATCGAATAAAGATAAACAAAATCATGAGGATAAGTAAGAGAGAGGAAGACAGATAAAGAGAAACAAAATCATAAAGATAAATATGAGTGAGAGAGAGAGAGAGAGAGAGAGAGAGAGAGAGAGAAAGAGAGAGAGGAAGTTGATTTGTGAAATCAACAGATAAAGAGAAAATGAGATGATGATAAGTAAGAAAAAGACAGACAGATAGAGAGAGAAATGAAAAAAAGTGAGTTTATAAAATCAATTTGTATAGATAGTGGTTTTTGGAGAGAGAGTGAGAGAAAGATTTGAGCATGTTCAACAGATAAAGAAAAAAAAATAGGTTAAAAAATTTAACAAGTAGAATTAAAAAAAAAACTAATAAATAGAAAGAGAAAATATTTCAACAGATGGGTTAAAAAAATTCAACAGATAAAAAAATAGATTAAAAAAATTCAACAGATAAGAAAATATTTGAAATTGAACAGATAGGGGAAAAAAATTTGGACAGATAATAAAAAATTTACCCATTTGAACAGATAAGGAAAAAATTGAAGCAATAGATATAAATTTGAACAGATAGGGAAAAAATTAAACAAATAGATATAAATTTGAACAGATAGCCAAAAAAAGGCAACAGATATATCAAGGAGTAAAATTAAAGACAAAATGTCCTTCAAAACTAACAAAAAGATTTATCACCAAATTATTTCACAAATAGTGGACCTTTCACTAACAAAAAAAAAAAACCACTAGACCTAATATCTTTTATACTACTCAGATTGGATTTATCACAATTTTTTCAATTTTGAAATATTTGTGTAGCTGGTGTTTGATAAAACTGAAATTAAAAACTGAAAATTAAGTATTGAAAACTAAATGCTAAATTTTTTAAGTTGAAAAACTATTTGATAAGTACTGAATTAAAAATAAATTGTTTGATATGTGTAAGATAAAATTTGAAAATTATTATTTTTAAATTATATATTTTAATTTTTATATTGTGCGGATGATGGTGGTGGAGTGGTATAGTTGTGGTGGTGGTGGTGGTGGTGACAGTGTTGGCGATGGCGATGGCGATGGCAATGGCGGTGGTGGCAGCGACGACGACGGCGACAGCGGTAGCGGTAGTGGCAGCAGTGGCATAGTGGTGGTGGTAGCGATAGCGTGGTGGTGGTAGTTATAGCATGGTGATGGTGATGGTGGTAGCGGTAGCGATGATAGTTGTAGTAAAATGATGGTAATGTTCATAGTAATAATGATAATTAGTGATGAAGCTGATAGTAGTGGTGGTGGTGGTAGCGGCGGTAGTGGTGATAACATGATGATGGTGATTGTGGTGGCGGTAGTAGTGGCGGTGGCGGTGGTATGGTGATAGTGGTGGTGGTAGTGAGTTTAGTGTATATCAATATTAATGTTTAATATTTGTAAATTCAATCAAAATTAAGTAAATATTATATGACTTGAAATTTTTTTAAGTTTTAGCCTACATTTTATGAGGCACTTAAATTTTTAAGTGATATCAATTATAATTATTAAATAGACTTAATTAATTATTATTTAATCAGCTCAATTTTAAATACTGAATCATGCTATCAAACACTCTCGTACTAAATATATTTTTTATTTTTATTTTTATCTAAAATAAATGTAAGCATGTTTTTTATAATTTTAAAATAATAAATTGTAAACGTGGTCGATGAATAGACTATAATATAACACGTTTTGCAATTAGACTTCAACTAAAGTGAGTAGTGCTCTCACGCTTCTTCCATAATGTTCCTCAGCCATACATATTGTGGGTTGTGGAGAATGGGTCCTCTAGTGATATATATATATATATACACATAGGAAATGTATCGATATGCAGTTCGATTACAAATTTATATAAGTAATTTTATAAAAATATGTAAATTGAATATAAATTTATATAAATTTGTAAAAGTTTAAGACTTTCGCTAACTTGTGTTTAATTTATATAATTTTATAATAGAGTTGCATTGCACAAGGAAATTTTCTTTTATTTATATCTATATAACAAGAAAAGGGTGTTTTTGAATCTTGATTTGACTTTTGTCTATTTGTCAAAATATACACCATTAGATTAATTCAATCTAATGGTTGAAAATGTCTCTCTCCTTTAGACATTTCAATGCTTGAGATCAGTTTGGATAAATATCACTGGTTGAGATCAGTTTTGTTTACACAGACATTTCAATGGTTCAGTTTCCCTCACTTTTGTTTACACAGACATCTTCTCTCTCTCACATTTGGATTTCAAAATTTGAAGCTCTGCTCTCTCACACCTCTTCCTCTTCCCACCACATATCTTCCTCTTTCCACCAAGCTTTCTCTCTCCGGTGGTGATTAGCTCCGACGGAATATAACCCTGGTGGTGATATCCGGAATATAGCTCCATCTGCCTCAATCTCTGTCTCCTCTCTCCCTACACAGCTCCAAGGTAGAAAGCTATCCTCCATGTTTTTTGTTGTTTTTTTTAGGTGGTGTAAGAATCTAGGGTTTCCCCCCTCAATATCTTCTTCTATTTCTCCCCCTTCTATTTGGGTTTTGAAAATAGGGGTGGAAGTTGTAGTGATTAACCCTAATGAAATCCATAATCAATATGTTGTTCTAGAATTGGGTATTATGAATTTCTTTTGTATACATAAAATTGGTTTAAAGTTGTATGTAAATGCTAGGTTTTGTTTGTGGTTAGTGATTGATTTGCAAAAGAAGCACATTTTGCCCCTGTTTTTATGATAATAGTTTGTCTCTAATTCACAGTTTGCCCCTGCTCCATCTGCCTCAGTTTGTTTTTTATGATAACATTTTGATAATAGTGAGTAAATCATTTAGGTTTTATAGAAGTCACACAATTTCATTATATTGTTTAGAACAGTAAACAATTTATTTACAAATTATGATGTTGTAATCAAGTAATTTTGTGATTTCTTGCATGTGATTTCTTCTTTTTCCTAAGTGGGAAGAAACTTTGTATGCCGTTCTATATTGAATTTAGTTATTGCAGTCACCATTAAATAGTTTCAAAGTTGCTGTGTGATATCATAAGTCACCAGTTAAGTTGCTACACATATGACGGCATCCTGAGTCGCTGTATGATATCATGACTCTGATCATGTCTATTGTTCTTGGCACCTTTTAGATGCCTTCGAGTTGGCTTTCATTAGGGATAGGAATTTGATAATAAGAAATTTCCAAGTTTGAGGAAGTTTGAATTGTGGAACACTGAAAGACTTGGTAGTCCAAGACTTTTTGAGGGCGGGGAATAAATTAAAAGATAGTTTTTCTTAATAGCAATGAATCGAATTGATGAAATTTATAGAGAACGGATAGCAGCACTTTGGCGAGCTATGTATGCAACAAGATGCATTAGAGATGATAGTGTTCCATGCCAAATTGAAGAGGTAAATAAATATGACTGATATTTTTTTGTTTAGTACTTAATCTATTTACATTTTTATTTTTCTATTGATTTTTTCTATTAACATGGTGTTTGCAATTCAAATGATCAATTTCATTCTTATTGGATTCTCGTGGTCTTTATTTGGGTTCTGTTGGAGGTGCAAATAATAAAAGTGCTTTGAAAAGCTTGAATGTAACTCACATTTTAACTGTGGCCAGTTCGTTGGCACCCGCTCATCCAAATGACTTCATATACAAAATAATTGATAGTAAGAGTTTTATTTTTAATTCTTTTATTTTTTTGCACAAATAGTATTACAAAAGTTTGGTATCAACCCGTTGACTGGTGTTCCTTTTTAATTCAATCTTTTTGTGAGTTATGTTCATTTAGTATAAGAAATTGTTTTGTCACAACTATTATTGATTATTACATTTATTACATTGCATGCTATGAAGCACGGACACGGACACGGACACGCATACGGACACGCATACGGACACGGGACACGGCAATTTTAAAAAAATGGGGACACGGCAAAATTTTTTTTATATAAATATTTTTATTTTAATACAAGTTAATTATTTTATTTAATTATTATATTTTTAAATAAATATGATTCTACTAATTTTTTATTTTGTTTTGTTTTATTTTATCTACTTTTTTTTTAATTAATATATGTATATATATTATATAAAATATAAGATATAAGATATGTTTTTTATTAATATTAAATAAATACATATATACATATATATATTATACACCTAATAGATATATTATACATTTTTTATTTTATTTTATTTTATCTACCTTTTTTTTTATTAATATATGTATATATATTATATAAAATATAAGATATAAGATATGTTACCTAATAGATATATTATACATGAATCAGATAGATATATATATATATATTATATACCTCATAGATACATTAAACCTAATAGATACATGAATCGAATCAGAGCAGAGGAGAGCGAGGGCGATCGACGCCAGAGCGATCGATGCGAGAGCGAGAGCGAGAGCGAGAGACTGATGGAGGTTGGAGCTTGGAGCTTGGATCGCGAGAGACTGATCATGGATGGAGGTCGATCGACGCGAGAGACTGATCGACGCGAGTCAAGGTCGAGGTCATGGATGGAGGTCGATCGCGATCGTCTGGGGTGTTCGATCGACTGATGGAGCTTGGAGCTTTGATCTTCGACAGGTTTGTCTCTCTTCACTCTCTTCCTTCACACTCTCTCCTTTGTCTCTCCCTCCTTGCCGTGTCTCACGCCGTGTCCAGATCTGGACACGCGTGTCCCCTACAAGAAAAACAATTAAATTAAAGGGACACGGCAGATGGCGTGTCCCGTACGTGTCCCCGGCGTGTCCCCGTGTCCCCGGCGTGTCCCCGTGTCCGACACCGCCACGGCCCTGATTTTGCCGTGTCTATGCTTCATAGATTGGATGTATTGATATGCTTTCAAGGAGGTCTTTAATGTTTTCATAAATTTGCACCAGCTTACGCTGCTTTTTTGTTTTCTGTTCAAACTTTGTACGGATGATCCATTTCCACTGTATGTTTTTCTAAAGCTGTTCCACTTTCATCTTTATATGTTTTGTTCTGTTAGTTTTCATTTTATCAAATTATAATTGTCCTTTTGCTACTGCCTATTCAAAGTTTCTGATGTTATAGACATATGATTTTTGTATTCGAAATACAATGCTATCTGATTTTTTAAGCCATATTGAACTTTTGTGGCCGAATTATTAGTAATCAATGGTATTATTTGTGGATTGAGGTAGTCCCGGACAGAGAAGACGTAAATATAGCGCAGTATTTTGATGAGTGTTTCAATTTCATTGATGAAGCTAAAAGAATGGGTGGTGGTGTGTTGGTTCATTGCTTTGTTGGAAGATCCAGAAGGTGATTGTTCTTTCGCTATTTCCGTTGCTTTTTAGGTTCTTATGTCTAGAATATCATTATTTGTTTATTTCTAAAATATGATGTTGTAATCAAGTAATTATCATTATTTAATCAAACTATTTTTTTATTTTTTATTTTTATAAATGCTTTACAAACAAAAGTGTTATCAAATTAATAATAGGATTATAGGTTATGTTTGATTTTGTAATTATGAATATATTGAAATTGAGTGCACCAGTGTGGTAATATTAGCTAATTGAGATAAATATATACAAATTTCATAAAATCTTTTATTATATAAAATGCGAGTTTGTTATTTTTGTAAAATGAGATTAATAAAGTCCAATTCCATGGCATCAAATTAACAACTCACCTCTTTTATGAGAACGTTAATTTCACTATTGAAAGGATTTTTAATCCTACAACACTGCTAAAAATAAATAAATATTTGTTTGAGTTTTATTTTTGTCAAATTTAAAAATAAATAAATTCTAAAAATGAAATTAAATAGTGTGAGAGTATGGACCTATTTCACATGGAATGGAATTACACAGTGAGTGTAATATTTATTTTTTGTTTGTTTCCATTTTGAAGACTTTTTTGAATCGGTATAAATATTTATTAGTCCATAAATCAGTAGTTTTTACCAAAAAAATTCTGTCATGTTTGGTTGGTGAGTAAGTGGAGGAAATAGTTCATAAATATTTTTCAGCTTCAAATTTTTATTTTATTTTATTTTATTTTTGTTAAGTTTCCTTTGGTTAATTATTAGTTTATGGTATCCTCTTTCTGTAATGTTGGGTTAGTTCAAAATAGAATTTTATCATTTTTTATTGTTATTGGATTAAATGGAATTAGTTTTTAGACCTATGTTCTTTTGTCTAATCTTTTGTGATTATATAGATTTGCTACCAAGTGATTTGGAAAAAATATTTGACTATCATATACGGTTAATTTTGTTTAAGGTTATTAAAAAAAACATTAAAAAGATAATAAATCTTTGACTGTCATGTATGATAATAAATCTTTGCCTCCTCTTCCTCTCCCTCTCCCTCTCATACTTCCCCTCTTTTATTTGGATTTGTTTTTCTTTTTCTTTTTCCTTTTTTTTTTTGTTATCAGCATAGAAATTTATCGGATGTAGTTATACAAAAATATTTCTGTCCTGTTTGGTTGCTGAGAAAGTGGCAGCAAAAGTAAAGGTCTATTATCCTCTTTTGGTTATTGTCATTTTTGGGTTTGACTGAAAGGTCTATTATGAATGTATTTTTATCAAAATTATTATTTTTTTTATTGGGTTTTGTAATCAAGAACAAGTGCTAATGTTCTGAATTGTTATTTTTCTTAATTGACTTAGATTATTTGTTCGGGCACCATGAATCTATCTCTTTATGTTTTTTCTGCTCCATCTTTAAGCACCATTATGTGATCTGCTTCATAGGGTGCAACAACTTCAACGGTGACAATAGAGAAGATTAGAAATTGTGGGTTCTTGGCTCTGTTTCAGATGTCTTGGTTTTGGTAGAGATGTTATCCCAAATTATTTTAATTAGTTAGTTATGCCGGATATGTTGAAACCATAGGAAAAGTTGCTAGAAACATTAATTAATTAGATTTGTAATTAATTATGCTGGATTTAATTAATTAGATTTGTAATTAGATTAATTAGTTTGTTTCATTGCTAAAATTGTGATAAATTTGAACTATATCCTTTGGTACCTATTAATAGTTGATTTATTATTATTATTATTAGGGAAATGATTTGGAGTCCTAAAAATACCCCCCCTAATCCCCCTAATTTTCAATTTGGGCAACTGTTTCTTTTTTTTTTTTTTTGACTTGATATGGAAATTAGGGGGATTAGGGGGATATTTTTAGGGGATGTAGCAAGGTCCTTATTATTATTATTATTATTATTATTATTATTAGTTGAAGTTATTTGTTGGTTATGGGGTACTTGGTTTCCATTGGGAAACAAATTCCGTAGCAATTCGAGTTGACAATAATATTTGTGTGTGAGTTTTTTTTCCCCTTTTCTGTGTCTTGAGAATATTACAGCGTAGAAGAATAATATTTTTTTTATATTTTCTTAGTATCTTTATCAAAAAAATGACACAGATTTCATAAATTTCAACATGATAGATATGAATTACAACTGCATTTTAGTTCCAATATTATTTACACCGTGCCTTTAGGCACGGGCATACACTAGTATATATATATATCAAGTCATATCTCAATGTGTATGCTGTGTACACCCCAATAAAACCTTTCTTAATCAGAAGATTCATTACCCTTTTCAATAAACACTCTCTAGTTATCAATTTTCAAAAGTGGGTGGGATTCTGGAACTATATCCTGACCCACTATGTCAAGTTTTTTGTTTTTTTGTTTGTTTGTGATGTACCCACTATGTCAAGTATATTATGAATTCATTATAATCTTTTAAGTGGTATAGTGAGTTGGATAATACCCAGCCGACTTCTTTTTGTTTTATATATAGTTAGTGACCAAGGTGCTAGCTATTTGATATAATTGAAAATTGAAAATTGAAAATTAAAAATTAAAAATTAAAAATTAAAAATTAAGTTAAAAAATTATTTAATAAAAATTAAAATGTTAAATTAAAAATAAATTGTTTGATACGTATAAAATCAAATTTAAAATTTATTATTTTTAAATTATATATTTTAATTTTTATATTGTAATGGTGGTGGTGGTGACAGTGGCATAGTGGTGGTTGTAGTAATGGCAATAGTAATGATAGTAAATGATAGTGGTGTTTATAACAATAATGACAATGGTGATAAAGGTGATGATAATAGTGGCGGCGGCGGCAACGGTGGAGGTGGTGGCGGTAACGGTGTCATGATGGTGGTGGTGGTAGCGGTAGTGATGATGATAGTGGTAATAGTAGTGGTAGTAGTGGCAGTGATGATAGCGATAGTAATGGTGGTGGTAGTAGTGGTGATGACATGATAATGGTGGTAGATGTAGTAGTGGCGGCGACATAGTGGTAGTGATGGTGATAGCAGTAGTGATGGTAATGGTGGTGATAATAGTGGCGGTGGTGATGAGTTTATGATAGTGTATATTGATATTTATATTTAGTATTTATAAATTCAATTATAATTAAGAAAGTTTTATATGACTTAAATTTTTTAAAAATTTTAGCCTATATTTTAAAAGATACTTAAATTTTTAAATGATATCGATTATGATTATCAAACGAATTTAATTAACTCCTTAATTAGTTCAGCTTTAAGTACCGAATCATGTCATCACCCCCTAATAATTCTCTCAAAATGAAACAACTTTAAATCAGTACTTCTTGAAACATGTAAAACAAATAAATAAATATTTAAAACATAAAATATAAAATATTTATTCTAAAGAAAATAAAATAAAGAAAATTTTTAAATACTTAAAAAAATAAATCTAAAAAATTTTAAAATAAAACTCAAAACTCTTTTCAAATCTCATAACTAAACAAATTTTTTCTTTTAAAAACTTCATTCAAAACTCATAACTCAAAACATAACTCCACACTCAAATCATGATTCCAAAAATAATTTTAAAAACAAAATAAAAAAATATTTTTTTGATTTTTTTCTTTTAAAGTAATGTTTTGAAAAGAGTTTGGTTTTGAATTTAAAAAAAATTAAATTGAGTTTTAAATTGTGTATTTGATTATGAGTTTTGAAATTATTTTTGAAATTAAATTTTGAATAATTTTAAATTATATGTTTAGTTATGAATTTTAAAAAATAATTTAAAAATTTTATCTTTAAAATCATGATTTCAAAGACAAATCAAACACGGCCAAAATGTTTTGTTTTTGACTTCTTGTTTTTGTTGTTTTCTGCCTTTATTAATATTAAAAAATTAATTCCTATTGATATATACCGTGTATCAAAAAAACAAATGTATAAAACATTTTTTTTTCCACGTGTGATTATGATTAGTGTTATTTTGACAATGACTTTTTTTTTTTTTTTTAATTACAGAAAAATCCTTTCTATTCCCCGGTAGGTACAATGACTTCTCTTCATCCAAAGATGAATAAGAAGTCCAAATTGTTGACCAGAGCATGTACGCCTCTATTATGATTATCTTGACCATTGAAAGTCAACCACTATTTCACCACATCCCATTAATGAAGTCATTTTTTTTTTTTTAATTTTTGCTCTACAATTTTTTTTTGAAAAAAGATTTGGACCTCGAATCCTTCTCCCCCGAATCCCCCGAATGCCCAAAACGACGTCGTTTTGGGCATTCCGTTTTTTTTTTCTTTTTTCTTCCGCCATTGTTGAGCTCTGCAAGCAGAGGAAGAGGGAGAGAAAGAGAGGGAGAAGGAGAGGGAAAGAGAGGGAGAGGGAGAGAAGAGGGAAGAGGGAGACACACACACACAGAGAGGGCCGTGCATTCCGGCCGATCCTCCGATCGTCGAGCACCATGCTGCCGCAAAGACTGCACGATCGTCGAGCAACGTGATCGTCGCCGCACCGCGAACGTCGCCTCTGCCTCCGCCCGGTTCCTCCTCCTCCTCCCTCCTCCTTCGTCTTCCTTCTGACCTACAAAAGAAAAAAATGGGGATTCGGGGGATTCGGGGACCTCGGATTCGAGGTCCCAATCGCTTCTGTTTTTTTTTTTATAAGTGGCTATACAATTTTTGTAATTAAAAGCTTTTATTGAAAACGTTTACAATAATAATAATAATTTTTCAAAAACTAAAATTTTGAGAAGTGTGTTTTAGTGCCAAAAAGAGTTTAAAAAAACACATTACCTTTTTGTTATTAATTATTTATAGATAACTCATCTATAATGCTGTCCAAGTGGTATTTTTAAACATGAATAATGCTTGAGACCCCCTTTTGGGAGTCACCCCCTCACCCCCCCTTGCCACGTGGTGGGTGGTGATTGGAGGAGCAGAAAAAAAAAAAAAAAAAAAAAAGAAGTAACCAATGAGAGAGAGAGGGGGTCAAAGGGGGTGGGGAGAAAAGGGGAGATGAATCATTACTCTTTAAACATAATAGTGAGAGTTTCTAATGAAAACCACATAAAAAAAGAACCGTGATAAAGGCCTCGAAACATTTTCGAGCCAAACGGCTCGAATTTCAGCAGACGAAGAAGAGGACGAATTTCAGCAGACGAAGAAGAGGAGGAGAGGGGGAGGGGAGGGGAGGGGGAGGAGGAGGATGGGGGGGAAGGACTGGAGGGGGCCCTAAAGAATGGTGGAGGAGGGGGCGGAGGCGGCGAAGGCGGCGAAGGCGGAGGCGCGGCGATCGGCGCTCAGCGACGGCGACGGCGACGGCCTCTCCCTCTCCCTCTCTTTCTCTCCCTCTCGTTCTCTCTCTCTCTCCTCTGTGTTGAAGTCGACGAAGAAGACGAAAGAAAAGGAAGAAAAGAAAAAAAAAAAAAAAAAAAAGACAGCCCAAAACGACGTCGTTTTGGGCTGTCGAGCCAAATCGAGCCACGGTAATTCGAGGCCTCAATCATTTTTGATAAAAAAATTGCATCATTTTGTACAACAATTTTATTTGTATAGTATTGCATTACTCCTCTTTTAATGCGTTAAAGAGAGAATAGGAAGCAAAAAAAAGTTCACTGTTTTTTTGAATGATAAAAAATAAAAAGAGTGCACTTTATTAAAGGGTTTTTTTTGGCAGTATCAAAGAAGAATTTTAATGAAATGAGGGTACGCATGTTCATTTTGCTCCAATAAGGACAATATGCTCGTACAATCTATGTCATTGACAAAATACCCTTTCACATTTGAGCTGTATAATTTTTTATATAGCTATTTATTTTTAATAAAATTAGTATTTTTAAAATATTTTCATCAATATCTATCTAATAAGATCATGTTGATTATAAAATTTTAAAAAGTAAAATTTTACTGTGAAGTTATTGTTAACAAAATAAAATTTTACTTTGTTAACATTATTTTTGGTAGCTGTTATTCTTATTTCACTTTACTTCAAATACACTTCATTCTTTGCCCTTATTATAACAACTCTCTTATTTTTACTCTATTAATATTAATTTAGACAGTAAAATTTTAGGGTAAATTACACTGACACCCTCTGAGGTTTGGTCCAATTATATCCCACCCCCTGACATTCTAAAAATTACATTCCTACCCTTGTGATTAATAATCTCATTTCACAAACCCCATTCTTATATAAAAGTTAACAACTCCTAGTAAACAAATGGAAGAAATTACATTGAAAAAAAAAAAGTAAAGCAAAGCAAAGGGAAAAAAAATAGAAGTAAAACAAAGCAAAGAAAGAGAAAGTACATGAATTCAATGTTTCCATTCCGTCTAAATAATCATAATAACAAAGGGTTAGTGTAATTTTTCAAACTTCAAATGATGATAAGTATCAAATCCAAACCTTAAAGGATGTAAGTATAATTTACCCGAAATTTAAACATTTAAATAGTAAAATTCCATCATCGCTATCACTAACCACCACGATTACTATCACCATTACCATCCAATGTGGGTGTAATAGTGACACCATTCTACATGGTGTCAATGACCAATTTTATCTTCTTTTTTTTATAATTATGGCAATAGTCAAATTTAACAGATTTTTAGAAGAGTTGAATTGTTCTTGTTGCTTCATATTTTGCACTTCATGTTTTTCTGCTGGATCAGTAATGCTAGAGACCATAACATCAGACACAAAAAATTGCTAGGAAGATAGTGTAATATAAATTCAATTCTCATATGTTGAGGTCCATATTTAAAATGAATCTAGCCCATATGGTTTTACTTAATATTTTTTTGTCGTGGGATTCCTAAATTCCATCTATGTCAAGATATTCATCAGGCTTATTTGGTGTAACTTATATGTATTAAAAGTTAATAATCAAAAATAGAAGTAAAAAACACATCTCTATCTTTTTTTCAATAATTAGCTTATTTAAATTATTTTTATATTATAAACTATAAATGGAAGTTGTACCAGATATTTTGACACAGTTAAAATATAAAAAAAAGGCTCACCAAACAACTCCATCATGTCGGCTCCAACTAGAGGATCCATAAAATATCAGAAAGGTGAAAGGTCAAAAGATCAAGTCATGCTTTGATCTAATGCAACTATAAATATCATACTAGTTTGTACTTCCACAATATAGAATCACTCACAAAAGTGCACCTTCTTCAGATATATAAACCCATTTCATTTTAATTTTCATTTTCATTTTCACAACAAACAAAGAAAGAAAGAAACAATGAAGTTAGTGTTGTTAACAGCATTATTGGTGTTCATGGTTTCGCAGTGTTGTGATATTCTGAGGGTTTCAGCTGATATTGGGACCGCCACATCTTACGATCCTCCATACTTGCGTATGTTCAAATACTTCTTCTACATTTTATCATAACCTCCTCTACCCTAACCATACTAACAGAGCCGGAACTAGGAGAAGACTATGGGGGCCATGGCCGCCCTATTTTTCTAAAAATTATTGTTTATCATTGAAAATTTTAAAAATATATATATCATTTTATACATAAAATGCCCCCCAGTATAAAATATATATATATATGTCATTATTCTTCCATCTTGAATTCTCTTTCTATTTTACATCAAAAAAAACTTCTTCATCTTATTAGAAATTGCTTCTATGGTATTTAAATTTTTTTTTTTTTTATGTATATATAACTTATATTTATATATATCATATTATACATACATGTTTGTTTTGTGTATATGGTAAAAAAAAATATTTTCTTTTGGCTCCTCTGTTCAATGTTTTCAAACCCGAATCGGACCCGCCGGTCGGACCAGTTGGACCGGGAATCGAGCCTGGTTCCGGTCCGGTCAACTCCTAAACCCGGAGTTGGGCAAAAACCAGGAAAAACTGGTGACCCAGTGGTCGAACCGAGAAAACCGGTGAACTGGTCCGGGTCAAGAAGGTCAGACCGGTCTTTTTTTTTTTTTTGGGGTTTACTTTTTTTTTATATTTTCTTTCTTTCTTATATATTTAATATATATATATATATATATAAATATAAATATATTTCAAAATTTTGACTAAAAATTCTTATTTCAAGAGTCTCCTCTCATAAGGAAGAGTCTCATTGAAAGCTTGAGAAGATTATGAAAGTCTATTCTTATTTATAGGAAAAGATTTTTCAAAGAGAACCTACAAAATTCTATGTGGGATTCAATCAAATTATTTGAAACATATTGATTGGAGAGAGAGTTGAAAATTTCATTTCTCTCCAAAATTAAATCTAACATTCAATCAATTTATTTGCAGGGAATGTTTAAAAATTTTAATTTCTTTAAAATAAGTGACTTTTTTTTATCAATTATGACTTTATTAAATATTATTAATAAATACTATGCAACAATTTTTATTTTTATTTAATTATTTATATATATTTTTATTTATTTATAATTTATGATTATATTTTTTAATTATATAATATTAATTATGACGTCACGGTTCGACCGCTTTGACCCAACGGTTAAACCAGTGACCCATCCACCCGGTTCCTTTTCCGGTTCACTCACCGGTCCAATTTTAAAAACATTGCCTCTGATAATGAAATCCTGATTCTGTCCCTGCATACTAACATGTTTTAATTTTTATTTATTTACTTATTTTTCTTTTCTTTAGTTTCACCTTTTCTAAAACACAAAAAGCTTTTTAGTAAACTGTTTTTTGTTGGACCAAGTGATCACGTGGAGGGCACATAGATGCCAAAGTATGTGAAATTTTTAGGTTCAAGTTTATGAAAGACGTTAATCTGCATTGTAATCTAACTACTAACTTACTAACTGTTATTGGTAAAAAAAAAGCTAGCAAGCCGATCAAAAAATAAATAAAAATTACACATGTATTTAATCGTTGTAATTCTAATTGCATCATTTTTTTTTTCTTAGATGAGTAATTTATCAATTTTACCTTTGGATTTTTCATACAATGTCAATTTAATCCAATTGATAATGTTTCATTACAAATTGGATTGAAATCAAAGGCCAAACAAGTCTATTTACTACTTCACAAAGTGATTGAGATAATGATATCCAATTTGAAATGGAGCTTTTATTTGCACTATCTAAATACACATTATTTACTCAATTCACGCCACACTCAATTTGAATTTTTTGAAAAAAAATTTCTCAATTTACACAATTAAAGTTTTAGATAATACCAAAATACTCTCATCACTCCAAACTCAAATGTTAACCTTAACCTAACCCGAACTACCACACATGCCATTAATCGCCGATGTCATCCCCTTCCCCAACCCCTCCACCACCCCCTCTCAAGTCATGTCGTCCTTTCCTACTACTGCCACCGCCATCCCCTTCATTTCTAAAAGAACGAGGGGTGGTAGAATAGCAACGAGGGTAGGAA
Source organism: Camellia lanceoleosa (assembly GCA_025200525.1). Taxonomy (NCBI): domain Eukaryota; kingdom Viridiplantae; phylum Streptophyta; class Magnoliopsida; order Ericales; family Theaceae; genus Camellia; species Camellia lanceoleosa. The sequence continues at coordinate 119,482,766 of CM045769.1, read as the reverse complement.
GGGAGTGGCGGAGGAGGGAGGGGGTTCACAACAGTGGCAGTGGCTGGTAGTGATAGTGGTGGTAGGTGGTGTGTACTTAGAGATTATGTTTTGAAATTTTGTCCAAAAGTAATTTGCTTTAGGGACACAATAGTAAATAATAATAATAATAATATAAAAAGAAAGTAATATGGGTGAGCAGAGAGAAATGATGGTTATGTAAATAGAACTATCCAATTTGAATAGTCTATTTCCTTTTAAATTAGCATTCTTGCCCTTGATTCATACATATTTTTTTAATTATTGTTATAAATTAGACTAAATTGACAAATATGAAAAATTAAATGACAATTGATATAATTGAAATTAAAAAATTCAAACTGACACGAGAACCAAACTATCAAGATCTGGGTATACAAAAAAAAATTTGGATTAAATTTATTTTGAGTCACACTGAGAAGTTTAAATCTATAACATAACATTTTTATTTCAGATACTTCTGACTCCATAATCTTATAACACAGTACCATGTCCAAGCTGGTTAATAAATCCAAAACCTAACTCCCATAGTTGTTGATGCCTTAATAGTTCTAATATTCTCATATTTACAGTACCATAGAAGATATATATGACAGGTATTATTGTTATGAAGGCTAAACAGGTGTGTGTGTGTGTGTGTGTTTTTTTTTTTTTTTATTTGTTGATGATGAAGCAACAAGGTGTGGAGGATACAGCCAAGATCAATTCCCAGAAGATGGATACTTTGCTGGCACCAGTGATGGTTTATGGGACAACGGTGCCGCCTGTGGTCGGAGATACCGCATCCGCTGCATTAGCGGCCTCAAGCGACCCTGCAAAGACAGTTCCATTGTTGTTCAGGTCGTTGATTTTTGCAAATACAGCCCGTGCCCAAGTACTCTACTTCTTTCAAACAAAGCCTTCGATGCCATCTCCAGATTTCCCAATGCCAAGATCAATGTTGAGTATGCACAGTAAGTAATGTTTCTAGGGAAACACTATGCATTATATATAAAAAGAAAAATGACATAATTTTAATTTTTTAAATCATAACTAAAAAAAGAAAAAATTGTCATAACTAAATGCAATACGAGACATAATTAAAGAACTCATGAATCATAACTAAAATAATGTTATAACTAAAGAAGAAAATTAGTCATAACTATAGAAGAAAATGACATAACCAGGTGCATATGGTACACCCTTTTTAAAGAGTGTATATTAGAATTTCCCATGTTTCTATTATGTATTTTTACGTCTCGTATTGTATGCATGCATAGATTGGTTTTTGTGTTTGTAGATGAATGATATGCTAATATGTGGATGTGTTATATTTGCAGGGTTTGATAGTAATTAAAGCATTTATTTGCACAATTCGAATCCTCTACATTGGCGATCTCATTTGAAGATGAATGGTTATGAAAAACCTGTTAGTATCCCTCTTTGGATATGCATTGCTTCTAGTTGTTTGGTTCCATAAAATAAAGATTGGAATGTAATGTATATTTAGGAAGAACGAAATGTATATTTATGTAATCACCATTAATCAATTTAGAATAATGATGATTTCAATAAGAGGTCAAAAAATTAAAATCATTATATTCCTGCTCAAAATTGTTAATTCTTCGTTTTCATTTTATTACGGTTGCATGTAAGATAAATAAAGGAATAGTTCTGCTAACTACACAACTTTTCGGCTACACATCATGGACATGGAAGAGAAAGAGTAAAGAAAAAAATAATTAATTAATATTTGATTCACATTTTTTCGTGATTTGTTTTTCTTTATACAAAAGATCATAACTAACACGATAATAAGTCATAATCACTACAAAAGTCATAACTATGGCATACCACTTTTTTAAGGTATGTATCATAAAAATTCCCATTTCACAAAATTTTATAATATAAATCATAAAATGACACAATTTTTCTCACCACAAAAAATATAACAGTACCTTTAAGTTTCACATACAAATTTGATATTCGTGATTTTTATCACTACACCCTATAAACATTTAGAACTTTTATTGCAAAAATTCATAATTTTCTTACAATGTATGCCGCTTTTGAAAGGTGTACACCATAGATTTTTCTTATAAAAATACTCAATGAATTTCAATCAAATGAATCAAATACTCCCAAAATGAGGGTGAGAAATCTCAAAACAACATTCGCAATTTTGGAAAACACATCTTTAAAGTTCAGTTAGGTTGAGAAATAATGGATACTTATGGAAATGTTCTTTGAAGTTCAGTTAGGTTGAAAACTTTAAAGTTCGACCATCCCACTCATTTTTCACAAGGCATCCATTTTGTCTTCCATTGTCGCCAATGCCATTATAATAAAATACAAAAAAACTAGTACTTAATTAGTGTTGTAAAAGCATAGTTTCAAGAGAGTTTAATGTTAATAGTGAATCAACCAAAGAATCAAAGTGGAAGAAATTGAATTAATTAACACACTTTGACCCCTGATTTTTGGTGTATGTAAGTCAATGGTCACTGAAATAAAATGACATCGAAAGACCATATAACCAGGTGGAATCAAGATTGTGATTTGAGAAGGGGTCAAAAAAAAAAAAAAAAAAAAAAAGAGGATATTTTTATTAATTAACATTTTATTATTTATAAAAAATGAAAAACATTCAACTTCAATAAAAATAAAAACAAACTATAAGTTTGATTTCACTTCTTAACACAACTGTATTTAAATCATCTAAAATAGTTATGGCATTTAAAACGGATGGATGGCCAGAAAAACGGTATAAAGAGTGTTGTGTGTGTTTGATTTTAGTTTTTTATATTAACTTTTTTTTAAAATTGAATTTTTTTATTTTTTTACTTTTTTATTTTTAGTGAATATTTTTAAAATTTTAAACTTTTTTCTTCTTTTTTAACTTTTTTAAACGCACCTTACTTAGATGTATCTAAAAAATAAAAAAATTATAAAAAAATATTTTTAAAAAATTAATAAATACATAAAAATAGGAAAAATATACTAAATTCTTGTATTTTTTTATATTTTTAGTATTTAGTGAATTTTTAAAAGATTTTTTTCACAAAAATTATACTTTTTATGTGTCTTTATGTTAAGTGTCTAAAAATTAAAAAAATTGCTTAAAATATTAAAAAAAAATTCAATAAAAACAAAAAAAAATATAGAAAACAAGAAAGTAAAATTTTCTGAAAAGTGTTTTTAGAAAACAAAAAAACAAGTTAGTTCTTCTTTCTTTCCTTTCTTCTTCTTCTTCTTCTTCTTCTTCTTCTTCTTTTTTTTTTTTTTTTTTTTTTTTTTTTGTGGTAAACTAAAAAACTTGAGGGCCACCACTTTAAGGCCTTATTTGGAGTGTACAAATAAGTACACTTTTTATCTTTTTATCTTTTTTTCCATCACATCACCTCTCTACTTTTCTGCACATCTTTTTATAAAAAGTCAAAAAAAACACTTATTTAAATCATTCTAAACCATCCCTAAGTATCTCTATTTTTTTAAAAAGTAAATAAAATATACATATCAAATATAAAATCAACACCTATAATTTACAACAAGTGTCGAGCTCGCACAATTTCGGAGCTCAAACTGTTCTCGTATTTATACATGAACCAACGAGAAGTCATTTTCATTTATGCTGTGTTTGGTTAGGAGATTTGAGAAAAAATTTGAAAAGAGAAAAGGAAAAAGTGTGTGAAATTAAGTGAAATGTAGGTAAATTTTATTCACATTTCACCTAACTTTTATCTTTCCCTTTCCAAATCCGTCCTCAAATCCTCCAACCAAACACAGCACTAGAAACTCCTTTATTTTTATGTAAGTAGCCCACCTTTAAATTTCATAAAATATCATTTTTGTCTATTTACTAAAAGATCACCCTATCACTTGGAAGGCTTCTATTTGCACACCACTTTTTTTTTTAATTCTCAATTCACACCATTTTGTCTGTTTTGTCTATTTGAATATCAACTACCAAACAAAGATCAATCATTGAGATATCAACAATCAAATATAGGTCAGAGGGTATACAATACATACATCAAGTATAGTGTTCAAAATAATTGTTGAGATTGCAAGGTGCTTGCACTACTGCTCTCATATCTTTCATGCTTTGTCTGAAAATAGGGATGAAGGTAATGTACTCCGTCAAGGTACAATGGTGTTTGCATTTCAATCAAACGGGAGACCTACATAAACAATTTCTTCGTTAAAGATAATATTTGCAGAAATATTGGATCAGAGAAAATCATTAATAGATCAGTAACACAAAGGATACAGGATGCAATAGAATAAAATCATTGACTGATTACATTGCTAAGTTCATCCAACAGTGATGACAAAATTGTATGATTTGTATAATTTATTGTGAGTGGTATTGCACATTAAATTGTATAATTTATTTATTCTAAATTTTATGGTTTAGTATATTTGTAACATTTCAAATATCTAATAGATGCAAAATGTAGTTTACAATAACTCATGTTCACTTACATAACCAAGTGTCAACTATTCATTTCTTATACCAAGCATCGAAAATTAGGACTTTCTTTTATTTGACTAGAGAAAGTGACGAGGGAACACACTGGAAAGAAGAAACGGATGAAGAGCAGAGAAGTATAGAAAGGAGGAAAGAGAAAAGAGAGGGAGAGTGCAAGTCTAACATCCAGTAGCAGGCCTAATATTTATAGGCAAGCCAAAAATAAAAAAATAAATTAAGCCCAACAAAGAAAAATTACATAAATCAAGATCATCGTGATCCCTACCAGTAGGATATATACCAAGCCTTGACTAAAATTTAAAATAAGAAGCCCTTCACTCCATAGTGCAAAGCTAGTGTTCTTCTAGTTATTCCTTCTTTTTTCTTTTTTTCATCTTTTAATTTATCATTTGTGTTCTCTTTCCATTATAATGAGTATTGTAGTTTCCATCTCTGATTTGTGTCTCTTTTTTCATTTTGTCTATATATTTCCATCATCTTCTTCTTCTTCTCTCTCCTTAGAGAGAGTAAGAGCATCACAAACAGCAAATGTGTTTGTAAAACAGAAAAGCACTTACAGCTCGACGGAAGGCAAACATCTCCTCTTCACCAGATAGCATAGAAATAATCCCGGCAGGTGCACCTCCTGAACTCACATTGCCTTCTGCTAAAACATCTTGACGGAGTTTTCCACCTTCTATCTCTGTTTCAAATTGGAAGCTGGAGAAGGACAGCAGAAGTCAATGAGCCATCCAGAAACAATTCAATAAAAGCTTGGGCACATTTTAGGCTTCCTTTTAAACTCAGCCACGAGGGTCTAGATAGAGTTACAAGTTAATTATGGTAACACTCTCTGATAAAAAATTGGTTGATCAATTCAGGCAGAAATTTTGTAAATGTTCTCTTCTGAATTAGTTGTCTATGAATTGTAACTCAAAACTCTATTCCATTCTTGCACATTCTATAAAGAAAGAGCATAAAAAAATTGACAGCAGATTTTAAACCATATGCTATTACCAACGTTAAAAGGTTCATCAGATAGCCTCAAACCAATGCAGAAAGCTAGCACTGTTTCAAGGTTTAGGGTTCAGCAGAGTTATTGAAAAGCCTAGGTACATTTAATGATCATCCTTCATAAATCATTCGTTGCATTCACAGTTAGAGGTACTGAAATGCCTAGGCATACTGAAGATTGTCCTATCGATATTGGTTACATTCATAGTCTTTGAAATTTAGTAAGAACAATACTAATTTGTACAGACATTTGACAACTGGAAAGAAACAAAATATTGCCACATCCATGATAACAGACATTATGAATTGACAGAAGCATAAAGAAGTCCATCAGCCTGAGTTTTCTAAGAAATTAAATTGCAATTGGGAGCTTAAGGCATTCATTTCACAGCTTGAGGATTGGTAACCATAAGAAGTCTTTTCTAAAACATTGGAAGCCAAAGAAGCACTGTAGCCAGAATAAACATTTTACAGTCTCCAAGCACAATCATCTAAATCTCATTATTTGAGTCTGATTGCCAACCATCCTATTTGAACAACTTAATAAAGTTTGCAGTTTCTTAACCTGATGAACATGGGTTTTGATTTTCAAGTGTATGGTACTTCTTAGAGACTTAGCTACCGCACACCATCACAAGTTGGGTGGCAAATTGGTGATAAGAAAGCTACACACTTCAATGAAGCATTAAAACAAAAGTCAAACAAGCAAGTGGTAAAAACTATAGGGGTCATGCCTTCAAATAGGCAAGAGCGTGTTCCATAAATGTAAATTGGGGAACAAGGGGTGGGGGCAGAGCAGATTTGGCGTATTGTCAGGACTTTTCCATACAGGCCCATCAACATTCCTTGCATAATATTCTATTGAGAAAGAATATCTTCTAAAGCACTGTTTTTATATTCGAGTTTTCAACTAGAAATTACTCGCATAATTAACACACCGACAGTGAACAAGTAAAAGGTATAAGCAAGAGCAAACACGGGGAAAACAAAAACGAAAACGAAAACTTGCCTCTCCAAATCAAAAAGCATTCCCTCTTCAGTTCCCTGAAATAGATCATCAATAGAAGCAGCTGCCGAACAAAAGAGTGAACAATGATGATTATACAATTCATCGATGAGGGTGATAAATCTACGTGCCTGAAAAGCAGGAACACACCACTGTCAATCCGTAGGAAAAACATATGCTGAATCTATATTACTTCCTTGTCTCTCCAATCCTAGTATTTCATAGCACAAAAGTGATAAAATATTGCAAATTAAAAACATGCATGCATGCGATTGTTCTCCATGTGCGCATCTAACTCTAGTGAACATGCTTAAATTATACAGAGGTACAGAAATTCTCTCTCTCTATTGATCCCAAGTGGCAACCCAACCCATTTGAATATTCACAATCAATTAGGTGACTGGCTGGAATCCACAAGTAAATATACAAAGACCAAACTGTAGACAGATGTGGAGTTGAAACCAAAGGATGCACAGGGGATAGATTATCAAGGGACATCTGTACAGGTTATCAAGAAGAATTTTAACTAAACCATTCTGTCCTCACCAACAATCCAAGCCCCACTTTCACAGTTGAATGTAAAATTTTGATTCTTAGTGAGTAAAATGGAACAAGGTTAAATGCAAGTCCCCGCCTGCTTCACTTTCTGTTTAAGAAAGGATGAATTGGATGGGTTCAAAAACATTCCAAGGAAAAACATAACTTCATCATATTATTGGTTCAAACAAAAACCTACTCTCCAGAGTTAGCGGCTATTTTTCTGATTGATTCCCAAGAATTGTGAGCTGATCTTCCAAAATGAGATTAAAAATAAAAATAAAAAAATAATAATAATAATAATGATAATAATAATAATTGAGCCAATTTAAGCCTCTTTCTTGGAACTGAAATTGCTGGTTTAAAAGGAGGCATTTCAATATTGCAGATAATATTTGAATAGTTGCTAGAAAATGCTAATACATGGGATAAGCATCCAGTGCCTATGGCTCCAAAACACCAAAATAGCAACTCAGATATAAACAGTAATTTAAATGCACAATGATAAGAAAGGGTCATGAGTCTAACCGATAAAAACTCATCATAAACAGGTTACTTTTAGTTCAATGCTTTTACATCTTTCATCCATATATCTTAATTTCTTAACTATATGAACAACTTGTCCACATTCATATTACTAGGATTCTCAAATTATTCATTTCTGGGTAAAAGCTACACTCAGTCGATTAGAACTAACTCATTCTATGTTATATGGACTCGGGTTCAGGTGTTGGGTTCGAGTCTGTTTCTAAGTCTCCAGATTCATCTAATCCCAAGTTCAATACATGGGGACATGGAAAAATATTCATATTTCTTAACATAAATATGTGGCATACAACATTGAGAATATGTGTCATACTGCACAAAGATATTGATAGTAGCAAAGGATCAGATGCACCAATGGCGAGCACTCAATGATCACCAGGCTTGTCCACAAATTGTGTCACTCATCTTGAAGTCACAACTGCCATCATTACATGTGAACCATGCACAAAAGATACCTCATCTATTGCCGAAAGTAAAATTATTTTGACTGTCCCAATTTTTTTCAAGAAAGGTTCTATACAAACATATGACAGTGGAAACTTAAATAGCTGCGGAGAAGGTCTGTTAAAAACCAACTACTCGTGACTCGGGGTAAGTAAGAAGTCAATTGTTCCCAACGAAAATGCGAAAGCTAAATTTTGATCTATGAATCCAACAATGATTACCACTTTTGTTCTCAGACAGTTAGTGTTCCTGATTAGGGCACCTAAAGCTTTATGCAATGGCAATAAAGGTGCAATTAGAGTAAGGATTTACAAAAAGGTCTGGTGCAAAATTATAGTACTGAACATATACAAGTTTTGAGAAGTTTCATGAAGAAAAAAACTAAAACAAAAAAGATTAGTCATGTGACACTGCCAGCAAGTTAGCTTGCATAACAAATATGCATCAACAGGGAATGTAAGAAGGGTATTTTAGTCATCTCCTGTACTTCGGAGAGTTTTCAAAATACAAGGCTATATATGTTGTCATTTATATCTCCTTTTTGTATGTAAGAGGAGAGTACATCAATAAGCACTCACTCCTCTTCTCTCATCTTTTTTCCTTTTCCTCCTTTCCAAAGATCCTAGTAGTGGCGTAAGATTCAGAAATCATCTCAGGTTTGGTAATGTTTGAAAACCGAATACTTGAAGTCACAAGAGAAACCACAGAATAGTTGCTTGAAATGGCAAACAGTAGCACTTGCAATAGGGTGTCTCCATTCAGTTCAGTTTGATAGATTTCATCTTATCTTCAATATGTTGATATCTTTGACAATATAATCTAATCTCCAACACGATAGTTTAATTAAACCACATTTAGGCCAAGTTTGGCATCTACTAAATAATACAAAAAGTCAAAAAATCACTATTCTATTTAAGTCACATCATCTTATTTAAATCACATCACCTCTCTAACACATCACGTCAAACCCAACCCAAACCCAATCTATATAAGCCAATAAGTCAAAAAGTGCACTTTTTTAGAACATCCCAAACCAACCCTTAGTGTGAATGCCAAGATTCCAAGTCCGCACTTGGCACTAAGATGAATTGTCCAGTACACAAAGGAAGCAGATACAGTAATTTAAGAAATCCATCAAATTTGCAAATTATATAACATTTCATACATGGTTAATACCAATTTGAAAAGTAGGAAAGAACCTTATCGCGAATGCGCATACTCATCACAGGAATATTGGAGATGAAGACAGTGTGATAATTTTTAGCTATGGCAATATAATCTGCTGCCCCCACCTGAAGACATTTAAAGTTAAGGTAATATATTAAAACAACAGGGGACAAGTAATAATAAGTTTAACTTGTTCAATGATCAATTAATAAGATGCTAGGGAAAGAAAGCAAATAACAATCAAATAAAACAAGGAAAGGAACTAAAAAAATCTGTGTTGTCAGTGAATGTGTGCAGTGAGAAAAATCAAAATCAATAATTAAATTTACAAACTTCAAGAAAAAGCAACCCTTACCGGCCGACCACATAGATAATCAAATTTGAACCGTGCTACCCCATTACAGCATTGAGGAACTTCCAACGTTCTGATGAGGAAAAAATGTACATCACTAATCTGAAGAAAGGCAATTTAGGCAAAGTAACATTACATTTCAAGGTACCTCCCAAACATGACAGGAATAGTATCAGAGGTGAGCCTTCCTCCAGATTGTCTTGTAACCTCATTCCACACATTATCAAACTCTTTTATTCTAATGCTATCCAGAGGCCAGAAGTAGTGAACCTGCAGATTAATGAAATTTTAACCACATAAAAGAGATTTAAACACAGAGTTGCATGGTACAGCTATTAAAAGAAGTGAAAGTGACATCATAGCTTTATCAACAAAACAAAACCAAAAAAAAGTGACAAACCAAGGGGTTGTAACCTGTGTGGCTAGCCCTTTGGCCACCAAGTCTCTCCAAAGGATAGGTCTTGGGTTCCACTCTTAGGAGTGGAATGGGAGGCAAGACTTAAGTGCTTGCAAGGAGAGGGCGTGAGTTCAACTCCCCCTAGGTGCTAATCCAACAACTAACCACTAACTTTCACCAATAAAAAAAAAAGGTGACATCTTAGCCACTGTTAGCCACTGGAAACACATGCTTCTTTCTAGATGTGATTAAGGTTGCTCAATCAAGAAAACATTGTAATTTTACTATCCAATTTTCTTACTCAAAATTCCTATATCCGTTGCCGAAATTAGAAAGGCCACTAAAAACTATCTATGAAAAGAGGCTCACAAGGGTTTCAAAACCTATCAGTTAGTTGGGATTCACTATGCAGTCAAAAAAAGAAAGGAGGTCACTGAACTTATTCAGTACTTCCATTTGCCATAGCTCTCACTGGTCTTGAGATCATGTCTGAAATCCAAATCATAATAACTTCTAGGATAGGTGCAAGTATGGCTCCCCCCAGTGGGTGGATCAATAAAATGATGCATTCATCTTTCATGTTAAAGCTTTTCAAATAAGATTACTACAATACATTATAATGAGACCTAGTGTCAAACCTTGTTAATACACACTGATAAAGTTGAAACATGCTAATATTTCTCTCTTTTTCTTTCTTTCTTTCTTTTTTTTTTTCTCCTTTTTCTTTTAACGTGACTGAGGACAAAAACTGGAGACTCATCATGGTAATCAAGATATGACTTCCATTCTTTCTTTCTTCAATTTTAGAGAGAGAGAGAGGGGTAACTCATCTACTCTTGAAATCAAGAATATTCACAATCTATTAAAATTGTTTGACGCTTTAGTGTTTCCTTCAAGATATGTCTTCCTTAGTTAACTATTTACTGGAATGAACCCACTCCTTTAACCAACTTCATTAAGTGGGTACATTTAACTGGTGTGCTTTATGAACTGACTCAAAGAAATTGGTACATCATCTTTTCATCTACTGACAATTTGCATAAGCTATATAGTCATCTTTATGCTCCTGGTTAGGGGTATATAGGGTGTTTACCTAATCTTTCATAGACCAGTTGGCAGATTGATTTTTTCAGTCACTTAAAGTTTACTCTTAAAAAAATGATCTTTTCAGTCCTAAGGACCTGTTTGTTTTCTGAGACAGGATAGATGAGATTATTAGTGAGGGGATTGTTAGTAAAGGGATCAAGTAAAATTGTGTTTGTTTGATGATAGTTGTTAGTGGGGATTGTTAAATTATTTTTATATAAAATAAACTAAGACTAATGATAGAACCAAAAAAAAACAGCCCATGGTTTTTCACAATAGCTCATGGTTTTGAAAAAATAAAAATAAAAATCGCAATTGGGCCAGACAACCGGCCAGACGCCCTCCTCCAAGGACTTTTCATAGTCCGAACAAACTCCCAATCCAAACCTCCATTTTGCAAACAAACATGATATTAATTGAAAAGCCCAGTCAGCACTTCTCCTTAAAACTCAGGTATTAGGGAGAGAGAAATTGGAGCCTTATAACCAGCACAGATGGGACAACTCCAAGTGACGTGGGACACATTCCAACACACCCTCCTGGACCACAACATATAGTAGCCGGACAAACGACACACCAGTCATAGGCCTAACCAAGCTCTAATACCAAATTGAAAAGCCCAGCCCCCACTTCTTAGAACCCATGTATTAGGGAGAAGGAAACTCAAGCCTTATAACCAACACAGATGGGGCAACTCCAGGTAATGTGAGACGTATTGCAACAATATTGGTGCTCCTGAATGGACTAACAGTCCAGTCCAGCTCTTCAATTCAAAAAACAAACAGGGCCTAAAAGGATTGTTTAAGCATTTAGAAAGACAAATGCAAGAACATGAGGAGGTTAGGTATCATTTGGATTTGTCAAAATATAAAATTTATATCATTTAATTTGTGCATTGTCCTTCTGATATGGCTGTGTTTAACCAGGGTAATGGAAATATAGCTACATCACAGTTCTCCAATAAAACCTATTGCTGTTGAAAAAAATAATTAAAGGAAAAAGATCAAATGACTTGCATGCAGATATAAATTTGTGAATGTGTCAAGTAGTTCATGCATCTACACAGCCATTAACAATGTGTCGTCTGCAACAAAGCAATCGAAAACAAATTATAAATTGCTTGAGTTCTCACTTTGACTATAGAGCTTTGTGCAATAATGCGGCGATAATCAATCTCACTCCCAATCAGGACATTCTCACACTGCTCCTCCAATTTGGCAACAAATTTGAGGAAGATCTCCCGCTGCATACCATCCTGAACAAGAAAAGAGTTGCAAAACTTTAGCTTGACCTAAAAACCTGTAACATTTGAACCATAGAAATTTCACAGCAATTGGATCCATGAAATCAACTAGCAATTAGATAGAGACATCCAACAAGACTCCATATAGGAATGGGTAAATTTTTAAAAACCCCTTAACTAACTTTTGTGGGGAACTTGGAACTTCTCCTCCTTGTAAGGAAAAAGTTAAATACAAGTGGTGAATGGCTGTCGTCAGCTTGTGATGTATGGTGTTGGGTTAAGTCCCACAATAAGCGCAACCCTCGTGTTTTAGTTGCCATCACTGAGTTTGAAACCCAGAACATACTGCAGGTGAATTGGATTCCATTCCTCAAAAAAGATGATATACTAGTTTGTTGTCTCAATGGAGGTGAATTGGATTCCAATTTCATTTTTATGTTGGTGAACCCATTCCAAATTATTGAGTTTGTATTTGGTTAACTTAGTTGAGTCACATGAGAGAATCAATACAACAAACTGTGATTGAAAAGGTAAAACACTCATGCATTGCATATCATAGTGGGTTGTTTTCATCTTTGATAGTCTAATTGAGATTTTTCTTTTCATTACTGTAAATAATTTAGTTTTTGGACTAAAGTCTGAATTAACTAATGAGCTTGACTTTAGTACCCATAAAATTTGGTTGGTGACTTCAGAATGTTAGTCGAAAGAAACTGAGCTTCAATGGCTAGCTTGTTTGAACGCGAACTCTACCTTAACTAAACAGGTGTTGCTTTGTTCGCTGGAACGCAACTTTGTATGCTAGATTGAAACGGTGTTTCAAAATTTGTTTTAATTCCAGAAGCTTTAATGTTCAAATGCATTGCTGTTTCATTCGAACATGCTGCTTATTACGGGACAAATATGATTTCCAGTGAGTTATCCGTTTGAACGCATGCATACTTTTGAGAGCACTGTGTCAGTTCGTACAGAATCCTAGGGACTCTGTTTCCTATGTTCTTAAGGTTTCCTTTTGCCTGTATATATAGTTGTCTTGATGACTTTTATAAGGATATAGACACGTACAAAACTTATGAGCTTTTGATATTGTCCATATTCCCTTGTTCTTGATGATCTCATTTGGCTAAATCTAAGTGATGTAATTGATTCCTTGTGTAAGCTCTACATTCATATAGATTTAGGATCACATGCATGCATCTGCTGCAAGGTGCTAAAAATCTTGTTCATGTAGATTGACGCTGTTAGTGGAGATCAAAAAAGGTCAAGAGATGATTGGAACAGGCGGGTTGAAAATCAGAACTACTGAAGTGCTCATGACCTTTGGGTAAGTCTTGTATTTGATCGTTCTACTAGCGGAGTTTGCATCTGTGGTTATTTTCCCGAGTTTGGGTTTTCAATGTAAATCCTTGTCTCTCTATACTGTCGTTCATTGGTTAATAATTGCATCATTATTTCCTGCCTAAACAACTCAGACTTGGATCAAATCATAGGTGAAATTTGAAGTTTTAGCGTACACAGGTTGAAAACTTGGTTTCATAAATCCACGTAAAATTTGCATCTTCCATCTGACTCCATATTATATGAAATATGCTAGCAGCCAAGATGTGCTCACATATCTAAACCTGACAACAAATAATAAAGAAACGGCATCGGATAGGAGGTCAAGATTTTTAGGGGAATCCAATTTAGCACTTACCTGATTTAATTCCCTTGGTGCTCGGTTACTGGTGGCCACAAGAACAGTTCCAGTGCTCAACAATCTGCTCATAATTCCAGATAAGGCCACAATAGCAAACACATCAACAGTCTGTAGAATTTTTATGTCATAAAATTAGTTGTAGAATCAAGGACAACATTAGTAAATTCTCATCCAAAGTGAAATATGGACAAATGCTAAACTTTTTTATTAAAATAAATAAATAAATAAAATATGACAGGGAGAAAATAGATGTGATTCGAAGACATAAATATGCACCTTTGCAAGCTTAATATCCAACTCTCAACAGTTAGTTGATGTAAAATATCATTAAGAAGTTGATGATTAACAGAATGAATGACTTGGTTATCCAACAAGGATAAATATTGAAAACAAGTGAACTGTTGCATTAGAAAATATTACACAACCACGTCTGACATAAGTTGCATAAACATGGATACATAACATTACATGGACACAATGTTATGACAAATCCTCAAAGGTAGGACACGAGTCATAAATAACCCCATACATACATCAATTAAATAACTTTGATCAATATTCTAATTCTCATTTCTACATCATGAAGTGAAATATAAAGCTAAATGAATTCATTACTTCATTTTGTATGGCGTATGTTAATGATCTTTTACACTCCACCTGTATTGTGTTAATGTCTTCTTTTACCCCCGACAAAAGAGGAGGGTTGTGGCAGGTCTACAACCAAAATAAAACTTATAGCCACACCTTTATGAACATGTATCATAAGAGGGATTATCAGAAGGAAAGGGTATATTTGTGATATGTACTAAACTTGTATAAATCTGATGGATTAAGAGAGAGAACCCTAATTTTGGTTCTCTCCTTCAATCTCCTGCATTTCTTTTGTCTTCATTTTCCAATTCTTCTACATCTTTTGTTTCTTCTAACAATTCTAACTAACTACATGAACAAGGGTTAGTGCTCCCCCAAGCAACGCACGACATCAGCACTCGGATGTAATGAAAAGTAGGTAAAGTTCCCGTACTTTAACGACATTAGCGGGTGAAGAAGATAATCCAAGTGAGTAGAACACGCTTAGAAACTTGGAACAAAGGAACATTAATTGTGAAGGGATGAAATTAGTAAATGTTATGATTAGGAAGAGAATTATTATTATTTATTTTCAAGAAACTAAATAAGTAGGGGGAATTTCTAGAGAGATTAATAGAACATGATAAAAACTTAGGTACACTGAAAAAGAGAAACACGGGAATGGAGTTGGGATAATTGTAGATTTTTTTTTTTTTTAATTTATTACAAAGTAAAAATATATATAAAAAGAAGAAGAAAAGTAGAGAATAATATCAGTGAAAAGACAGGTGTGATAGATTCATGACAAGTGTGAAAACAGAAGGAGAAATCAAGTGAATTTCCAATAATAATAGGTTTGCATCAAGGATCAACACTAACTCCTTAGCTTTTTGCATTAGTCATGGATGAACTTACCAGGAACATTCAAGAGGATATCCCATGAAATATGTTATTTGCAGATTATACAATTTTAGATGATGAAATAAGAGGAGTAAACTTCAAGCTCGAATTGTAGGAAAACAGACACTCTAGAATCTGAAGGGTAGGACTAATATTGAATATATGAAGTGTAATATTAGCAAAACAAGAAATAAGGATGAAGGTAAAGTAAAACTTGATGAGCATAAGATATCTAAAATTGATCATTTTCGATATCTTGGATCAAATTGTTCATAAAGGTGGAGAGATTAAGGAGGGTTTGGATCATGAATTAGGGTGGGATGAATGAAATGGAGAAGTATATCAAGAGCCATGTGATTGTAGAATCTTATAACATTGAACGAAAAATTTTGTAGGACTTCCGTAAGACCTTCTATAGTGTTCACTGTAGCTGAAATGAGAATGCTGAGAAGGATGAGCGATGTTGCAAGAGAAGATAAATTAAGAAATGAACAGATTAAGAAGAAGTTAGAAGTTGCACCAAATTGAAGATAAGATGAGGAAAACCCGTTTGAGATGGTTGGGTCAAGTACATTGTAGACCAAATAAAGCACTTATAAGAAGAAGTGATTTGATCCATGCGGAGGGTGGAAAACAAAATAGAGAAAGGCCTTCGAGAACTTGGGTTGAGGTTATAAAAAAGAACATGACTATTTTAAACTTAGTCAGAGGATATAACAGCTACTAGACCCAATTGGAGGAAATGGATCTATGGGCCATCCCAAGTAATTGAGACAAAGGCTTATTAAGTTAAGTTGTATGTTAATGCTCTTTTAACATATTTTTAAATTCATAATTGTGTTTCTATCATACATTTTGCCATTGCAATGCTTGACTTGTCATTGCTGTGTATAATGTTAAATGTCAAATTTTCTTAAAGATAAAGAAATGTTGGATGCTTTGAGTTTTATTGGGAAGTGTTTGAGATGTCTATGAAGAGTGTCTAAATAAATCTAATGTCTCTTTGAATTGGGACACATTAATGGAGATGTCAGACAGGTGTCCACAAGCTTCCTCGAGGTGTAGGTGTCAGACACATATGACACAATCACGGAACCTTAGTAGAAGTGTCAGTACTTCTTACTTTAATACCAAGAACTGGCTGTATTTGATTGTTTGTGTATGCTAAAACTAAAAAAGGGATATTCCAGCATAGATTTGACGGATAATGTACTAATATAGAAATATACACTCTGTTATTTCATACTATCAATCAAACACATTTAAGACATCAAGCATCTCACCTGTATCTCATCAAAGCATAGGATGCTAGCACCTCTTTGATCTGCTTGTCGATCAACAAGGAACTTATCTGCTACAGCAGGAAGTATATTTTTCATCTGTACCTCTTGCTTATATCTTTCTTCTGCATCTATCCATTCCTTAACTTTTATGTCAAAGGGAAGATTCATGATCCAATTAGAAATGCCAGACTGCAAAGACTTCTCCTCCACTTGATTCTTCCATATCTTATGCATATGTTCATGTATTTGAAGCATTGCCTGCCAGTAAAAAAAAAAAACCTTAAAGCAATTATAAATTGTTTTCTTATAAATTTCTCAGGAAGAATAAACAACACTTGAATGATAGGACTACTAATTGTTGCTGAACTTAGTGACGGAGCCAGAATTTTGGCTGATAGGGGCCAATACTAACGTAAATTATTGAGTTGGATCGGTTTGGGACACAAGACTTTAGTTTACAAAAAAAATCAATTATCAATATTTCAAAACTATTCCAATATCATATATGTTATTACAATAAACCATCATGACATTGAAGTCTAGTCTATGGAACTCTCAACCAATGAGAAATGAAATGACAATAAAATACACATAATAAAAGGAAATGCTTTCTAAAATTTATTTTGCGAAGAAAATAAGAAGTCAATTTATGTCAATGACATGTTGAGTTTGTTGGAAGTAGAATGGTAAAAAAAAAATAAAAAATTAACCTAATAATTCAAACTATCTATCCATTATTTAACAAAATCTCGATAATTTTAACATCTCAAATGACAAAAAAAGAAGTCCTATTTTATTTGAGAAGACATCAAATAAAATAAAAATAAAAATAAATTTATATGTATATCTAATATATGATAAATAAATGAATTTTATAGCAAAATAAAATTTGAATGGGTAAATTCTAGTGGTTTTGCTGAGAAGATAAAAAGGATGGGTTACAAACAAAAGGATCCAAATACTCTTCAATACATGATTGGAATGCAGATATCCATCTCAAGATCAATGGCTATGAAATAGCCAAATCAAAATATCTTTATTTCAAATGCAAAAACACTAAATGAAAATTTTAAAATTCCAATTCACTTAACAATTATAGACCATTGATTTTGGGTTTTACTAATGTGACACAACTTTACGTATTAGAATGGAGATCTCCATTTCAACCATGTAATAGAAAGAATCTAAATCCCAAACAAATTTAGAGATGCATATATAATTATTGAAGGAAAAGTTAAATTATATTTTCAAAATTTTAGATAAAAAAAAATTTGAGGGGCACATACAGTCGTACTGGTACATGTACTAGTACCAGGTTAGTACCCAATTCTCATACATAAACATTTTTGGAGTACCCATGCTTTCATTGACGAGTCGTTCACAAGTTCCCTCTGCTTTCTTTTCCCCTCTTTGATGATTGAACATGATGATACAAACAAATTCACTAATAAACAAATAAAGCACATCAAGTTCACAATTGATTTACAAAGAAATCTTGATCAACATGATGTTTACCCTCCTATTAATTTGATGTAGCTATAGAAGGAATAGTTTCATTGTTTGATGCAGGTTTCATGACAGCGCACCACATGGCACTAGGTAAAATAATCCATCTAATTTTACTCTCTTTTTTCCCTCAGTTTTCTGCCTTTCCCCAAAAAGCAATTTGCCACTCATCATTTCCTAACCTCCTTAAAGTCAGATCTACTTTATTCAAATTAGGTTGAACTCGGGGTGCAACTTGGCAACCCGAGCAACCTAAGCCCAACCTGAAATTTTTCAGGACTTGGGCAATATTTTTTTGAATTTGGTGCGGGCTTGAACAAAAATTCAGAAATCTGAATTAAATTTGGGCAGGCTTGGGCAAAGAAAACAAACAACCAAAGCTTAGTTGCACGCAACGAGAGTGGAAGCGGGAACGGAAACGAGAGTAGGAGTGTGAAATAGTAGACATTTCAAGAATCGTTGGTTGGGAGCATTTGTATATATTTTAAATAATATATAAAAATATATTGTAAGATTATTTTTTTTCTCTAATGATAATGAAAATATATATGTTATAAATTAAAAAAAGTACAAAAAATCATATGTTAAAATATTCTAATTATATACTTTTATCTTAGAATTCTTTTTCATTTATTCTAAAATATTTTTATTACTTTTTTATCTATTTATTCTAAAATTATTTATTTTATTTATTTTCTTTAAAAAATAAAATAAAAGAAGAGAGAGAGAGACAGACAGACAGAAGAAGAGGAAAGAGAGAGATGACAAAGATAGAGAGAAGAGGAGGAGATCAATCGATCTTAAGAGGAGACGAGATCGAGAGATGAATCGTTCGAGAGTGAGAGTGAGAGAGAGAGAGAGAGAAAGAGACGGCAAGATCGAGAGAAGACACGATCAATAGAGAGATCGAGGTTGAGAGTGAGGATGACAAATCCAGATCAGTTCCTTCTCAAATTTGCATTACTCTCCCATCAGACTCACAATTCTTCTCCAATTATTCCTCAGAAGTGCAAAAGCACGCTTCTTTGGCTGATTCGTGAGCAACTTCAGCGATTCCAACTACTAAGAACCAAAGCCCGAATTGTATATATAAATATATAAAGATATTAAATATACATATAAATTATTAGCTATTGGAATGTCAAAAAAATGGGAAGTAGAAAAGTAATTTCAAACTCATGAAGTACAAGTGGTTTATACTAGATTTGTGCAAATGAGTGTTGTACTTTCATGAGTTTGCAATTATTTTCCTACTTCCCACTTTTTTTTATATTTCTCCTATATTATATACACAAGTAACACAACATGTCACCTTTTTTTCCACACTTAGAAATTACAAAGATCACTACAACAGTGCACCGGTTCCTCAAATTTACATCACTCTCACACTACGTTACACAAACTCAAGTGTGGATATCGGGTGAGAGTGCGTATCTAGGGGTCAAACACTTCAAAACTTAAAATTGAGGATACGTGGATATAGATCCAAATTTGGATACGGATATGAATATGGACACGGATACGGAGATACATTAAATAGTTATTTTTAAAATATGTTTATTATATGAAGATGAGTTATAAAAAGTTAAGAAATAATAGATTCTATTAAAAAAAAAACAAATAAAAATTATATTAGGTATAAAATAAATTATATTATATGATAAAATAAATAATTTTTTATTTAAGCATAAAAATTATGTTATATAAAATAAGTTATATTAAAAAGAAGAGAGAGGGGGAGAGAGAGAGAGAGAAGAAAACAAAGAGAAGAGAGAGATGAAGACATCGAGAGTGAGAGAAGAGAGACAAAGAGAACGATCGAGAGAGAGCCGAAGAGAGAGAAGAAGACAGATCAAGATTCAAGAGTAAGAGAAGAAGAGATCGAGAGAGAGAGAGAGGAGATTGGAGAAGATGAAGATCGCACCTGAGATGAAAATTGAAGCCCTAATCTCCATTTTCGTAGCCCTAATTGCATGTATGCCATCTTTCTTCTTCGTATGTCGTATCCACTTTCTCCATGCCGTATCCCAGCCAAATTCCATACCCGTACCCGTGTCGTGTCGTGTCGTGTCGTGTCGTGTCAACACAAGTACTTCGCCAAAACTGACGAGTCCATATAACGTAGCTCCCACATCATATAAATTATGAGTTTTAATGTTATTAATGATTTTACCCCCAAAAAATTTTAGTAGAATATAATTATAACAAATTAATCAACTTAGTTGAAAAAAAATAAATAAAAATCAAATTTATGGGCAACTCGGGCCTAACTCGGGTCGAGCTTGGGCAAACAACCTCATGTTGCAATTTGGGCTTGGGCAACTCTCAGCACAATTCGGGGTGGGCCTAGACAACATCTCAACCATCCCGAGTTGCACGCCTAAGTTGAACTAAATACTACAAGTTTATATCTTCTTAAGCTTTTATAGATAAATGAGAAGGGATTATCTCACGTGTAGAAAAAATGAAAATTTATTTCTGATGTCATCAGTCTTTTGCTCTTAATAAACCCAAAGTGGATCAAAAATTGTCCCTCTAATTTTCTAGATGGCCCCTAGTTGTCAACCACCATAACAGCATGACATACACTGTTTGGTCCAATCTTTGATAGTCTAAGCTTTTTGGTTAAAAAATTGTCTTAACATGGTATTTGATTTTTGGTACAGGTATATGTATCTATTCTCCATTATGTTTATAGTTTGTTGTCATACAACTTTGTTTCCATATTAAAAGATTGTGTAGTCAATCTCTCTATGTATGAGAGAGGAAATCGGAAGAAGGGTGTGAAAACTTGATACACGTTGTTTGAGAGATTCCCCAATAGCCAAATCTTTTGGGGCAACTGGTCATCGAACAGCCAAAAAGACATCAGTACCCTAGCATGGTATGTTTTCTGAACACCATTCGTACATTAGCAACAAAATTGGCTTCAATCCCTGTGTTATCCACAAACCATGCAAGCAACTTTTATAGTTGTCACTTGTCAGAAATTCAAAGCTGAAAGATATCATTCTCCTTTCAATTTTCATATGCACCCCCTTCTGCTCTTTGCATAAGGACTAAGGACATTCCGCTTTTAGAGTAGCTATTTTGAGGAATATAAGGTGAGTGTTGAAAACCCTAGCAGCCAAATCCCAAATTTACATGAACACTAATGACAAGATCAGGTGTAAAGATAGAGAGAGGTAACCAGTGCTGTAAGATAGATAGGGCCAAGATTTTAAGATGGAGAAGAAGAAAAAGAAAAAAATAAAAATAAATAAAAAAAGAGGATTTCAGCAATTAGCACAATAATCCAAATCTAAATAACCTTTCCTAAAGCAGGCTAAATATGCAAAGAATGCAGGTATATAATTAATACAGCCTACAGATTAGGGATGAAGGTGTTCGATTAGATAAATTCTAATCTGTAATTGTAAGCGGTAAATAAAGAGCACAAAGCTTTGTGTGAGAAGCTAGAGAGGTCTTTTTACTAGCAAAAGTGAGTGTGTTTTCTTCAAACATCATACAAAAGTTGAGGATCCAAGTGTCTAAATTCAGTGTGGGTGTTGGACACATTCCCACACCCTTACCCATGTCATATCCGATGGACAAGAGTACACTGAGGAAAGTAGAATAGTTCACATAACACGGGGTGCATGAACAAGAGTACAAGTAATGGAGTGTACCCCTCATCTAGCCACACACAGAGAGTGGCCATGCCAAAATTGTGGAATTGGAGATGCATACAGAAAATAAGAATGACAACAAACGTTATATTTAAAGAAGCCGAGGAATATATTTTCAAAAGGAAAACAGTGATCATATTACAAATCAGATACCAGGAACATCCACAGAACATAATCAAACACTCACCTCATGAAAGTGAAACCTTCTTCGATGTTTAACAATTCCTTCAGTGGCACTATAAAACATATCCATGAGCATCGTCTTCCCTACACAGTGCACAAAATTGTCTTCACTTGTATATAATGAGATAACATCATAAATAGCAACAAATCTTCTGTCTGAGAGAAAATGAAACATTTGTGCAATAAATAAAGCGCATTCTTTGGAAAATCAATAGACCATTTGCATATATTTCCTCGACAGCTTGGCATAAATTATAAATATAGTTCAGCAACATACCAGTTCCCACATTTCCATACAGATATAGTCCTTTTGGGGCTGGAGGAGCAGTTGGGCGGCGACCAACTAGTGAATTCAATTTCCTCTCACGATTAAGATATGAAACCCACTTCCCCACTCCTGGTTCTACATTATCAGGTTTTCTACTGTGGTGAAAGGGAATAAATCAGTAAAGAGAATAACTAACAAGAATACCTTGTTAAGAGAAGCAAATTATCATTACTAAAAGCAACATGAACATGCAAAAATGTTGTCCACCAAGGATCAAAATTTTGTTCCAGTGTGTTGTTTTAGTTAGCTTGGAAACAGAAACGTTTTAGAAACATGAGGGAAATGAGAGGGGAGGAGGGTTAAAACTATAACATATATAAATGTTAGTAAATTCTCAATAATTAAATAATTGAACATACAGATGTCTATAAATATTAGAAGCTCATAAACCAAAGGTTTAAAGCTTTAGTTGCCTAGTCGGGAAAGAGGTTTTCATTATAAGAAAAAACAAAATTCTAGTAATAGTGGGGATAAAAAAAATAACTTGATCATGCTTGTCTTATCTTCTCCTCTCCGTCTGTGTCTCTCTTCTCTTATCTAGTTCCTCAAACTCCTAATAAATTTAATATTTTTCTTTATTCTCAATTTTTTTCTATTTTGTGCTTAGGTATTACTTTATTTTATATAACACACATAAAAAGTTCATTAAGATCCCGAAAATAGTATCATTTATGGTCAATTTCCTAACAATTGCATAAGAGAAACACATTTAGTTTAAAATTTAACTTCTTGAACAGTGAAATATAGATATTATATAGATCATAAAGATTTTTTTTGATCGGCTAGATCATCTTAAAAATTGATATAGTGTATTGTGACTTCACATCTATTCAAAAATATTTGTTGAACCAAAGCTAACAGGATCAAAGAACTTGCTAACAGTAACAAAAACATTTATGCCCCAGACATTTTCTTTCATTTTTTTGGGGGTAGTAAGAATACTATGGACCGAGCCAATAAAAAAGATGATAATAATAATTATGAACTCTTGGTCAGCACATAAAAAATATTATACCAAGCAGCGCTTTTTAGTCAGTTTCTAAGTCCAAAAATTATTTTAACAAGAAAATGTTGAAACATGTGCCTCACCGAACTACCCATCTCTCAACAAGTCTATTTCGATGTTTATTTACTGATGTCCATATACCGTCCTGCTGTTTTGCCTCAGCTTCCTCCATCAAAAGCCTGCGTCGTTCATTCTCCCTCTCTTTCTCCCACCTGGCTAGGTTTACCTGTAAAATTTAGAAAAAATGCACATCACAAGGAAACCCTTATTTTGGGATTATCTTGGTTACACAAAGAACACAAGATAGTTATTTATTCACACATGGTATTCCTCCATATCTTTCTCATATTGCTCTAACCTCCCGAGCAGGTTTTCCAGCTCTAAAGCCACCTTTTCCTGATAAGGATCATTTTGTAGCTTCCCTTGCTCAACAAGAGCTCTATACTGTGTAAGTGGTCCTGAAGGAGAAAATTTTACATAAGCATTTAAAGCCATCAGCAAGGCAAGATCATCAAGAAATTTACTAATTAAAAGCTTGTGCATCATGGCAATTATCTAAAGGTCATTGGCTCAAACAGAACACTGCCTATGCATTATGGATAGAAAAAACTTCATTCATCTGCCATAGTGGTCCACACCCCAACCAAGAAAGTAGTTGATCAGGTTGATTTTTAGTTATTCCTTATGATGCATGGATACTTCAACAAAAATGCCTACGGGTACTGGTAATTTGCATAACACTTTTGCATACGTATCAAATACACTTGCCCAAAACTTTTCATCTTTATTTTTGCCGTACCCCATATACCTAGTGTATACCCCAAGTTGTACTTTAGCCGGAATAGTTATTCTTCTATACACAGATGAAGTTAATTTCATTGAGCCTTTTTTATGCATAGCATGATTTTAAAATTAAGCTATTGTTTATAAGTTATTTAATATAATGACATTTAATATTAGTTTATAGATTAATTTTTTTTGGCATTAAACGGGTTGAATTTTAACAACTAAACCATTTAACTAAATTTAGCATTACTCCAAATTAAAAATTATTATTATTATTATTATTTTTTTTTTTTTTTACAAACATACCAAGCTACCCGTACACATGCTTCATAGGTTATTCGGGAGCAGCAATTTAACAAATGTTCCAACTTCCATCATTACAACATAATTTCTTTTCCTTTCTCACTAGTGAAATTCTTATCTTCAAGAAACAAAAGGCCTAAACTTACTCCATTGCAAGAGACAGATCCAACCATTATATAATCAATTAAAAAGGGAGACTTATGGGTTGGTCCTAATATGTGGACTTCTTGTCCAATAGGTTCAAAAAAACGTCACTAATTATTAATTTTCAGCAACAGTTTGAAAATTGTCACCAAAAAATGTGTAAGTTTTAGCAACAGTTTAAAACAATTATCACAAAAAAAGTCAACAATTTTTAACGTTTAACAACAGTTTGAAAAATTTACCACAAAAAAAGTTACTAATTATAAATTTTAGCGATAATTTATAAACTATGACAAACTATAAATTTTTAACAACATATATAAAAAAAATATAACAAAATATTATTTTTAACAATATTTTTATTACACTTATTTTCAATAAGAATTGATAAAAATTAATGTTCTTTAAAATAAAGAAATCAAATAAACAAACAATGGATGAGTATGAAATGCACAACACACACACATATATATATATATACACAAATATAGATAGAGAGAGGAGAATGGGAAGAGAAAATTGACCTGGACGAGTGGAGAGAGAAGGGTGAGAGAGATGAGAGTAAAAGCGAATGAAATTGATGACTTGAAATTCAGAGGTTCGACGAGATAACCCTACGGTGAGGGAGAGAATCGAAGAAATTGAAGAGACTCTCCTCATCTTTTCCAGTATAACTTTCGGTTTCAGAGCATTCCGATCAGAAATCGGAAGTTGAGCAGGAGATCAAATGTATTTATAGTACCGCCGATTCTGACAACTAACACCAAAATGTTGACGTGGCGACCAAATCGACCAAACACTTGTCACAAGTAATTTGGGCCAGCAATTCAAGCCAAGTCGAGCCCATCAACAATGCTACGTAGGAGTTTTCTTAGGTGTGCAACTCACAAAAGGTGTAAGTGAGTTGCACATCATGTATCACTTACATAAAAGATGTAAGTGTAAGGTGTAAGTGTAAGGTGTAAGGTGTAAGTGAGTTGCACACCATGTGCCACTTACACAAAAGGTGTAAGGTATAAGGTATAAAAGGTGTAAGTATAAGGTGTAAGTATAAAGAATAAGGTGTAAGGTGTAAGTTGCACACCATAACCAAACCCTGCTACGTATGACTAATTTAGTTATCTCTAATCCATCACTTATGGAATAAAAAAATATATATATATATATATATATTGTGATAGTGGATATCATTAATAATAACACTAAGGACTTTTCTTAGGTGTGCCTTGCATATGGTATGCAAGGCACTTACACCCTTGTATGTTGCATTTACACATTTGTATGTATTGGGTTATATCAAATTATTTGAAAATTTACACATTGGTGACCTGCTAGGTGGGTCACTTTGCAGATAAATTAATAAAATAATATATTACACTTTCCAGGTTAATTAATAAATTAATAAAAAATGTATAAGTTTTTACAAAAGCCGTATAGTTTCAAGAAAGGCGTAATGAATTTTAGAAAAAGGCGTAACTGATTTCTGAAAAGTTACGCCTTTTGTAAAAACTTACACATTTATATGAGTAGTTCATATACGTGAAATAATATACACCTTTTATGAACACTTACTCCTTTTCCGAGTTGACTTACCAAAGGCGTAAACAAACGAAAACTTACACCTTTTGCTTAAGCTTATACCTTTTCGTGGAAGTGCTTAAATTTTATTTGAAAAGTTACTCTTTTGGTGTAAGAGTTTTTGGCATAACATTTATACTTTTGCTGAGAACTTACACCTTTTCCGAAGCCCCTTTAAAGCTATTTCTAAGTCAATGGTGTATGTATTTTCGCGAGAAGGTGTAAGCCTAAACAAAAGGTGTAAAGTGGATGAATTTTTTTTGTCACAAAAGGTATAAGTGACTTCCGAAATAGCTTTAAGTTGGGCCTTCACAAATGGTGTAAGTTCGAGGAAAAAGTGTAAATCTTATGCCAAAATTCTTACACAAAAGGAGTAACTTTTCAAAAATGGTGTAAATATTTTGACGGAAAGTATGAAGGATGTTCATAATCACAAAAGGAGTAACAAAGGGTTCATTTCAAAATGTTCGTAAAACACGAATGAGTAACATATGTTCATTTCAAAGTAGTAAACACAAAAGGAGTAACATTTCAAGTGTTCGTAAACAAATTGAGACAACCACTGAACAAATCAAAGGGTTCGTGACCCGCGCTGACCACCCAAGCGTCGGTGGGCTCCGGTGGTGACAGGCTTCTGAGATCGGCACCTCCACGGCACCGCCGCCGCAAATGAAAGGTTTTTTGAAAGATTGGCTATCGATCTTGGTCTCTCTGTGTCGATGTCGGCCTATTCTCCGTCGATGTCGGTCTCTCTCTGTCGATCCCTGTTTATCTCGCTGTGTCTCCATCGATCTTGGTCTGTCCGTGTCCATGTGGGTTCTTCTCTGTCGATCTCTGTCGATTTTGGTCCTTCTGTCGATCATTGTCCATGTAATTTAACTTTTCGGAAGGGAGTTATACCTTTTGTGAAAAAAAAAATTCATCAAATTTACAATATTTGCCTAAGGTTACATGTTTTCGTGGAAGTGCTTAGACTATTTCTGAAAAGTTACTCCTTTTGTGTAGGAATTTTTGGCATAACATTTATAGCTTATGTTCGAACTTACACCTTTTGTGGAAGCCCAACTTAAAGCTTTTTCGGAAGTCACTTATACCTTTTGTGAAAAAATAAATTCATCAAATTTTCACCTTCCCTTAAGCTTATACCTTTTCGTGGAAGTGCTTATATTTTTTTGGAAAGTTACTCTTTTGTGAAATAATTTTTGTCTTAAGATTTAAAGTTTTTCTTCAAACTTACACCTTTTGTGAAAGAGTATATAAGCACAAAAGTACAAATGTTATGCCCAAAATTCTTACACAGGAGGAGTAACTTTTTTAAAGATGGTGTAAGTATTTTCACGAGAAGGTGTAAACCTAACCAAAAGGTGTAAATTGGATGGAATTTTTTTCACAAAAGGTATAACTGACTTACGAAATAGGTTTTAAGTTGGTCCTTCACAAATGGTGTAAATTCGAGGAAAAAGTGTAAATCTTATGCCAAAATTTGTTACACAAAAGGAGTAACTTTTGAAAAATAGTGTAAATATTTTGACGCAAAGTATGAAGGAGAAACATTTCAAAGTGTTCATAACCACAAAAGGAGTAACAAAGCGTCATTTAAAAAATGTTCGTAAACACAGGAGTAACATATGTTCATTTCTAAGTAGGAAACACAAAAGGAGTAACATTTGGAAGTGTTCATAAACAAATTGGGACAACCACTGAACAAATCAAAGCGTTCGTGACCCCCGCTGACGACCCAAGCGTCGGTGGGCTCCGGTGCTCACAGGGTTCTGAGATCGGCAGCTCCACGGAACCGCCGCCGCAAATGAAAGGTTTTTTGAAAGATTGGCTATCGATCTTGGTCTCTCTGTGTCGATGTCGGCCTATTCTCCGTCGATGTCGGTCTCTCTCTGTCGATCCCTGTTTCTGTCGGTCTGTCTCCAGCGATCTTGGTCTGTCTCTCTCCATGTGGGTTCTTCTCTGTCGATCTCTGTCGATTTGGGTCCTTCTGTCGATGATTGTCCATCTAATTTAACTTTTCGGAAGTCAGTTATAGCTTTTGTGAAAAAAAAATTCATCAAATTTACAAAATTTGCTTAAGGTTAGACCTTTTCGTGGAAGTGCTTATACTATTTCTGAAAAGTTACTCCTTTTGTGTAGGAATTTGTGGCATAACATTTATAGCTTCTGTTCGAACTTACACCTTTTGTAGAAGGCCAACTTAAAGCTTTTCTAAGTCGATTATACCTTTTGTGCAAAAATAATTTCATCAAATTTATACCTTTTGTAAGCTTATACCTTTTCGTGGAAGTGCTTATATTTTTTTTGAAAAGTTACTCCTTTTACAGAAGATTTTTGGCATAACATTTATACCTTTTCTTGAGTTACACTTTTGTGGAAGCCAAGTTAAAGCTTTTTGAAGTGACTTATACCTTTTGTGGAAAAATAAATTCATCAAATTTACACATTCTGTTTAAGCTTATACTTTTTCGTGGAAGTGCCTATATTTTTTTTTTGAAAAGTTATTCCTTTTGTGTAAGATTTTTTGGCATAACATTTATACCTTTTCTTCCAACTTACACCTTTTTCTGGAAACCCAACTTAAAGCTTTTTCGGAAGTCACTTATACACTTTGTGAAAAGTCCAAAAAGGAATTCATCAAATTTACACCTTCTGCTTAAGCTTATACCTTTTCGTCGAAGTGCTTAAATTTTTTTTTAAAAGTTACTCCTTTTGTGAAATAATTTATGTCATAAGATTTATACTTTTTCTTCAAACTTACACCTTTTGTGAAAGAGTAATATAAGCCATAGTATAAATGTGATGCCAAAAATCTTACAGAAAAGGAGTAACTTATCAAAAATGGTGTAAGTATTTTCACGAGAAGGTGTAAGGCTAAACAAAAGGTGTAAATTGGATGAATTTTTTTTTTCACAAAAGGTATAAGTGACTTCCGAAATAGCTTTAAGTTGGGCCTTCACAAATGGTGTAAGTTCGAGGAAAAAGTGTAAATCTTATGCCAAAAATTCTTACACAAAAGGAGTAACTTTTCAAAAATGGTGTAAATATTTTGACGGAAAGTATGAAGGAAAAGTCCTAATCCCACAAAAGGAGTAACAAAGGGTTCATTTCAAAATGTTCGTAAACACGTATGAGTAACATATGTTCATTTCAAAGTAGTAAACACAAAAGGAGTAACATTTCAAGTGTTCATAAACAAATTGAGACAACCATCGAACAAATCAAAGGGTTCGTGACCCCGTGACCACCCAAAGGCGTCGGTGGGCTCCGGTGCTCATGAGCCGAGATCGGCACCTCCACGGCACCGCCGCCGCAAATGAAAGGTTTTTTGAAAGATTGGCTATCGACCTTGGTCTCTCTGTGTCGATGTCGACCTATTCTCCGTCGATGTCGGTCTCTCTCTGTCGATCCCTGTTTATCTCGCTGTGTCTCCAGCGAACTTGGTCTGTCCGTGTCCATGTGGGTTCTTCTCTGTCGATTTCGGTCCGTCTGTCGATCATTGTCCATCTAGGTCTCTATGTCCGTTGATCTCAGTCTATCTCTCTCTCTCTGTCTGCTGTTTCTATATTAAAAACGGTTCTCTTTTACATTGACATACTTGGTTGGATTTGGACTCGGAGTCGCTATTCCAAGCCCTCCCAGAGTGGTCTTCTCTGAAACGGAGTTGTACTGGGAGAAAGGCGAAGCCCTCCGAAACGCCCTTCTCTCTGACATTGCCACAAGACAAAAACAGTGTGATTGGATTTTAGGAACTTACAGGTTTTTCGGGGAAGAAACGGACCTTAGACGTTTTGCGAAGTTACTTACATCTGTTTGTCGCATAAGATTTGTACTTTTTCTTCGAACTTACACCGTTTGTGAAAGCCCAACTTGAAAGGTTTTTCGGAAGTCACTTATACCTTTTGTGGAAAAAAAAATTTCTTCAAATTAACACAATTTGCTTAAGGTTACACCTTTTCGTGGAAATGCTTATACTATTTCTGAAAGGTTACACCTTTTTGTGTACGAATTTATGGCATAACATTTATAGCTTATTTGCGAATTTACAGCTTTTGTGGAAGCCCAACTTAAAGCTTTTTCGGAAGTCTTTTATACCTTTTGTGAAAAAATAATTTCATCAAATGTTCACCTTTTGCTTAAGCTTATACCTTTTCGTGGAACTACTTATATTTTTTTTGAAAAGTTACTCTTTTTCTGTAAGAATTTTTGGCATAAAATTTATACCTTTTCTTCGAACTTACACCTTTTGTGGAAGCTGACGTTAAAGCTTTTCGGAAGTAACTTATACGTTTTGTGGAAAAATAAATTCGTCAAATTTACACCTTTTGGTGAAGCTTATACCTTTTTGTGGAAGTGCCTATATTTTTTTGGAAAAGTTACTCCTTTTGTGTAGGAATTTTTGGCATAACATTTATAGCTTATATTCAAACTTACACCTTTTGTGGAAGCCCAACTTAAAGCTTTTGAAGTCACTTATACCTTTTGTGAAAAATAAATTCATCAAATTTACACCTTCCTTAAGCTTATACCTTTTCGTGGAAGTGCTTATATTTTTTTGGAAAGTTACTCCTTTTGTGAAATAATTTTTGTCATAAGATTTACAGTTTTTCTTCAAACTTACACCTTTTGTGAAAGAGTATATAAGCACAAAAGTACAAATGTTATGCCCAAAATTCTTACACAGAACGAGTAACTTTTTTAAAAATGGTGTGCCTATTTTCACGAGATGGTGTAAGTCTTACCCATAGGTGCAAATTGGTTGTAATTTTTTTCACAAAAGGTATAACTGACTTTCGAACTAGCTTTAAGTTGGGCCTTCTGAAATGGTGAAAGTTCGAGGAAAAAGTGTAAATCTTATGCCAAAAATTCTTACAGAAAAGGAGTAACTTTTCAAAAATCGTAAAAATTGACGACAAGTTCAAGGAGTAACACTTGAAAGTGTTCATAACCACAAAAGGAGTAACAAAGGGTCCATTTCAAAATGTTTGTAAACACGTATGAGTAACATATGTTCATTTCTAAGTAGTACAAACACAAAAGGAGTAACATTTCGAAGTGTTCATAAACAAATTGAGACAACCACTGAACAAATCAAAGGGTTCGTGACCCCGGCTGACCACCCAAGCGTCGGTGGGCTCGGGTGCTCGCACGCTTCTCAGATCGGCACCTCCACGGCACCGCCAAGAAATGAAGGTTTTTTGAAAGATTGGCTATCGATCTTGGTCTCTCTGTGTCAATGTCGGCCTATTCTCCGTCGATGTCGGTCTGTCTGAGTCCATGTGGGTTCTTCTCTGTCGATTTCGGTCCTTCTGTCGATCATTGTCCATCTAGGTCTCTATGTCCGTTGATCTCAGTCTATCTGTCTCTCTCTGTCGATTTCAGCTTCTTCAAGTTCACGACTTACGCTGCTTCAAACGCCAACTTTAAAGGTTTTTGAAGTCACTTATACTGCTAGGAAAAAAAATTCATGAAATTAACACAATTTGCTTAAGGTTACACCTTTTCGTGGAAATGGTTATACTATCTCTGAAAAGTTACCTCTATTGTGTTGAAATTTATGGCATAACATTTATAGCTTATTTTCGAACTTACACCTTTTGTGGAAGCCCAACTTAAAGCGTTGTCGGAAGTGACTTATACCTTTTGTGAAAAATTTCATCAAATGTACACATTTTGCTTAAGGTTATACCTTTTCGTGGAACTGTTTATATTTTTTTGGAAAAGTTACTCCTTTTCTGTACGAATGTTTGGCATAAGATTTATACCTTTCTTCCAACTTACACCTTTTGTGGAGGCTCAAGTTAAAGCTTTTCCGAAAGTAACTTATACCTTTTGTGCAAAAATAAATGCATCAAATTTACACCTTTTGGTGAAGCTTATACCATTTCTTGGAAGTGCCTATATTTTGTTTGAAAAGTTACTCCTTTTGTGTAAGAATTTTTGGCATAACATTTATAGCTTTTCTTCG
Source organism: Camellia lanceoleosa (assembly GCA_025200525.1). Classification (NCBI taxonomy): domain Eukaryota; kingdom Viridiplantae; phylum Streptophyta; class Magnoliopsida; order Ericales; family Theaceae; genus Camellia; species Camellia lanceoleosa. The sequence continues at coordinate 119,450,581 of CM045769.1, read as the reverse complement.
AACTTACACCTTTTGTGGAAGCTGAAGTTAAAGGTTTTTCGGAAGTAACTTATACCTTTCGTGGAAAAATAAATTCATCAAATTTACACCTTTAGGTGAAGCTTATACCTTTTCGTGGAAGTGCCTATATTTTGTTTGAACAGTTACTCCTTTTGTGTAAGAATTTTTGGCATAACATTTATAGCTTTTCTTCGAACTTACACCTTTTGTGGAAGCTGAAGTTAAAGGTTTTTCGGAAGTCACTTATACCTTTTGTGAAAAAATAATTTCATTAAATGTACACCTTTTGCTTAAGCTTATACCTTTTCGTGGAACTGCTTATATTTTTTTTGAAAAGTTACTCATTTTCTGTACGAATTTTTGGCATAACATTTATACATTTTCTTCGAACTTACACCTTTTGTGGAAGCTCAAGTTAAAGCTTATTCGGAAGTAACTTATACCTTTTGTGGAAAAATAAATTCATCAAATTTACACCTTTAGGTGAAGCTTATACCTTTTCGTGGAAGTGCCTATATTTTTTTTGAAAAGTTATTCTTCAGGTAATAATTTTTGTCATAAGTCAGATACTATTTCTTCAAACTTACACCTTTTGTGAAAGAGTGTATAAGCACAATAGTATAAATGTTATGCCAAAAATTCTTACATAAGAGGAGTAACTTTTCAAAAATGGTGTAAGTATTTTCATGAAAAGGTGTAAGCTTAAGCTGAAGGTGTAAAGGAATGAAATTTATTTTTCAGAATAGGTATAAGTGACTTCCGAAATAGCTTTATGTTGGGCCTTCACAAATAGTGTAAGTTCGAGGAAAAAGTGTAAATCTTATGCTAGAAATTGTTACACAAAAGGAGAAACATTTCCAAGTGTTCCTAACCACAAAAGGAGTAACAAAGGGTTCATTTCAAAATGTTCAGAAACACGTATGAGTAACATATGTTCATTTCTAAGTAGTAAACACAAAAGGAGTAACATTTCGAAGTGTTCATAAACAAATTGAGACAACCACTGAACAAATCAAAGGGTTCGTGACCCTCGCTGACCATCCAAGCGTCGGTGGGCTCCGGTGCTCGCAGGCTTCTGAGATCGGCACCTCCACTGCACCGCCGCCACAAATGAAAGATTTTTTGAAAGATTGGCTATCGATCTTGGTCTCTCTGTGTCGATGTCGGTCTCTCTGTCGATCCTCGCTTATCTCCAGTGTCTCCAGCGATCTTGGTCCGTCCGTGTCCATGTGGGTTCTTCTCTGTCGATCTCTGTCGATTTCGGTCCTTCCCGCCGATCATTGTCCATCTAGGTCTCTATGTCCGCTGATCTCTCTCTCTCTCTCTCGTCTGCTGCTCTATATTAGAAACGGTTCTCTTTTACATTGACATACTTGGTTGGATTTGGACTCGAGTCGCTATTCCAAGCCCTCCTGCACTCGCTGCTCTCAAAAGGAGTTGTCTTGGTAGAAAGGCGAAGCCCTCAAACGCCTCTTCTCTCACATTGCCACAAGACAAAAAACAGTGTGATTGGATTTTAGGAACTTAACAGGTTTTCGGGGGGGAAAAACGGAACTTAGACGTTTTATGGAAAATAACATTTTCATAAAGTTTGTTAAAAGAAAGAAATTATTTGAGAAAATGTATAAACTTTGCAAATATGGTGTATGTTTGTCCGAAGATGGTGTAAATTACCATAGAAAAAATGTAAGTTTTGTTTTTCACTAAAAGTGTAACTTGAAATAAGAAGTGTAAATTTTATGAAAAAGGTATTTCCAAAAAATGTGTAATTTTTCAAGAAGTTGTAAATCTTTCAGAGAGATGGTGTAAATTTTAAGGAAAGCTGTAAAATTGATTTAATGGTTGTAAACTTTGTGAGTTTTTGCAAAAGCTATATGTTCCCAAAGAAGACCAATTATCGGTTTAATGTTTCCTTTTTACGAAAGATATAAGTTCCCAAAGTTAGACCAATCCTAATAAATGTGAATGCTTGCTTTTAGAAAAGATATAAGTTCCAAGGTATAACTTTTTATTAAGAAAATTAATTTAAAGATATAAGTTCCAAGGTGTAACTTTTATGAACAAAAATAATTTATAAATGATGTCGGCCATTAAAAGGTGTAAGTTGTCGAACAAGTATAAAAAATGCCAAGTGTTCGTAAGAGGTGTAAGTTCCGCCGGCCCGTCCGTCTCTCTTCCATCTCGACCTCTCTTTGTTTGTCTTTTCTCTCCGCCTGCCTCTCCGTTGTTCCATTTCCCAGAAATGTAGGGTTTTACAGAGAAAAAATTTTAGGCCGAGCTTAAGTTGTTGGGAAGGCTAGCCATGGAAGTGGATGCATAAATACTTTTTGAAGTTGATTTTTGTCGCGGAGGACAACCGCAAGGGTTAATCGAGCACCACCGCGTCGGTTCGTCGATCCGTTGGTATTTCTTTATTTCGTGGCCGCTACATTATCTGCCTCCTTGTTTGTCTTGTATCATTCGCATATACCTTCACACCCAACCCAAATCGACACCATCGAATCGCTCAGACTCCATTTTCAGATTTTGTGCTATTCAATAGGAACTCTTCCTCTCGCTAACCGAAATGGACCCAATAGGAACTGCTTCAGACTGCTTTTTGTATTTTCTCCCTTTCGAATAGGAAGTCTTCCTCCGCTATCGCTGCAAGTTGAACATAGGTATCATAGTAGTTAGCAACAAGCATAAAAGGTGTTCTCCATTTACATGGCGAACTTCTTACGTAGGGTTATATATAACGAAAGAAGACTTGAAAAAAAATTTGTGTAATGTTGGGACGGGAAAAACGAAATTTTTTTTTTTTTTCGAGTAGCCAAAATAGGGAAAATAAGAAACTCGATAAACAAACAATGACTAATCTTGTTTCCAAGAATCTAGCACACTCGGTTCAATTCAGCTTTCAATTTTGTACTACTCGCTGATTTTATATTGCTGGAACTTATGTTTAGAAACAATTTGTGTTACACGGACTCTTGAAAATAGATCAAATACCTGTGTCGGACACGTGAGAGTCGGACAAGTGTATGGGATATGTGTCGGATACTTTTCAACCGACAGTTTTTATATAATTCATATAGGACTTTTCTTAAGTGTGCAAATTATTGTGAAATTACTATAAATGTGATTTCGACACTCTAAGTTACATGTAGTACCATTTTATGTCACATATTAGACTAAAATATGATATTTTTTCCCCACACCGCTGCACATTGAATGTAGGGTTAAGATTTAATTAGTCCGACTCAGACATACATACCCGCAAGACCTGCATTTCGAGTCCGTAACACAAGAACAACTCTTTCTTTCAAGGTTGAATTTCATGCATAGTTGACTAGATTCAACTTAAAACATAGGACAAATAATTGAGAGAGTTGAAATGAGGATGACGCTTCGAAATTTTGTAGAGAGCTATTCGTTTCACACCCAGCTCAATCAATACTTGAAGCGCTCACTTTTATGGCTAGCCTTTCCAACAACTTAAGCTGCCAGAGACGATGGCGAAAACCAATACCTTCTCCCCACGAGTCGACAACCGTAATAGACATGAAGAAGTTTGCCTTTAGTCCTTCTCTAATATCCAACTTTTCTAAGATAAGTCGCCCATTCTGCATCGCCAATGCCCTCTGCTTCGTGGTTGACGTGTCTTAGGTGAACTCTTTAGGAGGGATCTCAACTGCGTGCACATACGGTGTGCTCCCATCCTGTGTGATGGTCAACTTCTTAACGGTTGTTCAGTTCTTCAAGTTCACGAACTATCGTAAGGGTGAGGTGAAGAAATTCAAAAAGTCAAGAAGGCTGCAATTCACGAAGAAAATCTCCGTCAGAGAAATGGAGAACCTTGCTCGTTATTGCACGCAACTTTTAAATGACTGCTACCTTTGTCTTGAAGTTATCATCTTGCATATATATATAGCGCTTACATTTGAAGAGGAAGGTAGTCATCATTCATGAGTCATGGGTCAGTTCGACTTTATTGAGCGAAGTTCATGCAATGCGCATCTCATTTGTCTTTCTTATGACATTCGTGCAGAATGAGAATGGATGGGTACGTTAGTAATATTTGTTGGGAGGCAGTGACAGTCTTGCTTGTTTCATTGTCACATACAATTGATGAAACTTGCTTGTACGCCCAGAAAAGTATTCTTCTCTGATCTGGCCACTGTCTGCGCACCCGAAGGTAATGGAGCATGGACCAGGATGCAGCCACCTCGATTCTGTGCAACCAAGTTGCTCAGTAGGAAATTGAAGTCCTCAACTTGATGGCTGGCCTTTCCAACAACTTAAGCAGCCGGACACGATGGCTGAAAACCAATACCTTCTCCCCACCTGAGTCGGACAAGCGTAACAGATTACGGAAGAAGTTTGCCTTCAGTCCTTCTCTAATATCCAACTTTTCTAAGATGTGGTCCATCCCGCATCGCCAATGGCCTCTGCTTCGTGGTTGACGGTCTTTAGGTGAACTCTTTAGGAGGGATCTCAACCGTGCGGCACATACAAAGGTGCTCCCATCCCAGGTGATGGTCAACTTCTTAACGAAGTTGTTCAGTTCTTCAAGTTCACGAACTATCGTAAGGGTGAGGTGAAGAAATTCAAAAAAGTCAAGAAGGCCAGGCAATTCACGAAGAAAATCTCCTTCGTAGAAATGGAGAACCTTGCCTGTCATTGCACGCAACTTTTAAATGACGGTTACCTTTGTCTTGAAGTTATCATCTTGCATATATATATAGCAGTTACATTTGAAGAGGAAGGCAGCTGTCATTCATGAGTTGCGGGCTGTCTGGACTTTATTGAGCGAGTTCATGCAATGCGTACTCTCATTTGTCTTTCTTATGACATTCGTGCAGAATGAGAATGGATGGGTACGTTAGTAATATTTGTTGGGAGGCAGTGACAGTCTTGCTTGTTTCATTGTCACATACAATTGATGAAACTTGCTTGTACGCCCAGAAAAGTATTCTTCTCTGATCCGCCATCGTCTGCACAAGACCAAGGTAATGGAGCATGGACCAGATGCACCACCTCGATTCTCAGGCAACCAAGTTGCTCAAGAGGAAATTGAAGTCCTCAACTTGATGGTGGCCTTTCCAACAACTTAAGCAAATGGACACGATGGTCAAAACCAATACCTTCTCCCCATCCGACTCGGACAAGCGTAACAGACACGGAAGAAGTTTGCCTTCATTCTTCTCTAATATCCAACTTTTCTAAGATGTGGTCCATCCCGCATCGCCAATGGCCTCTGCTTCGTGGTTGACGGTCTTTAGGTGAACTCTTTAGGAGGATCTCAACTGCGTGCACATACAAGGTGCTCCCATCCCAGTGATGCTCAACTTCTTAACGGTTGTTCGGTTCTTCAAGTTCACGAACTATCGTAAGGGGAGGTGAAGAAATTCAAGAAAGTCAAGAAGCCTGTGCAATTCACGAAGAAAATCTCCTTCAGAGAAATGGAGAACCTTGCCTGTCATTGCACGCAACTTTTAAATGACGGTTACCTTTGTCTTGAAGTTATCATCTTGCATATATATATAGCAGTTACATTTGAAGAGGAAGGCAGCTGTAATTCATGAGTTGCGTCAGTTCGACTTTATTGAGCGAAGTTCATGCGTGCTTTCATTTGTCTTTCTTATGACATTCGTGCAGAATGAGAATGGATGGGTACGTTAGTAATATTTGTTGGGAGGCAGTGACAGTCTTGCTTGTTTCATTGTCACATACAATTGATGAAACTTGCTTGTACGCCCAGAAAAGTATTCTTCTCTGATCCGCCATCGTCTGCACCAAGGTAATGGAGCATGGACCAGATGCACCACCTCGATTCAGGCAACCAAGTTGCTCAAGAGGAAATTGAAGCCCTCAACTTGATGGTCGGCCTTTCCAACAACTTAGCGACGGACACGATGGTCGAAAACCAATACCTTCTCCCCATCTGACTCGGACAAGCGTAACAGACACGGAAGAAGTTTGCCTTCACCCTTCTCTAATATCCAACTTTTCTAAGATGTGGTCCATCCCGCATCGCCAATGGCCTCTGCTTCGTGGTTGACGGTATTTAGGTGAACTCTTTAGAGGGATCTCAACTGCGTGCACATACAAGCAGTGCTCCCATCCTGTGATGCTCAACTTCTAACGGTTGTTCAGTTCTTCAAGTTCACGAACTATCGTAAGGGGGAGGTGAAGAAATTCAAGAAAGTCAAGAAGCCCAGGCAATTCACGAAGAAAATCTCCTTCGTAGAAATGGAGAACCTTGCCTGTCATTGCACGCAACTTTTGAATGACGGCTACCTTTGTCTTGAAGTTATCATCTTGCATATATATATAGCAGTTACATTTGAAGAGGAAGGTAGGTGTCATTAATGAGTTGCGGGTTGTCTGGACTTTATTCAGCGAGTTCATGAAATGCGTACTGTCATTTGTCTTTTTTATGACCTTCGTGCAGAATGAGAAAGGATGGGTACGTTAGTAATATTTGTGCGCAGGCAGTGGCAGTCTTGCTTGTTTCATTGTCACATACAATTGATGAAACTTGCTTGTACGCCCGGAAACGGTTACCTTTCTCTGATGTACCCACTGTCTGAGCACCCGAAGGTAATGGAGCATGGGCCAGGATGCAGCCACCTCGATTCTCTGCAACCAAGTTGTTCAGTAGACTGGCACTGGAAGCCAACAATTATTACTAACGTACCCATCCATTCTCATTCTGCACGAAGGTTATAAAAAAGACAAATGAGAGTACGCATTTCATGAGATCGCTCAATGAAGTCCAGATAGCTCAAGAACTCATGAATGACAGCTACCTTCCTCTTCAAATGTAACTGCTATATATATATGCAAGATGATAACTTCAAGAGAAAGGTAACCGTCATTCAAAACTTGCGTGCAATGACAGGCAAGGTTGTCCATTTCTACGAATCAGATTGTCTTCGTGACTTGCCTGGCCTTCTTGACTTCTCTGAATTTCGTCACCTCCCCCTTACCACGCCAGGAACTTGAAGAACTAAACAACTTAGTTAAGAAGTTGAGCATCACCTGGGATGGAAGCACACTGTATGTGCACGCACAGTTCAGATCCCTCCTAAAGAGTTCACCTACAGACACGTCAACCACAGAAACAGAGGCCATTGAAGATGCCCGGATGGACCACATCTTAGAAAAGTTGGATATTAGAGAAGGACTGAAGGCAAACTTCTTCCTTAACTGCTACGGCTTGTCCGAGTCATGCGGGAGAAGGTATTGGTTTTCAGCCATCGTCTCCCGTCGCATAAGTTGTTGGAAAGGGCAACCATCAAGTTGAGGGCTCCGATTTCCTACCGAGCAACTTCGTTGCACAGAATCGAGGTGGTTGCATCGCGCCCATCCTCCATTACCTTCGTGCTCGACAAGGCCGATCAGAGAAGAATACTTTTCTGGGCGTACAAGCAAGTTTCATCAATTGTATGTGACAATGAAACAAGCAAGATCGCCATCGCCGCCAACAAATATTACTAACGCATCTATCCATTCTCATTCTCGCACAAATGTCATAAGAAAGACAAATGAGAGTACGATTTCATGAACTCGCAATAAAGTCCCAAAACAAGAACTCATGAATGATGTACTTCCTCTTCAAATGTAACTGCTATGTATATATGCAAGATGATACCTTCAAGACAAAGGTAACCGCCATTTAAAAGTTGCGTGCAATGACAGGCAAGGTTCTCCATTTCTACGAAGGAGATTTTCTTCGTGAATTGCCTGGGCTTCTTGACTCTTGAATTTCTTCACCTCCCCTTACGACGTTCGTGAACTTGAAGAACCGAACAACTTCAAGAAGTTGAGCATCACCGATGGGAGCACACCGTATGTGCACGCAGCTTGAGATCCTCCTAAAGAGTTCACCTAAAGACACGCCAACCACGTAAACAGAGGCCATTGACGATGCCCTGATGGACCACATCTTAGAAAAGTTGATATTAGAGAAGGATCAAGGCAAACTTCTTCCGTAACTGCTACGCTTGTCCGAGTCGATGGGGAGAAGGTATTGGTTTTCACCATCGTGTCCTCCGCTTAAGTTGTTGGAAAGGCCACCATCAAGTTGAGGGCTTCAATTTCATCGAGCAACTTGGTTGCACGTAATCGAGGTGGTCAGATCCCGTCCATGCTCCATTACCTTCGTGCGCAGACAAAGGGCCGATCGTAGAAGAATACTTTTCCGGCGCATAAGCAAGTTTCATCAATTGTATGTGACAATGAAACAAGCAAGACCGCCACCGCTTCCCAACAAATATTACTAACGCATCTATCCATTCTCATTCTCGCACGAATGTCATAAGAAAGACAAATGAGAGTACGATTGCATGAACTCGCCAATAAAGTCCAGACAAACCAAGAACTCATGAATGACAAATACCTTCCTCTTCAAATGTAATCGCTATATATATATGCAAGATGATAACTTCAAGACAAAGGTAACCGTGATTTTAAAGTTGCGGCAATGACAGCAAGGTTCTCCATTTCTACGACGGAGATTTTCTTCGTGGAATTGCCCGCCTTCTTGACTTTCTTCAATTTTTTCAGCTCCCCCTTACCATAGTTCGTGAACTTGAAGAACTGAACAACTTAGTTAAGAAGTTGAGCATCACCTGGGATGGGAGCACACTGTTTGTGCACGCACGCTTGAGATCCTCCTAAAGAGTTCACCTACAGACACGTCAACCACAGAAACAGAGGCCATTGACGAGACTTGGGTAGGCCAGGCATGAAGTTCAGGGCTTCAATTTCCTTGCTTGTTTCATTGTCACATACAATCGACGAGACTTGCTTGTACGCCCGCAAAAGTATTCTTCTCGATCCGCCAATGTCCGACCAATTCAAGGTAATGGAGCTCGCCAGATGCACCACTCGATTCGCTGCAACCAAGTTGCTCAGTAGGAAATTGAAGCCCTCAACTGGATGGGCTTTCATCTGGTTTTTGTGGATGTGATGAGCACCAATTTCTCTGACAGCGGAATCGTGTCCAGATTGTTTAACCCCGTCATGAAATAGTTCAGTTGCTTCTGTGTCCTTTGTAGTCGGGCCTTCATAAAAGTATGTGCGTGTAGTCCTGCAGCCGTAAATGGAAAACAAAATGTAGTCCTTCCTGTGCAATATTTGCGACATTATGCATTTATCGCTTGTACACATAATTATTTTAATTGTAAGCTGTGTGAACTAAATGCAAAATTTGGATGTCTGTCCTTTCTTTTGTCTGTTTCAAAATCTGTATATGTGTTGGGAAATTCTGCGTGACATTTGTCTGTGTTTACGCAAAATTTAGAGGTTAACAGCCACATGTTGCAGCCGTTTGTTTGTGTTCTTGTAAATATTGATTCGAATACTTTGCAGGAGTTGTCGTCATTGCATCTGATGGATATTGGTCACCTCGCACCAACAATGTTAGTTTTCTCCTTAAAGACTTCCTACCACTTCGTTTCGTACATATGTTTGTAAACCAACGCAATCGATCACCAAGGAATATGCTCATTTTTTTTCAGGATCAATTCTTACAGCAGCCCGTGTACTTTTGTGTTTGTGTTATTTGTTTTCCACAAATTTTGAATGGCCTCGCTTTGCAGCATCAATTTACAACTTTTGTTTCAATTACGTCCAGTTGATTACAACTCTTCACTGTTTTGTATCAGAAAATATGCATATACGTGCCGACTGTACTTGTTGTTGTAGTGAACTTATAACTTTACTGAACTGACATAATCGCAATCAATTGACATTACAATCTTTGTTTTATAAATCACAAATGGCATTAGCAATTAGACCGAAAATGTCCAGAATTTTGAAAGGACCGTAATTCGTAGTTTAAAGTGCATCGATCCAAATTACACAACGGACAAAATGTGTACACCACCCCTGTAATTTCCCCTTCAATCTAATTTGTATGATTTGCTCTTTCATAAAGGGGAAGGAAAAGATTGAAGACAATTGCCGAACAACAAATCCAAATGTCCCACACTATCGCCGCTTTGTCTAAACGGCCACTTGCACCATTCATTTGTTACAGGTACTAGTTGTTTATTTTGACAATATGGAATTACATTTTTGGTACTGAAATTACGCACCTCGTCGAAGTTCAGTTTGTGATGTTTGAAATTGCTTTTGTTCCGCATGTCTGAAAATGTTTAAATTCGTGTCGATTCAGTCCCGGATGTACGAAAAGTCAGATATGCCGATTTCGGCCAAATTTCACATAAAACTTGCATATATATATGTATTCATATTTAAGATTTACTGATGATAAGCTTCACGATGCTTGCATGCAGCCAGCAACAATTCAAGGAAATGCAAGGGCCAGACTACACTGGACAAAAATTGGTGAGTGTCGAAATCTGTATTCTCTATAATACACTATGATGGAAACACATCATTGGTTGCTATCCACACGCTGTATTGAATGGTCGAGTGGCCTTGTGATTGTTTCACGCTTGTAGGATTGTAGCATGTAATAAGGTCACCTTCCTATTGTTTTTGTAAATTTCAATTCTTTGTAAAAGTCCACCACGCTTTGTCGCCGACTTTTTGTCAAGAATCGTTATTTGTATTTGCAATCTTATTTAATTACCAACAATGCACGCGGATTATGCTTTGGCATAAAGTTCTACTTAAAGTAATTTTGGACTCATAGTTGTTACTTGTCTTGTACCTGTCATTTACTTGGTTAAAGACTAGAAAGGAGATTGGGGAAAGGTGGAAGGCACTCCTCGATGAGAAAAACAGTTTATGAAATGGCTAAGGCGAAACCGAGAACACGCCAAAGTTGTACCATCTGCACCAAGTCCGAAAAGGTCATTACGCATTATGTTTTCAGAATGCATTTGGCTAGGTCCCGCTTCCCGACATTGTTGGTTGTATTTTTGTATTAATTTAAGGGTAAAAATGTGCAGGTAAAAGCCAACTCCGCATATCATTGAAGTCAATTGTTGAGCTAGTTAACCTGCTCAACGGCACAAAAGCAGCAAAGGATTGACATTGGGTTTGCTCGCCTCCGGGATGAAGTGTACACGATAGATCACGACTTCAGCGCATGGTTGGTATGTAACTTCGATCCCGACAAGAGTTCATTGAATGTTCATGGTTGTCAAGTCGCTCACGGTAAGGCAAAGGAATGTTTTATTGGGAATACGGTGTGAAGGCGATGACGCAGCTATCGGGTCATTAGAAGCATATCCCAATATCTACGATGAGGTTGGAGTTGTTAACGAGTCATTCCTTTGAACAAGTTGAGACTTTATCCGACCGAGACCGATGGTGCGGAGGACGAAGTTTCGCGAAATTTATACCAGACGTGTTGGGGCCATGTTGTGTCCTACCACAATGGCCGGCTTGAATCCATCGTTCATTCATGCCGTGAAGGACGTGAATCGTATGCGAGCTTGTAATTGGGCAAAGTTGACACTGCAATGCCTTCACAACGGTGTTCGCAAGTATAAAGGTCATCGCAAAGGTAACCGGATGTGTGTTCCTGCTAATGGTATGCCAATAACTTGATTTTTTTTCCATTCCCCCCTTCATGTGTTTGATGCATTGTTCTGTCATGGCTCAACAAATTGGCCTTCATTGGGACATACAATGGTACCTGCTTTGTGAGTACGATTTAACAACACTCTTCCTCACTAGTATGGTACTCGCAGAATATATTTTCTGCGAGAACCGTCATGAATTTAAGAACAACGAGTACAGGGCAAAAAGTATGCCGAACCTCAATGGAGGAACCAATTAAAACTAGGTTGCGAAGAGGGGAACCTGAACATCATTTTTTTCCTTGGAGGAACCAATAAAGTCGTTTGTGTGCTGTACATTTTTTTCCCCAAAAAACATTGCATTATATGTGCCTATAAAGTTGACAGCATCCTCAACAAAATCGGTATTCTATGTAATGCCTTCGCAAAATTCGTAATAATGAATGTCATTGTTACTCAATATAGTTAATTTTTCCGGGAAGAACAACTTAATTATGGTGTGCCCTCAATGTCCACAAATTGTACCTTGATCAGGTTTGTCCGACCGACCACGACGCGTCCACACCTCGCTTCATGATTGGGGTGATACCCAAATACGGAGACGCCGCGACGATGAGAAGGAAGCACAAATTCCCAACAATTAGTAAGCACTCCTACCATCGGCACGCTTCACACCATCGCCCACTTGTCTTCAACATACAATGTCAGACTTCATTTATGCGTTTCTATGATTAGGTGGAGTTTGATTACAGTAACGCTGATGATGCTGACATGGATGCATGCCATGTCGAGAACCAACAAAAAGGACAGTACAATGAAGTCCGTATGAGCAATTTGGAGACCGACATTCGCAAACTGAAGGAAATGATGAAGCAAGTTCTCCACAACCAAACAGATTTAATGGAAATGTTGCGACATTTCGAAGGCAAGCAAGTTGTTGGTAATGACAAGGTAATCTATCCAAGCAAAGACGCAATTTTCACACAGTTGAGCCACATTGTTAAAGATGGTTTATAAGACTAAGTTCACGAATGTGTATGTATGATTAGGTGGAAGGCAATGATGTGTGTATCATTAACCTCTCCTCCAATGTTGCTCAATCAAGGAAATGTCAAGCAATCGCTTCAACATTTCGCTTAATCGCAACGAACCGCTCATCGAACAAACCAATTTATGTGAATCAAGCAAATGCTACACCACCTCATCGAAGGTATATTCTCTACACCGCAACCGGCAAGCGTGGCTCAAGAGGGTGTGGACCTCGCTGTTGAGTCAAGGCGCACGATTTATGGCGGCCAAACCATCTCGACGGTTAACCCAATGGAGTGTAATATTTCAGATGTACAAGGGTGGATCACCAACAATGATTTTGAAGGGAACCTTGGCAAGGACAAAAGTCATTTGCATGATGGGCGGTTTAACATTGAAGAAGGTGGGGACAACAACAAGAAGGAGGCCTTCGTCAGGGAAACATATGAAATCGAAGATAATACACTCATGACCTTCAACAAGGCGTGAAGAACATGGCGTGCGATGTGCATATTTCTCCTACTAAGCTTGGCAAACCATTGGGAGCAACTGAATCACATGAAGTGCAAAGGGAAGACGAAAAGGAAAAGGAAAAGGAAAAAGCGCGAAGTGGAGTTCAAGCCACCGAGGTGGGGGATATGCAATTGTGCATCGATAGCAAAACAAATAGTGGAGTTGACGACATCGCTCACCATTGGATGTTGATGGTGTGGACAATGTGAACAAGGTACAACATCGCTTTCATGCCCCACAAGTTCTCAATACCAAATTCATGCCCACATCAATAATGTTTTGCTAATTTTACAATCATCTCATTGTATTGTACTAGTTGTCAAAGAATTGCATGTTTGCGCTATGATCGCCGCCATATGTTAGTACACATTTCTAACAAACTCCGCACCAAACATCACAAGTTGGGAAAACTCTGACGCTCACAGTTTTTACATCATTTCACGTTTTTTTATGACTACCGACCTTGTAATGTAAGCTTCAATTTTTTTATGAAAAGTGTACTGTTAGTTGGCTGTTTATTTTTGTAGGATTCGTTGACGATGTTGGACAGCGAAGGGTTGTTATCGGCGGAGGAACAAAAAATTCTTAACTATGTACTTGACGATAGCAAAAATGAAATGTATTGTTTCATTTACTACTTGCAAATTTTAAATGACAGTCCACTGTGAAATAACTATCGTTCTAAGCATCATTTTTTGCTTGTAGGGACATTGTTGTTTCCATGAATCTTCATGGACGGCCATGTGAAGTTGCCACCCGGCGTGACATGCGCACGCTGAAACCAGGGTCCTGGCTATCCGACACTGTAAGTGTTCGCTGCACAAATATGAATCTGCCAAGACTTCAACTCGTAAACCTTTGTACTCAACTTGCGTTGTGTCTTGCATACAATGTTCCAGCCAATCAACTTGGTGGTGGTGCAATTGACTAATCGACAGAGGGATTTACACAATGACGGGAGGCACACTGATTGGTTCTTTCCCCATATGTGTCTGAAGTAAGTGTTTAAAGCTACGTTGTGTATTGTGTATGATATATTTTGAGAAATGTTTCCGCTAATGACCTTTATGCATTACACATGCACTTTGATTCTAAATAAAGATATGCAACCTCTCGCACCATGAACATATCGTCACATCCTTTTTCGGACATGAGAGATACACTGCTGCGATTGATGCATGCCAGAGGGTAATATCAATGTTCATCCCGTTATATTAGAACGAAAATATGAAAGGCATTACATGTTTACATGGCCTCTAAACAAGGTCTGCCGTTGTGTTTACGTGTAGATTTACATGCCTTTCAATTACAGAGGAGTGCATTGGTTGTGTGTTAAAATTGATATGGTGGACCGTGTAGCCTACCTATTCGACTCGGTCCCATCCAACCGACCGAACAAAAGGAAGCTAAATGCGGCTACAATTTTGGTATGTCCTTCTCGTGCATTTCTGAACACTACCAAAAACTTGAACATCCTTTACGTAAACCAACTTCAACCTTGTGGAACAGGTTCAAACTATGCACGACTTGCTGCAACTACACTTTGGAAATGATTATGTTACAGACGTGCGTAGCTTTCCCCTCTGCATGTTAGATGAGAGGCCAGTACAACAACTGGACGAGTAATCCACAATCCCTCCCTCACATTAATGTCTATGCTGCATGACTGACTTAACGAACCTATGGTGTATTGACGACAACTTTAATGTGAAATTATTTTTGTAGCACGTTTGATCGTGGATGTTCGCCATCAAATTCATGCAAAGAACTCGATGAAGCCCCGTCCACACAAGGTACATTCTACCGCTTAATTTCCATTTGTCAATCAAATCTCGCCTTTGTATGTCCCGCAATTTTAACCGATTTGTCTTATGATCTTTCGCACAAAGTTCGCCTCCCTCGTAGCGCTATAAGTTGTTGGTTGACATCGTTATGGATGTCAATAATGCAAAGATCGCAGAGTACCGGGAGTGCCTTCATATGAGCAATGCCACAAGCTAGGCCAGTGATGGGATTGGGCTGCCAGTACGCCAGTAATTTGGGTGGCAATAGGACTTAACTAATTTTTTATTGTTTGATTTCAATATGGATGTTATTTATGGGTCCCCAGTATTGTTTTTGCTGGACGATGTAAATATGGACTACCTGCAAAGTGCAAGTCAAATGTAAACATGGATCAAACATGTCGATGTGGCTGCTGACTTAGTACTATTTTCTTTACGCATGTTTCTTGTTCGGATGAATGCGACTGTAACTGTATATAATTTACGGCTGCTTTTGTTGCCGAAGTGTTTTTATAATTTAATTACGAAAAAGGGAAAATTAATTTTAAAAAATGAAAGAAACCACATTATGAATGAAAACTCAATACTCTTCGTAGGTAGGTTATATATCAGCCCATTAGCACATATGACTCCAGGCAGAACAAAACTTTCATGGCTTACAGGGAAGGTTAAAAAAAGATATCAAATCTACATATCTCACGATCATCGCCAGCCTTCTCAAGAGTTGTCCGTATTATCTCGATTGATCGCCTCATCCATTGTCTTATCGACTTCGCTTATTCACGCCAAGTTCTCATCGGTCACCAATCAACGCTCGCTTGATAGCGCCGACTTGCCGCTTCCAAACTTGACAACCGTGGTCCACTTCATTCAAATTTCAGAGATAGTTTGCAATCGCTTCCAATACAGAGCAACATGAGCTTCAACAATAGCTTCAATCTTGTTCAATCGTACATTTTGTAGGAATATGTGTATGGTTTATTTGATCGACTACTTTTTTAGAGGAATGTACAGATTCATAATATTACACAACACTATGTCAGATGTATTTGTAATATATGGTACATGACTTGTATGTTTGCGTAAGACCTCATGCATTGTGACATACATTGTATTAATTTCTCAAACCGCCGAATTCATCTTGCAAAAATTGCCTTCTTGCATGCACCAAGTCATCCGCTCAAGACTTCGATCGTCCATTATTTGGCATTTCCAACACACATGCATTGCACCTTCCATCAAGATTATCCCATCACTATTGATTTCCACACCCACAGCTTGGCCATACATTCACATTCCTCATTTGTATTTGTGCCCCAACCCAATTACATGTCTACTCATCCATAAAGGTTAGCAAAATTGCTCTTATCGATACATATGCCTTTCCAACCGCACCCAACCTATTAAATGAACTACCCGCAACAAGAAGTTGCTTTTACGCTAGCTTTGGGGTAGGTGTTGCCACCAAACAACAATAAGTGTGTTCACATCTTTAAACCTACCACCAACGATAATGACTACGGTTTAAGGTAATTTAACATTTACAACCAACCACAAAAAGTTTGGAACCGTTGTTGTTTCCTTTGCATTTGGGTTTGTTTTTATGCATATATTCTTCGTGAACTCGCGAAACAAAGTTGACTCAATCAAGAACCTTCACACGTATGGATGCACACCACGGTAAACGCGTCGTGGACAATCACTTGCAACAACCGACACTCCGATCAAGTCACCGTAATTGGATTATGCAGGGGTATATCGATTCGTCCTGATCGACGTTTTGAAACAGGTTCCCATCAGGAGTTTTGAACCTCTACGGATTACAACCGCACCCCAATACAAGATGCTTGCTCGGGAAGTATTTTGGAATTCCGCCACTGCTTGCCAAACGAAGTTCAAGCAGAACACCATCGCCGATGTGCTTTTCTCAAGGTCACAAAGCCCGGCCGGTTGAAATGCGCCGCAATTCCTCATGTCGACTCCCAAGTTAGGCATCGCTTGGAAAGTGAGGTTGGTCGATGACTCGCCGACTCATTAGGAACTCACGGATAGAGGACGAAAGGCGTAGTCGAAGATACATGGATCGAACCCGCACCGCGATCAAGGCTATAATGGAGGATCTCAGATCGTGTCGACCGACCTTTCGGGATTACTCGCACCGAGGTTGTTGATTTGAGCGAGGATTAGCAGTTCGACATGTGTATGACATAGTAAGCGTAGTCTTGTCTGGCCGCATCGCCGAGAAAATAAACGACTTACAAACTAATGCATCATACTCGCTAACCATTGCAACGGTGCATGCTAATGTCTTCATCATGTCCACTTTGTTGAAGGTATTTTTGGGGCACCGCCTCGACTAAAACCTCGCCTTATGATTTTTGTTGGTACGATGACAAGGTAATTTTTTTGTATTGTCAATGACCGATATCAGAAACTATGGTGTAACCTATGGTTTGTTGATTACTTCATGTTTGTGAATCGTTCAATATGGACAATAAGGTTTAAGTGTCAGAATCATTGACTGGAATCACAACCTGTAATTGCAGACAAAACTTGTGCACAACCGGCAAACGGTGTCATACACTCTAACATCAATATGGCCACATAATGTTTTGTTTTTTCAAACACAACCGCTAGTGGAAGCATACCCCATGGGGTCAACCTGTGCATTAGCAATTTGTCTCCCATTGTGCATTGTTATGAACTAATCAGCTACCCTTCAAACAAAAAATTATACAATAGACCATGCAGAACCAGAGTATTGATATTCACTAATGAAGAAGTCAGCACGATGGTGAAGAAATGTACGACGCATTCTATATATCTGCTTTCAACTTGCGAACAGATAATAGTTGAGCCCACATAAAAGTGACAAACAGATACTAGTTGACAGATAACAGATTTGCCAAATCTGTTAATTAGAAACAAACCTGCAACAAATAACAGAAGTTGTTCATTACAACCAAAATTCATGCACCCAGATAAGAGAACCTGCAACAGATAACAGGCCACAGATAAGTGACAATGCACCCACAAAATTCAGTCATCCACAAAGCATCCACAAAATTCATCCACATAGCATCCACAAAAATGAATCCACATACCATCCACAAAATTCGTCCGCAGATCTGCCAAATACCATCCACAAAGCTCTTACAATGACACCAACGTTTCCCAAAATTCATTACAGAATAACATTATAAGTTACATCATAATACCTTATAAAATTCTGTCCGTACATTCATTCCATAATAAAATTCATTCCACAAAGCTATAAAATTCTGTCCGTACATCATAATAAAATTCATTCCATAAACATTACTTACATCATGAAGTACAATACAACAAAATCGTACAAACTTCCATTAAAGTTCCCAAAATACAAACAAGTAGAAAAGTGACATGATCACTTACAAAATGATAGAAAATACAATGAAATACACCATCGCTTTGATAATATGTTCTATCCTTTCAAGCCTTCACCATGGTCATTTGCAAAGTCATGAAGCCTCGCCCCTTACATCGTTGAAGTGTTCTATCGTTAAAGCATCACCACCGTAGTGTTGAAGGATTCTCGATTTAACGCCTTCATCATCTTCACCACGGTTGAAGTAATTGCAATGGGGAGTGGAGTGGTACTCTACAATGCATGACAATCACTTAGTTGAATACTTACAAATATTATCGCCACAACTAAAGGATTAAAATTTCCAATACATACTTACATATTTTGATGGGCAAACAAAGAACAAACGCCTTCATTTCCATTCTCATTGTTCTCGATAATACGTATGGCGCTGTTCTTCCCCAATTGCATAGCCTCGCTTCTATTGTTATGTTGCTAATGTTAGAAGAAGAAGCCATGTTTTAAATCACAGACATGACAAAGTTGTAGTGCTCGCTATGCTTCGCTTGATGGGGTCAATAGCATGACTAGTTTAATTTGAGGGAGAGAGTGTGTCTTTACTGAAAACATCTATTTGTTCAAACTGCCATGTTTAATAGCATTTGCACAGAGGTTACAGAGACTAAACTGGTAATAGCATTTGAACAAACATCGCAAATTTCAATCTACACACATAGCATTTTGGAACCGAACAAATACAAAGCTTTCAAACATAGCATCTGTGATTAATTACACACATGTTACACACATAGCATTTCAATCAACAAACATGGCGCTTTTACAAACATATCACCAATGTGAAGTAAATTATCAATCACACATGTTAAGCAACTATTATCAACAAATCATGCTGACGTGAAATGATTAGGGGCAGATTGTTGGAGACTGTGATTCAGTAGTTATCAAAGTGAAATAGTTATGAACAAATGAGACATGTGATTTTGAACAAACCACACTGAAATACTTATCAACAACTCAAGAATAGTTATGAACATTTAAGTTCGCCATAATAGTTATCAATGTTGGTAATAGTTAATTCAAGTCACGCAGCCTAACACATTAGTTGATAGCTCATTACAACAATTCATGCGTGATTCACAACAAATTCAAAGAAATCACATTATCAATCGACATTGAAAATTACGCAACTAGATGCATTCATTCAACTAATTATCAATCAAGCATAATCATACTATGTTCGCAAAGATGTGATCCTTCCATTTTATGTTGGATCGCTTAGCGTATTCATACTACGCTCGAAAATGTATACGCTAACATGCATAAATGTTCGTCACAATATGTGCCACATTTTTCAAGCATACCATTAATCTATCTCGCATAACAAGAATTTTCAAAGCCCGTGAATTTGGAAGTCGTAATTTTCAAGCCCTATTTTTCAATGAGTAATTTTGGAAGCCCTAATTTCCAAAGTTCAAATCTATTTTGTGAATCACAACCATAACTTCTTCATTTCAAAGCTTGGAGGATCTAACTCGTTCATGTATGGCCCGAAGCCCACGTTATCGCCAACAAATTCCTTGTCTACAACCGATGGAGGTCATTGCCGAGCTATGGCTCATGGGCGTAATGAGATTGAGGTGTATACTCAGATAAGCCGTGGTAGCAGAGCGGAAAACGAAAATTTTGTTTGGTTTGCATTTGGGAGACGAGTTTTGAAGAAATAAATTTCTAAAAATTGTTTGGTTTGAGTTTTTCTCAAAAACATTTCTAAATCACTTTCTCTCTTACTCATCAATTAATCACTTTTTTTCTCTCTCTCTCCTCTCTCCTTTCCAATCACTTTGAATAATGCTTGGAGCACTAATTAGTGCTCCCACTAATTAGGTGGCAAGGGGTCCCGCCGTAAATGATGTGATATTTTGGTCTTGAATTGTATTTTTTTTTATTTAATTATTGTTTTAATGCATTAGTGCTATTAGTGGTGGTGTTTTTGTGGGATGAATCATTGTTGCAATCGCTTTTATCTCACACACATGTACTCAAATTCTCTCAAAATATCAAATCATCCCAAACTCCCAAAAAACAACTCTCCCAAAATACACAAGCAAACAAACATTCAAATTTCTAAACCTGCCTCCCCAAAATTTTTATGAAAACAACTCTCCCCAAAACAAACCAAACAATGTTTATTTTCATTTTTAGTCCAGAACCCAAAAAATCACTAAGAAGATATCAGATGAATAGAGATTGGGACCCCTTTCCCCAGACGAGATCCTCTCCTTGCAAGCCCTCCTGCGGCCGTCAAGCAGAGAGATTGGGCCTACTTTAGGCAATCTTGATAATTTGAACTGCTCATATTTTATGATTTATTCAAGATATCATACCAGAAAAATCAACTGATCGGATATCGAAAGTATGGGATGGTGTTATAGGTAACAGCTGAAAGAAAACTACTCCGATCGATAGTCAGGATATTCGTCAACGCTATTTCCCATAGGTATGTAGTCCGCGACAAACTGCATACATTTAGTGATGATAACTTCAAAACGGGTCTCGATTGCCCCTACGGGCCGAACAACACTATCCAATGCAATGCACAATATTTTTGTATTCATAATACATTGGGATTATGATTCCTCGATTTGTTATATAGATTTGTTGGTTTCGCCTTTCATCCTCGTGTAATGTACTTATCAGATTCTCGTTATCCCAAATTTGGAACCGTTGGTTGAGCTTAGGAACCAAGTCTAGTTGCCCAGATTTTGGAAGTGTTCATATAGCTAATATGCTTATCTCGCTGAAATGCGAAACAAATTTTGTATGCTTATCTGCTCGTATGTTGATACAACTAGTATGTTTATCTTTTGTAAAACAAGAAGCGTGTAACATGAGTCACTGTCCCTTATAAGTGGTTTGCCAGGTTCAGAGCCCTCGATGTCAAATTTAGAAAATGATGAGAAACGGAAAATGAAATGAGATATGAATATTGTGGTCATATAACGGAAATGTGTCACGGATTGGTTTATGGTAATCGAACATTTATGAACTGCTAATGTCTCAGTTATTACTCATATTGTGTTTAGTATATTCAGATCGCCGTTGGCTCACCCTATATGGGACACCATTTTCGTACAAGTAACATGGCACCTCTACGACATAGCTTGATGGATGTGGGAGTTGAAGACTCTTAGTTTTTGATTATTTTGTTGTATTACATGTACATCAAGCCACGCTTTTTTGTATAGAGTTAGCACTCTTCTTTTTGCTAAACCAAGTGTGAAGTTGGGAAGTCAGTAGTTTATAGGGCACTTGCTTTTGTTGTTAACATGTAATATTGTTGTAAGAATTACTCTGATGAATGAAAAGCTGATGATTTCTTTATACCATTGCATGTCTAATATAATGGGATTTATGTATTATTTTGACGGCGTTACGCCATCCTTTGTATCATCATTGACACGCTTTGCCTGCTTTGCGCCTCGATAAACGGATTATCATCCGCGATCGTTAGTCGCATGATACATTGTCCG
Organism: Camellia lanceoleosa; assembly: GCA_025200525.1. Lineage (NCBI taxonomy): Eukaryota > Viridiplantae > Streptophyta > Magnoliopsida > Ericales > Theaceae > Camellia > Camellia lanceoleosa. Next base: position 119,428,872 of record CM045769.1, on the reverse strand, counting down.
CTGGCTACTCTCGGTTCAAATTTTACCCTTGACGTAAATTTTATTCATCGCCTCAGAGAACTATTTTAATTTTAATTTGTAGGCAAAAATTTAACTTCAAGATTCCCTACCTTACTAAGACGCCTCATTTATGAAAAATAAACAAAACTACAAAAATCAAGAAAAACAATTAATAAAGAATATAAATTGGCACGCCAAACATATAATCAAGGCAAATTTCCTATCACAAACATCATATCCAAGTACAACAAAGTCTATTACTATGAAAACACGAAAAATTTAATTTTAAAAAGTAAGAAAATACGAATAACATAAAAATAGCAACTTCAGAACTAATTTTGTACGATCGGGTTTGGCATGTTTACAAAAGCCAAAAGTCCAAAACTCATAATTTTACTTCAATCACATTATTTAGGTTAATTTTTTGACGCTCATGGAAAAATGTGTATTACGTAATTGTATAAATTAATGTGTAAGGAAAACAACAATGCTACGATGTCGCTTTGGTAACACTTACGCTTTCAGCTTATATTTACAAAATTAAAAATTTCAAATTTATGAATTTGTTTGATAAAATTTTTTATTTATAAATCAGTGATTTCAGTTTATAAATTTGGCCAAAAAATAAAAACACAAAAAATGTGTTTTCATTTTGAGTTTTTAGTTTTTTTTTTTTTACCACCCAACACCAGCCACCACCCGCCATCATTTTCCACCACCGTTTTCCGCAACCACCACTCACCCACCTACCATCCACTCGCCACCACCACCCATCCCTCACCGCCACGACCACGACCACCACCACCACCCACCATCCACTTGCCATCCACCCGCCACTACCATCCACCGCCCGCCACCTACTTGCCACCACCACGATCCACCCACCACCACCAGCCACCTGCCACTCACCCGCCACCACCACCCACCACCCACCTGCGACCACCACCCACCACTACCACCACCACCACCCACTTGCTACCACCTACCACCCACCATCACACCCACCCATCCACTACCACCACCACCGCCACCACCCGCCACCCACCACCACCCGCCATCCGCCACCCACCACCCACCACCGCCATCACCACCACCACCACCGCCACCACCGCCACCACCACCATCCGCCACCTACTTGCCACCACCACCCATCACTTGTCACCACCACCACCACCACCCGCCATCCGCCACCCACCGCCACCACCACCCGCCATCCGCCACCCACCGCCACCACCACCCACCACTTGTCACCACCACCAACACCACCACCCGCCACCCACCGCCACCACCACCCAAGACCACCACCACCACCACCACCACTACCCACTCACTACCACCCACTACCCGCCACCGCCACCCACCCACCCATCCCCACCACCCGCCACCCACCGCCACCACCCACTACTACCCACCACCCTTTTGCCAACACCACTCACCACCACTACTACCACTCATTCGCTACCACCCACCACCCGACACCGTCACCTTCCCACCCACCACCACCTCCCTGCCACCATCCGCCATCCGCCATCCACCTGCCACCACCACTCGCCACCACCACCCGCCATACCACCCACCACCCGCCATCGCCACCTACCCACCCACTACCACCACCTACCATCCACCCGCCACCACCCGCCACCACCCACCACCACCACCACCCACCACCCACCGCCACCACTTTCCACCACCGCCTTCCGCCACTTACCACCACTTCCTATTTCTCACTCTTTTTTATATTTAAAAAATTTTTAAAACATTTTGTCAATTACCAAACGCGTTAGTCGTTTATGTTTTTCTAAAAATAAATAAAACTAAACAAAAACCAGCTTATAAAATTTTTGTAAATAGAAACCAAAACGAACGCTACTAAACACACGTATCATGAAAAATCTTTCATGAAAATAATCATTAAAGTTTTGTGACTCTTGGATTACACTTAGAACAAAGCAGCACACATTAATCAAGGTAATCCAAGGATCAGAAATCTTTCATGATCATTTACATGACAAAAATTAATGATCCCTAACTTTTCTAAAGGAAAAATTATAATTCGGAGTTATGTTGCCGTAATTTTTGACTTTTTCTGAAGGGAAAAACGGGGGAGCTCGAAACGGGGGAGCCCGAATCCCCCGAAAATGCCATTTTGGGTAAAAAAAAAAAAAACGCAAAGGAAAAAAAAAAAAAAAACAGTTTACTTAAAATGGAAATTAGGGGGATTCGGGGGAGGGGAATTCGAGCTACCAATCAAAATTGTTTTCTGAATAGTAATAACTGTTGGACTTGTTGGTTTTTTTTCCCCAACTTGCCAACTTCGCTTTTATGTAGTGTCACGACGCTTCGTTTCCTCCCAAATTTGGAACAAAACCAAAGTCGCCAGACAACAGCTTCCCACAGATGCAAGATTTTTCATGATGACCCACATGCCGTAGCCTTTCTAATCTCACCAACTCATTTCCATTTCTCACATACAAATTTCGGCAACTGTGGTGTTCCTCCCTCTCTCTCCATTTCCGTTTTGCTGTCCACCTCCAGTAACACACTCTCTCTCTGTCTCTCCATTTCGATCAAGGCCAGTCGCCGACGAAGAGTCACCATTTTCTGCATGTGTGAGTCTGTTTATTTGTTTTTCGAGCACATTATTATTATGACTCATCAGGTTCCACTCGCACGACATTATCATTTCTGATCTAATAAACTGTTCCTCCTTAGGTCATTGAAACCAGACGTACGACTAGGTATACAAACTACGCGAGTGACAAACTGATATTGCCATTGACGAGTCCCATAGTGACAAACGGTCTTCGTTCAAAGAAGGCAATGGTTTTTATTTCTCTCGCATGAAGGTAAGTTATGGGTGATGTTGGGTTGAATGTCCGATGTGGCCTGCTCCAAGTGTGCACATTGGTTGTTGATTCTGCTTCAAGTCGAATACTATAAAACGAAAGTACAACATATGGGCAATTAATTTTCAGAAACAAAGGGCATGCCATATCTCGCATAAATTAACCACAACATATCGTGACTTGAAAATACACGAAAGTACCACTGCATAATGTAATGAGGGACTCAATGGTTCGCTCATTGTAAGTTGTTGATACCAAATTCGCTTTGTTACAATTTCGAGTAATGTTCTTTCAAGATCCTTATGAATCTTGCATTAAATTCTTTGCAGAAATATCGTAAGTGGATATGGGCATATGTCGCATAATGCGGCAACCGTGAGTTTATGTCGCTCAAGATTTCATACCGTTAGGTTTGCAAGGTTATGTTTCAGACGCATTAAATACCACGGTCTGCGGTATGGCATATTGTGCCGTTATGTACCGCCATCACGAGGTTGTGCGATTTGAGTTTGACACACTTGCGAGTAGCCTCAAATTGCACCATGAATTGCGGTAATCGATTAAAACTCGGTCGATTTGTTACGTAATATGTGCACATAGGCCACATGTTGCGATTCTCATGATGTAATTTAGAAATCCATAATTCAATCGAAGTTATACTAAACCACTTCGCCATAATTTTCGTGACAACGAACGACGCTACCATTTTTCACTTAAAATGGCACAACTTTTTAAATGGCAAGGCAAGATTGACTAACTTTAAAGTTAACCGACGAAGATGATAGAATGCACAAAACGACATACCATCGATAATTTGGCCTTCAACAAAATTTCATTTACCGATATTTGTTACAGTAAAGGAACACATTGAAGGCAAGTGGCAAAGGTTCACGAATTGAAAGGGTTGACATTACCGAGCCCCTCCGAAAAGCGCCACTTGGACCATTTATTTTTATGTGTTCGACAAGGTCCTTCAAAGCGCTCACAAGATTAATCCTCCGTCGTAAACGCAGACAAGATTTTTGCACAATTCAGATTACATATTTTCAACTCATAGCTTATACTGCACATTTCGCTTGTACTCAAAAGAAATTAAGATTTTAGAGACTAAAAGTAAGGGCCAAAATAATTTGGACCATTTATAATTGTTGTTGCGTAAATTATGTGGTTATTATATATAGAGTAATGCTAGGAATCATGAAAATAATATCATGAATGTGATCATGAGAGATCCACCACATTTGGATTATCCACACAATAAATCACCATCCACTAACCAATGCTAATCAAATGATAAAAACATTTTCATGATACATGTCATGATATTATTGTCATGATCACTAATATTACCCTTATATTTTTAGCAACCAAAATTGACATTACGGATGCATTATTATGTAGTTGGGACAAAATTTGTTTGTGTAAAAATTGGTCCCTAAATGTCAATGTTCATGATTTGTGTACATATATGTATAGATATCCATCCATATGTAACATATACTTACGCCTAAATTGACAATGTTTGCAACCAAAGAACAATTCAAGGAAAGACGAGAAGGCATAACCCCGACCGAATATGGTGAGTGTGCGACATGTAGTAAGTAGAGTACCGCCATGGAAACACGGATCGCTGTCATAGCAAAGTATGGACTTCTATTCCATGCGCACACCAATATGTGCTTCTATCGTGGTCGCATTTCAAAGAAATTATAGACGCCATATTGCATGTTCTTATAAACTCCGATTATGTGTAAAATTCCATGTCCGTTATTTTTTAAACTGTGTGCGAAATAGTAATTTGTATGTGCAAACATATGTAAATACCATAAAATGTGCACACATTGCGAGTCATACAACTTTTGGTGACAATTATTTTGGACTTAAAGCCCTATTTGTCTCAGATAAAAGGCCACGCTCAGGTAACACTTACAGAGCCGAAGGATATTGGGGAAAGGTGGAAGGAACTCCTGTGATGAGAAGAAGAGGTTTCAGACATGGCTAAGGCAAGTGCCAAGGAACTGGCGAAGAAGTTGCAAAGAAATCAGCAAAGGTACTTAGGTGCTTAGTGTTTTCAGAATCGCATTTGGGGAGGACTCGCTATCGACACAATGTTGGTTAATTTTTGTATTAATGTTCACGCTAATAACATTGCAGTAAAATGCAAGTCCGCATATCATTGAAGTCAATTGTTGATATCGTGAACCGCCAGAACGGCACAAAAGCAAATATTGATATTGGGTTCGTGGCCTCTCGTTAAAGTGTACCAGATAGATCACAACATGTGCCAATGGTTGGTACAGTAACTTCGATCCCGACACTGCTCGCTGACTGCTCATGGTCACACCGAGGCTCACCTGTGAGGAAGTGCATGTCTTATTGGGTATACGGTCAAGGCAATGACGCGCTTCATCGGGTTCAATAGATGCATATCCCAATATCTACGAAGAGGTTGGAGTCAAGGGAATCATTCCTTTGAACCGTTGAGAGTTTATCCGACCGAGAGTGATGGTGCGGATGACGAAGTTTCGCTGAAGTTTGCCCTCAGACGTGTTGGGGCTATGTTGTGTCTCTACCACAATGACCGCTTGAGCCTCGCTGCTCGCTCATGCCGTGAAGGATGTGACCGTATGGGGCATCTAATTGGGCAAAGTCGATAATCGCAATACCTTGTCAAAGGTGTTCTAAGTATAAGATGAAAGTTCAGCCATGCAACCGGATGTGTTTTCCTTCCGATGGTAACGTAATTGACCGTTGTTTGTTTGTACCATGCCGATTTCATATTTCATCCATTGCGTGCATATGGGTCAATAAATGGGCTGCTATAACTACAAACTTACTCCGTTAGTGAACAAAGATGACAAATATACCATATGATTGTGTTGTAAGTTGTATGCATTGTTAATCTATCACGGATTATTTTGTTCAAGTGTATAGTAAATATGTTTTCCTTATAATGCAAAATTATTTTACTTGGATCGCTTTTGCCCTCCCTTGTAAGAGTACGCCGGTTACTACACGCCCGGCCCCTCGCTAAATGATTGGGGTGATGCCGAAATACGGAGACGAGGCGACGATGGGAAGGAAGAAAATGTTGCAAAGAACATGAGGTAATCAACCCATTCATTCTCGCACATTTCACAAAGATTGCCCCAATCGTGTTATGGATAACGTGATGCATGTAATTTGTGTTCCTATGACTAGGTGACAAGCAAAGGACAAACAAAGGACCCTTTCCTTAGCTGCCTCATTATATTTTCAGTTTTGTCCCTCCCTATTTACTCTGAAATACTCGAACTTTTGGGGCGAAAACATTAAGTTCCCATGTGGTGGATGTTGTAGCCTTACAAATTCAATTTTATGTACTACTTCCGTTATGAAATGAATTTTGGTGAAGCCCTGAAGTCAGAGTTTTGGAAAAGCTTGAAGATTTTGGTTTTTTAACCTTGTAAAAAGGTCAAAACATTGTCGTCCAGTTATTGTTAGTTCGTAATTGAAAATTTATCTTTGTTTATGTAATTGGGAAAAGGTAAAGTGGTAAACATGGGATCGACTGAAGTTTTTATCCACACCAGATGAGCATGATTTACAACAAATTTTTTTTTTCATTTCAGATGAATGGAGGAATTAATTTTTATTACATATATTTAATATGTCAAGTGTGTACACATACGTTGTGTGCAACTTAAGAAAGCATCAAACTTTACGATTCACGCTTGAGATCGATTAACCATTCTGCATTACCATTTTCATTTATGATTTGAATCCCGATTTGACAACTATGTCGTGGAGTTTCCTCCAACAAAAGCGAAAGCAACGACATTGATGACGAATTGACACACACCATGTCAATAACAAATGTAAACCACGGATTGATGATGTTCGCTTTGAGCAAGGTTGAGACCGACATTGGTGAACTCAAGGAAACCATGACGCAAGTGCTTCAGAGCAATGCGGAAATAAGGACATGTTGCTCAATTTCCGAGGGAAGGAAGTCATGACAATGCAAAGGTAAGCAAAAGCAATCAAGACACATGCTTCGCATACCACATGAGGTTAATTGGGGATGAAATTTGGTAGTAACTTAATGTATGTGTTTGTGTGATTAGGTGGAGTCGAATGAAAGAAATTGTAACATTAACATGTCCTCCAAAGATTGCCGAACCGAAAGGAATGTCGAACTAAGTGGTTGCAAATTATATTGTCCTGCAAACAACCGTAATGAATGTACACTTATTGCCGAATGAAGCAAATGATGCAAGAAAAGCAAGGGTTTATTGAACAAAGACAATTGCCTCGCACAGAGGAAGACGGTTTTGACCCTACCGCGGGAGTGGAGTTGCATGATGGCGGCGTGGTCTTCCCAAATTATTATGGTAGCCCAAATGAGGGTAATGTTGAAGATTTACAGGGGGTGGATTGGGAGGACAATTATGTGAATGCAATGTTGTCGAATGAGATAATTGATATGCAGGATGGACTATGCATCGCCCAAGAAGTTGGGGACATGCACAACAACCGTGGCCTTGCGTTGAGGAAACATACGCAGTTTAAGATAGCAAATCTTTCTTCGGTTCAGATTCGCCATCAAGAACGCTGCACAACAGAAGTTTATCTTCGCTTGATGATTTGCAAACCTTGCACCAATGCGAGGAGAAGGGCATAATGTGCATCCTTCTCCGTAAGGTTGGCCAAACATTGGGAGCGGACAAATTGTAACAGTACATAAGGACGAGGAAGAGGAAGAGGAAGAGGAAGAGGAAGAGGAAGAGGAAGAGGTGTTGAACCAACAGACGTAGGGGATATGCATTCGCAAATGATAGGAAAATGAGTACTGACTTTCATCGCCGAAAATTCCTAAGTCGCCACATAACTTCACCTTTCAGATGTTTCATTACCAATTGATGGCGACAAGATTATCGATCATAATTGAACCATTATTTGTGTTGTATTTTAATATTTGTGATTCTACCGCAAGCTTGCAAGAATAAATGTTGTACACTTGTGTTGCGATTTCGACAAAGTCCCGGCCCAAACCGCATGTTGGACAAGCGTTCCGCTCACTTGTTAGACATCGCCGCACTAATTTTAGATGCATAAGGATGTGTTATGTACTTTGAAAATTAATTTTCTAACAAAGGCCGAAGTTAGTTAATTGTTTATATTAATAGGAGTTGATGTTACTTGATTGTTTATATTGATAGGACTTGATAACACCGGAGAGCATAGAGGTTTTATCACGTAAAATGAAGTTGTTGACTCAGATTTGACGACGTAAAAAATGAAAGGTACGGATGAGTTTAGTACTGCAATTAACCTGCTCCATAGTATTTGTGAAATAAATTTGATTTCCACAATTTTCATGTGTCGTGCTATGTTTATTTTATTGTTGTAGGTATCGCTTCTTTAAATTTTCATTCTCTATGATTTGATGGGTTTATGATGGGTTTATCGATGTCGCATGTAGGATTTTCTTTGAATTTAATGCAAGGCTAGGGAAAGATCAAGTAAATTTCCTCAATAAGTTTTCTTTTGGTCTTATCCTCATTAATATCTACCTATTGGGAAAATTGCAAACCACTGATATTTTCACAAAAAAATTTACAAACTCATGGAAACCTTTATAATTTTAAATATGAAACTTAATAAAGTTTACCCATGAATTGCAAATTTGTTTGAAAACTTGTAATGAAGTGCAATTTTCCGTAGCTATTTTCTTCTACTCGCCACATTTTCCACTTATTTTGGGATACTATTGGCTCCAGTCTGTAAGAAACATGTGTTTCTTTTTTTTTTTAAACTTGCTGACCTGGAAATGAGCATTACAATTTTCACATATTATTTTACCAAATACTTGTAATATGTAAAACTTTGTCTTTTAATTATGTTCTTTAAAACCTAAAAGTAATCTTCATTGATTGGAGACTAGTAGAATCAGAATATTCGCCATAGTTGTACAACGTAAAAAATAATCTTATGTTGTACGCTTAAGCCAGACACGCTTAAGTTTTACTAGGTCAGAGGTTGCTTCATCGTTGATGTCTACGCTTAATGTAGGGACATTGTCGTGTCTATGAATCGCATGAAATGCCTTGCGAATGTGCTACGCGACGTGACATGCGCACGCCAAACCAGTGGGCATGGCTATCCCACATCGTAAGTCGTACATCCGACAATGTTATTGCCACTATATTCGCATGATGGACATCCATGTAGGGACATTGTTATTTCATATTACGCTTAAACAAATGGCAAACCTTATTTCGCAAGTTGCCCGGTCTGTTATAATGTTCCAAACCAATCAACTTGGTCGCGTTCAATTGACTAACTGACATGCAAGTACACAAAGACGGAGGCATATCAAGCGTGGTACTTTCCAAAGATATGTGTCTGTAAGTAAGTGTTTTAGGTCGGTTGTGTATTGCGTAAGACATATTTTCGTAAAACTTTGGTCGACTCAACTTTTACACACTAAACATGCGCATTTTGATACTAAATCAAAAACTCAACCTCCGAACCATGATAATATCACAAATCATATTTTGGACATGACAGATATCGGGTGCTTGATGCATGTCAAGGTAATATGAATGTCCATCCCATTGAAGCGAGTAGATTTAATATGAACGCCGGTAATATGAATGTCGATCCCATTTACATGAATGTCAATGTAAATATGAAAGTTCGTGACATGTTCGCATGCCCTCTAAACAATGTCTTCACTTGTGTTTATGTGCAGATTTACATGCCTTTCAATTATAGAAGAGTACATTGGTTGTGCCTAAAATAGATATGGTAGACCGTGTGGCACCTATTTGACTCATTGGCATCGCCACACTAGACACCAACAAGTCAACGCGCAAATATGTTGGTATGTCGGCCGATTTCACATATCTACTTCAACACCGCCACATCCTTCACAAAAACTAACCCCGCTATTCTCGCAACAGTTCAAACAATGCATGCCTTATCGCAACTACGCTTTGGAAATGAATATGTCAGAGACGCAGCGTATCTTTGACGTCCGTGATGTTAGAACAAAGGCCATTACAACAAATTGGACGAGTAATGCACAAACCTCGCCACGCTTACTTCACTCAATCACTCATTTAACAAACTCGCTATATTTTACGAGAAACCTAATGTTACATTTCATTTGTAGCACTTTCGATCGTGGATGTTTGTGATCAAGTACATGCAAGAAATTTAATATACCCAAATAGTTCACACAAGGTACATTGTACCGCTTTAATTTGCAATTACGAAAAACCGCTTATTTCCTACCAGAATCGCATTCGATTTGTGTTATTCGCTTTGGTACATAGTTTCATCCTTCAGGCGCCGAAGTCAGCCGCTGACTTCATTTTGGATGTGAACAATACAAAGATGGGCGAGTATCCTTCCTGCATGTGATTGATTGCAATTACAACAAATACGGCGGCGATTTTATCATGGCCTGCCAGTACGACAGTAATTTCGATGCCGAACCACAACTGGATAACTGCATCAGCTTGTCGTGACAACTTCTTCGGTCGCAGCTCTGACAATACCAATTTCCCACACGTATTGATTATACACGAATTCCAATGTTTGGGACCGAACAAACGAGGGAGGTCTAGTAATGTTTGTTAGCTTTTATCGTGGCCTGTACGTAATGTCATACACATAATTCCAATGTTATGGGTACAGAACAAACAATGCAATGTCATATTTGCCGAAATGAATATAGTAATTTTTGTCAACCGCAATGTGATATTTGTCCAACAAACAATGCAAGTTAAAAGTAGTAATGTTTGTTCGCTTTTACAACATCCATTATGTTTGTTTGATTTTGTCAATGCCATGATTTTGTCCAAAACAAAGCAAAAAAAGGCCACGTAACAAACAAATAGCGTGACTATAATGCACTTTGAAGGGGAATTGATTACTTCATAACAATGTACAAACGGTGAAAAATTGCACAAAAAAAAAAAACAACCATACAATGCACTATTAAAAACACGTAGTATTGATATTCAATTTTGTTTTTGTTCGCAAAAAAAAATCAGATTCATGAAAAGCACATACAAGGTGTCAATGCTACATCAAGAAAGAGGAGGTTGAGCTAAACAAGGTCCGACCTCCTAGTTGGTGATGCATCAATGAAGAGAAACAAAAATGTATGAAAACAATAAGAATGTAACTCCAAGCCCATCCTCGAAAAACCGCATAACAGGCAACCAGATGAAACTCCAACGCAAAGATGAACAAACTTAAGACCATAGAGCCGCTTATCGAGACTTGAGCTGAACCTTCAACCTCAAGATTCAGACTTCTGAGCCCGATCCTTCAACCTCCAAAAAAGAAAACAACTACAAAGAAAGCAGATCAACAATTACAACAAGGCCAAGAAGCAGACTCGAATAACTTTCCCCAATCCAAAGAAATAGACTTCCAATACAAAGACACCAAAACATCATTCAAACAGCTTGGAAAGGCCAATATGCAAAGCAGACTTAAGGCTATTCGTTGATCCCATATAGCAAAGAGTATATATATATAGCAGAGCAGAAGTTGAAGCAAAGCAGAGCAAAGAACTGTAAATGAGCATGCTTGACCCCATAAAGTAGGCTACGATTTGGGGAACAGAATCGCTAGAACACCCCACTGATTGAGCATCCGCCAAAGATGGCTTGGGCTTGGTCCAACTCAACTTTAGTTGTCTGAATGGATGCAGAACGATGTCTAATTTGGGAGAGCATCATCCTTGCTTCTTCATGAAGCTGGTCATGTTGCTGCTGCAGATGAGCCTTTCTTTGCCGGACAGAGGCAAGTTCTGCCATGAGTTTGGCTTCCTCAACTTCAAGTGCTGAGTGTTGCTCAAGAATGCCTGCAGAGGTTTGCTGGCTTAGTTTGAGTGAAGTAGATATGGTGTGGGCTTCATAGGAAATCCTTTTGGTTTGCATATCCTTCCAAAGAAGTCTCAACCATCTTCGAAAGGGTTGGCCATTCCGTGATGATCTTGGCCAATTGCTTTACTTGAATGGGGTTGAAAGGATTAGGGAGAGGTTTACAATGCAGTAAAGATGTGCCAAGGTTTCATCAGTTTGTGGAGAATGATTTCTTCAACTGGGTGTTAATGAGGTTGATGAAGGTGGTTAAGGTTTGTTGAGTTTCAAAGATCAAACGTATGTAGCCTTTGAGGCAATGGGGATATTTCGCCTAGATCTTGTTGAAGAATCAAACTTCGCCCAAATATCCTCGCGATGGACCGATGGCCTTTGAACATTAATGGTTCGGTGACAATATATGCTTGCAAGTAATAAAGAGTAAATAGGATGAGGTTGGAAATGGTAGTACCGCCCCGATAACGCCGCTACCGACGCTGGCCTTGTTCACCGTGGTTGTGGCATCGACGAGTTGTTTCGGCATCGATGAAATGGCAAGATCGCCGCTTTCAGCTCTTTCTCTCAGATCGCTATCAGGATAGTCATCAGACCTTCAAGTTCGCCTCGCCCATTGGTCGTGAGATGAGTCCTCAGATATGTCCATCCTCAAATTGGAGAACAATACCGCCACTTAACGAGAAGTTTTTTTTCCCCAAACAAACAAAGAATATTTGTAATTCTATTTACCTTCGTCGGTGAACTTGTGGTTGAGGGGATTTTGTGTTCTCATCTGCTGGAGAGGATTGGGTGTTGATTGAAATGTCAAATTCAATCCTCTCGATTCTTTGTTTGAAGTTTGGGAATTGGAGGGTTGGATGGTGATGGTTGAGGGCTAGAGACGTAAGGGACAATGTGTTGAGGAGAAGTGGAACGATGTTCGATGCCGACAGTAGATTGTCGTATGTAAGAGTGTGAAGAAGGTTGTAAGGAAGTCTGCTGTAGATGCTTCGTGGTGGTGGAGTTGGTTGTACAATGGGTTCTGGGTACATTGTCGATGGACCGGAATTTGATGAATGTGTTGAGGAGAAGTGAAGCATCACATCATCGCCAGCAGAAGAAGAAGTAATCTCCTTTTTTTCTCTCGCACAAAAGTAAGTGATCACCTACCGTGAATGGAAATTCAGATGATGTAAAATGTAAAGTGAAGGCTTACTGCAACCGCCTCAAGGATTTGATGTAGTTTGGCTACATTTGGCCGAGAGGATATCCCACTCGCTTAGGTCTGCGGCTTAGAGCAGAGCAGTGCTCTTCTTCTTCAGTGACCTCTGCCTCTGCAGGGTACGGTGGTAGTTCCTCTCTCATATCGTCATGCGGCCGCAAAAGAGTCCGCATTAATTTCGAATCAAGGGTGTTTGTCTCGAGTAGTTGCATCCATTGGAGCCTTGCCTTTATGTTGGTCCCAACCAATGGTTCAAAGAAGAGCCCAATTTTGGTCACAAAGGTTAAACAAGTTAGTGTTTTAGAGAAAAACAAATCAAATTGCATGACACAAGGATCTCAAGTATATGGAGGAAGGATACCAGCCTTAACCTTGAAGGCGAGGATATGCGCCCAATATGACAAGTATCGTATGCGTTTTCAAGTGGCTTGTAGAAAATAATGGCGTATATAAGTCCCCACCAATGGTGAAAAGCAATGAAAGCAAATCCAAGGTGTTTGAAGAAGAAGGGCCAAATTCTTGGAAAAGTTTGGTGTTCTCGTGAGTATGGATTCAAATTGTGTAGGATCTTTGAAGTGATTCTGACCCAATCTCCTCATGGATGGTTGGGTGGAAATAAGGATAAGGGATAGCCCGAAAGACCAAATTGCTCGACCATTGATTCGATCAGATGTCTCAAAACCGCACTGGATAGCTTGGCGAGGATACTAATGTACCAACCAAGACATGTCTACAGTGAGAATGTGTCTCCAACTCTCATTTTGTTCTTGGACTTGGTCATTGTGTAAATCGATGGGTCTGTGAAGAGGAAGTAAGTTCATCGGAGGAGAATTCAAAGTTTTGAAATGGCATGTACAGTGGAAGGTCTCAAGGAAGGTTGTAAAACATGGTCGATGATTTGTGAAAGTGAGGATGGGTTTGGTATAAGTGAGCAGCTGTTTCAAAGATAGGAGTAGCAAATGTGTTTCAAGGTGTTAGGTGGTGGGGTCGTGCCTCAGTGAAATAGGCATACAACCAGCCCTCGAAGAGCTGTGGGCCACCACAGCTTGCCAAATCTTCTTGTCCACAAAGGAAAATAGGGCCTTGTAAAGGGTGGCAAGAAGATAAGGGCTAAAGCCATAAGTTGGCCATCTTGCATACACAAGGCAAGGGGAGGTATTCTTCGTGATCTTGTACCCAGGACACAAAAAGAAACTCACAAAGCCAAAGTAAGTAAAAGCGCTTCTTTCTTTTGTCATCGACAGGAACCAGCTTGCCTTGGTATTTTTTGGCAAAATCAGATAGCACATGTCAAGGTTTAAAGTAAATGTCACTTTTGGAGGCTCAAGGAGAGCATGAATTGATTGCCCAAGATTGGGAGACCACAAGTGAGCTACATCTAAGATGGTAGGGAAATCATACCAAAATCGAGGAGTAGGAGTTACTAGATCATGACTAAAAGCATGCAAAGAAGAAAGAATCACCTTGTCCAAGGCCATAAATTTTAGTCGACCTAATTGCTTCACCAATGCCCCGGTGCTTCCATACTTCAAATGCGTGACCTTCAATTCTCTGCCCAGCCTTCGCTAATCTGAGTCTGGTGACCTCCACCCTCCGAGTGGGTTTTTGCCGACATTCCGCTTAGTCCACTTCACCAAAGTTGGTTGAGAAGAAGGTTCTCACCATTACCAAGGGATAGTATGGAGCTAGCTCGTCGGGAAGTAAGACGCGAAGGTAGGGCCTAGACTAGCCTTAGCGACAGAGCTTAGCCGGGCAATAGGGTTGCACCAAATTTTAGAGGAGCGACACGCGCTTCGATAGGGTCCGGGAAGCGAGTAGGTCTTCATTGTTCTCCCCGATGGAGATGGTTGAGATTTTTTCGGCCATGGGTTAGGGTTTTGTCGTGCTCGTTTTGAACGGCAATGGTTGAGAAGGAGGAGTACACCGGGAGTTCGAATCGAGGGAAACGAAGTGGTTTGAAGTTGAAAGGGTGGGTCTTTTATAGCTTATGATGGGGCCAAGATATTTGGGCTCTAGTTTATGTTTGTTTTGGCCCAGATAACAAATTTGCTATTGCCCCAAACAATGGCCCCTCGTTAGAAAAATGTTTTGTGGCCCTAATGGCCCTAATTTCCTTTTGGGTAAGTCTTTTTTTTTTTTTTTTTTTTTTTACTTTATATGGAAATTAGGCCATTAGGGCCACTAATTTTCGAATCATATGACTTGAGCCCCACAAGGGGGACCCCATGACCCCCTCTCTCTCGACACACTTTTTTTTTTTTTAAAAAATTTGTTCTTTTTTTTTTCCCTTCTCCAATCGCCATTTCACGTGTGTGTGTGTGTTGGGGGGAATTGGTGGTGCAGTGGTGATTGAGGTGTCAATCACTTCCGCAATATTTAACTTGAACATGGGGGCTATTGTTTGCACCAAGTTTTGTTACCGTCGACAGATGGTCGACTTAATCGAGGGCATGTGGCCAAGAATGTCCACCACCGAATGTGGGCTCTCGCATGTGGGTCACCTAGAAGTGATAGGGAAGTTTTACCACCACCATGGAGTTATTGGGCACACTTTCAGAGGAAGCATGAGACAAAGCAGAGCCTTGCTCATCGTAAGTTTAAAACAAGGTGGCCATGAAATAAACACAAGAAAAGGGAGCTCCACAGATAGAAGTGGAGGTTTAGTATTGATATCCAGATATCGCTTTTTGTGGCCCATCATTGCATGATCCCACACGCCTACACCATAATCGCCACCCCTCGACTTCGAATCTTCAAGTCCCTCTCGCTAAATATTGACTGCTCCTCACGACCTTCCTTTTCACCATTGTGGGCATGTCCTCATCATTATGAGTTAGTGGGCATACTTTCAGAGGAAGCATGAGACAAAGCAGAGCCTTGCTCGTCGACAGTAAGTTTCAAACAGCAGGCCATGATATGAACACAACAAAAGGGAGATCGATGCATGTATGGAGGTTTACTATACTTGGAATGCCTAGAACGGAGATAGTTCGCTTTCACAGATAATCGCTTTTTGTGGCCCAAAGATTGCATGATCCCACACGCCTACACCATAATCGCGATCAGAATCGCCGACTTCAATCTTCAAGTCCACTCGCCAAATGTTGACGCTCGTCGACCTTCCTTTTCACCATTAGGCCATGTCCTCATCATTATGAGACAAAATTCGCTGCATTATTGTCCACTAAACACAACCACAATCCTTGCAAACCGGGCCATCGAACCACAACACTAGGCCACTCATCGTTATCGCCTCGACTATGAATCATCACACTCGCCAAATATTGAAATTCCTCCGTAATTTAATAAAAATATGTTCAATGTTCTCAGATTGTAATGACTTAAACACAATTGTTGTCCTACATTTTACGAATCTAAATTACACAACTTATTTACATCAAAAACAAAATATACATCTCGGTTTATAATCAAAAAATGGGAACTACTTTTTAAAAAAAGTTCGGCCATATTTTCACTTAAATTATGATTGATATTAGATTAAAAATTCCTCTTGCACCTATTTTTCCCACATCCTCCCAACAAATGCCCATTCACCTAACATTGAATCTTGCATGCCACCGACTTACACGCTGGAGCAAGCATCGGCAAAGGTTTCATCGATTTAGTGGCCACTTCCAAGAGGAAACATGAACGAATGGGAGTCTCAGATTCTGCCGAGGAAAGGCTAAAAGGATCTGGGCACAGTGGCAACTTCAATTATATGCACTTCGACAGTACAAGTGAAGCTTTTATGTGGTTTCAATACACGTAAATGACCGCAGCAGCTGCAGGTTGCACGTATAGCTATGCATTGGCGATCATGGGGTCGTGGGAATTTTATAGCTATAAAGGGCGTAATGTTTGCAGAGAGAGGACATGAACAACAACACAACTTACTTTCTACATTGTAACTTCTGGTAGTTTTTTCCTTCTCCTTTCTACTTTGTTACGCATAACACAACAACACAACAACACAACAACTTTCTACTTTCTACTTTCTACTTTGTTACCATCACCATCGAAGAAGTCTTCATCCTTTTCGTGCATTCAAACCAATACCACAATTGCTTGATTTTCTTCTTCAACTTGTCAAGTTAAAAATACCGCTGTTGTCACAATATAGGCCCACCATAATTTTACTAACAATAAACCCATACTTCCATAGTAAAACATGAAATAATTTCACAACTCCTGTTCGTAACTCCTAATTCATATACCAATCGGCATGGAGATAAAGTAACGACTTTGTTGGGTTACTTTCTCCAAATTATACAATTACCTGATTCACCTCATCAATTGTGTTCAATCATTTTTCCACACCGCCGCTTCAACACTACCGTATTGCCCCACAGTCGCTTGGAATCGAGAAACATCGAAAAATAGTCGCTGCTTAATGTGCGGTGTACTTGGATCCACCAACCCGCTTTTGCAATGACCGGGCGATGACTCAAGATTGTACTCAAGGTCGCTTATGCGAGGTGTATTCAGATCTCGAAGTTAGTACCATCGCTCGCCTAAACCGAACCTTAGGACACGCTTCGCTGTGTGCCCAATGCATTTGCAATTCCCACATTTTCTTGGTCTTCCACAGCTTGGACGATGCCCGCCCCGGGTTCCCTTTGTCTTCACAACATCGATCTTCTACTCCAAATTGTCGCATGTAATGAATGTTTCCTCTGCTCCATTCCCACCGCTCAAATTCCTCTCATATAACTCCTTCATCCGCTCGCCATCTAAGACATGCATCCCTAGCCTCTTTGAAACCTTCCGCTGATTGCGAGGCATAGAAACACATTTCGCTGTAGGAAGAACTCAATATCCCATACCGCCATCTGTGGTTGTAGTGCTATCAATTGAGGGTTGAGGCCATTGTCGCCATCCTTGCTTGCGCTCTTGTCCATCTATGCAAAGACAAGTTGGGGAATTTATGGAAATTTTCGCTTTCATAACACATATCATGTGGCGAAGGTAGCCCCAACGACTCAAACTTCATGCAAGAACATCTCATTGCAAAGATCCATCGGATCGTGTGTTACTATCCATGATCCGCCCTTCACTTTGTACTTATGAATATAGTAGCATTTCGACCATCCCAAGAAAGGGAACACGCCCTTCACATTCAACTTCCTCTTCTAAGATTTCATCACGAACATTCTAAATATATTTCGGTGAATAGCTCACCCATGTCTCTATATCTCGCAATGGAGTAATCAATACCGAAAAGTGTTATTTGTTTCAAAGATCATCTCCAAATTTCGTTATACCTTATCCTTGCAAGAGCCCGATCATAGTGCCTAACAAATTCATATAGCTTCAATTTGTGTTGGAGGAAGGATTGAAATAAGCATTCATACACTCCGAAGCGCCGAAAGTGCTCTTCATCCCAAAGAAAGAAATGTCCACGATATATGCCTCATTTCACATATGACGCTTCATATGTCTCCAACACCCAACTGCTGGTTTGAAGTCCAAATTTTTCACCATTGTCGCCCAAACCATGCTCAAACTTTGTCTCATCCGCTTCATGTCCATGCACCGCTTGAAAGCATGTGCAAAGCCACTTATGTGAACATTTGAAACAAAGATTTTTCCCAAGATGCCAATTACATAATCGATGTCTTATGCCGAAATACTCTTCGATTGCCTCGTGACGCTTCTTATCCCCATCTCTGTCACAAGACGACACGTGCTTTTATTGCCCATCGCCTCCATAAATGTTTCCAAAACCCATGTGTATGTCTCAATTGTCTCATTAGCTAGCAAAACACATGCAAATATCGTGGTCCTAAAGTGGCTCGTCACACCACCAACATGACAAAGGTTTTGTATGCATTGGTTCTGAAGTTGAGTCAAATATCAACACATCACCAAACTTTATGAGTCACCATGATTTCGAATCCGCCTGCAATGATTTTGTAACTTGTTATCGCTATACACATCATACTTAAAAAAAACGCATCAACATCAAGTTTTGCACATAGGTAAACCAACGCACCGCGCATCACCATCCTCAACTTCGCTCTACGCTCGCTTGAATATGGTTGTGCAGATCCGCACGGATGAAACCAACATTCTCATAAGACCCGGATTGATTTACCACATAGTCCATGATTTGGCTAGTCTTCACACCGACATTGCGATAGCCATTGCTTGAGCTTTGTCATTGCTTAAACCGCGATGTGACCTCAGATACATCACACGTTGTTGTTCCGCCAATTCATGGTTGTGGTCTCATGACGGCGAGTCACAACATACTTTCCCTTCACCAAAGATCCGTGATCGCATCAGATGCTAAATTGGGCCTTGCAACCTACTCTTGTTAGTGCCTTGGGAGCTCTACTCTTCTCAAAGAACACGGTCCAAGTATTTTGGTAATCTCGACCTCCCTTGAACACAACCACACTTACTAACGACCTTTCCTCTTTATTTGTGTTAAATTGATTTTCAGATACTAAAGCCCTTCGCTTTAGCATACGATTGTAGAAATCTTCTCCATCTTCGATCAATCAAATTTCGCTCCATTAGCACGCTCAACATCACCAACCATGTCATTGCGATGAGCATCGCCAACCATCTCTTTTTTCACGCCGGCTCGCCATGTTCACCGCTCATGTTGGTTGCTTCTTCATTGCTCGACCACCTTCGCAACTATGATCAGTTCGCCGACTTTCATTCATCAAACGAATGTCATCTGCTTCATTTCAATGTCATAATCATGACCTTCCTTTAACTTCCGGGGCCATATCGCATCAGACATTACTACAAACAATTACTTGATGACCGAAAATTGTTAACACAAACACAAACATGACATTTTCACGGTTTATTGCTTGTGCAAACACAAACACTCGCTGAGACAGAGAAAGAGAAAGGTTAGTTGCCAATGGAGGGTTTCCGGACCGAAGCGTAGAGCTTGAAGTTAGGGTCAGTTTAGTTGATGGAAAATAGTCAAGTGAACGGGCCAGAGACAGAGAGGGAGACAGAGAGAGCGAGAGCCCATACCTCATATCTAGTTCCAGAGAAGGGCTTCACTTCAAAGAATGGAACCAACACACCTTTGTAGTTACGTTGTTGTTGGAAATCGCCTGCTATATCGTTCCTCACAGAGCTTCACAATGGAAATCATTAACCTAACAGGGCTTTCCTGTTAATGGAAATCAACAGCTATAATCGACTGACCTTACACGTAGAGGAGAACAGAGAGATAGAGACGAAATACGAGAAGTGGGATGTAATCATGCAAATAAGCATTAACCCACGCCTTGCTTCAACTTTTTCACGATTAAACAATTCAATGGTCTTGATCAATTATTATAATCTAACGGCTAACAATTGTTAGATATGGTGTGCAACCGTAAGGGGGTTGCACACTTAAGCATGACCCATCTATTTATATTATATATAAAGTGAATAAGTCATTTGGTATCTTGAACTTCTTCTCTCTTTTTGTCACGTGTTTATTTTTTTATTTAAAACAAAAAATTAGATAAAAAGAAAGAGTCAGACTTGAACTTTTGACTTAAAGTTTGATGAATAAGATTCTTATTACTTGACCAACACACAACAGATATTAAATAATTTATTTCCCTTTTACTTATTTGAATTGCACATATATCGCGTGTGCCAACTACTAATATATATATATATGATCACTAAAGTAGGTGCTCAATGTCAGTGAATTTTCATTTTGTCAATTTTGTTTCTAATTAAATGAGACAATCGCGAGAAAATTGACAAAATTTAAACATGAAAGATTAAAAGAACAAAAAAATAGATATATTCTATGTACACATAATATTTTTAAATATTACATATAAATATCTATTTTATTATATAATTAAAAAACATGAATTGATATTCATACAAAATATCATAGTTTTCATTTTTTGAAAATGCAATTCTGTAACTGTAACGGAAATTATAATTTTTAGATTCAATTATATTATAGATATGTAACTACCGATTCAACACCTTCTAGTATATATATATATATAAATGCGGACTTGGCTCCCCTCCATCATAATCTAGATTGGACAGTGTTGTTCCTGCCCATACAGGCCCTATTATGTAATTCAACGGTTTATTTTATCGTGCTCTTCATGTATATTATACACACAAAAATATTAAGTTGATCTAATAATTTTAAACTATTTAATTTATCGCATTTGTTATAAAAAAAATAAAAATAAAAAATAGCCTATTTTTAAAAGGGGAAACTACACCCTAGTGGTATAATAATTTTTTTAAATAAAAATATGGAGGGGTGCAAATGACTTAATAATAAATTGAATAAGTTACGATAATAAAAACACACTTGCTGTTAATTTCTTGGAGAAAAAAAAAAAAATTGAATAAGTTACGATTATTGAATTGATCTAATTTTTTAGATGATATATATGAAGGGGCCGACAAAATGAACAATTCGAATAATTTAAACATGACCTGTGTTGGATTGCACAACGCCGAACAATACCTTCCAATGGACTAGTGAAAAACCCAGTCCTACATATATTTAGTAGTTGTTTGGCATGTCCTAAAATAACACATGTTATTTTAATACATTAACCTATTTAAGTCACAATCATTTTATTTAAGTCATATCACCTTTCTACCACATTACTTTAAATCTAACCCATATTTCAATGCTTTTCAGAAAAGTCAAAAAGTATACTTATCTAATACTTCTCAAACAATCCCTTAGGGCTTTGTTTGTTTTCGTAAGAATGAAGGATCGATAGTGAGGATTAAGTAAAATTGTGTTTGTTTTGATGATAGTTGTTAGTGTAGGAATTGTTAAATTATTTTTATATAAAATAATAAAACAAATAAAAAATATAAAAATTAAACATTAATATTTAAAAAAATTCCTAACATATAAAAAATAAAAATAATAAAAAATTTATAATCCCTCATTATTTTTCTAATACCATCTCGCATCTCCTCCATCTCAATCTCCCTTCCAATCTCCATCTATATGACCTCCTTCATCCTAATCCCCTTTCAACTCTATAAACAAGTACAATACTAAATAATTCCACCTCCATCCTAATCCTCTCCCATCTATTTAACCCCAAAACAAACGGGGCCTTAGTGAGTTGTCAAAAGTGGTGTCCAGCGATATGGTAACCTGTCATCAGTGGTGATAGTGGTGGTAGCGGTGAGAAGTGAAAATATTGCAAATTTTAATTCAACACAAAATGAGACGAGAAAATTGTGAAGGGATGAAAGGTTAAGAATGAAGCTTACAATGAAATAGTAACCAGTGACTCCAGCAAATGAAGTAGCCATAGTTGCACTGGAGAGAGAGAGCTCTCCAAGGTGTCCTAAGAACACAGCCGATATCATCTGTATGCTGTACTGCAAAAAACCAACTATGACTAAAGGTCCTGCCAACTGCAATTGTTTCTTCAGTTCTTCTGCATTAATAATAATGGTGTTTGATGACGTCTCAAGCTCAAGTGCTTCCTTGTTTTCTATTCCTTTAAACCCATTGATGCTTTCAGAGCTTGGAATCAGAGGAAATTCAGGCACAGCTTCGTCAGAGGAGTCCTCCATAACTCTCACTATTGAAGGCATAGGGAATGATCAAAGGGGCTCTCTCTGTAAAAGAGTGGCAACAGAACAAATTGACCCTCCACTATATCACATCTAATGCAAGGAGGATTGTTTTTATTTTAAAGAAATCTTGGAAGGTAATTGTTTGGACGAACTGGATAAAAGGTATTGTAATTTATCGGATTATTAGTTCTGGGATATATTATTTCTGGACTATTTGGTTGGACTAGATTTGTATCCTATGTTTGTTTAGTCATGATATTAGATGTCTGGATTGGATTATTTTTAGTGAATCCAATGTTTGGTTGAACCGACTGGATATGGATAAATGTTCAAAAGATTATTTTACCCCTGTAATTTATAATTTTTATTTAATATATAATTTTAAATTTGTAATCTATAATTTTTAATTTTTAATTTAACAACACTAAAATTTTTTAATTTATAAGGCATAATTTTTAATTTATTATTTTCAATTAAATTAAATTTATAATTTATATTTTTTATTTAATGTATAATTTTAAATTAATAACACTAAAAAAATAATTATATTTAATATATAAATTTAATTTTTTAACAACACTAACAAAATTTAATTTATAAGGTCATAATTTTTAATTTATTATTTTTAATTAAATTAAATTTATAATTTATATTTTTTATTTAATATATACTTTTGAATTAACAACACAAAAAATAATTTAATGTTCAAAAAACTATTTTACTCTTTTTTATTTTTCTTAAGTAATAGCATGAGGGTAAAATGGATATTTCATATATTAGTCTCATGGGATACTAATCCCATGAAAATAATCCCACCTCCTCTCCTAGGATACAATAATCCTTCATATGAGGGATTAATCCGAAATAAAAAAATTAAATCAAACAATAAACTATTAATCTAAGAATAATCTCTCAAAACAAACACACTTAGATATGGTAGGTATTAGGTAGCGAATGACACTCCATACCATTATCATTCTATGTTTGTCTACCATATTTGGTAAGTTTCATTTTAAACACAATAATAATTCAAAGTATTCATCTCATTAGTTCAGTAACAAAAATGAATTGATCAAATTTATTAAATATCAATAAACAAATTATATTTTATTTTTTTAAATAGATGACAAGTGTTAATTTAAACTTATATTGTTTATTTTATTTTATTTTATAAAATATAGTTTTTTATACATAAATTACTCCTACACCTCTTGAGGTTTATCTATAATACAAATTCTCCTTGAGGTTCTAAAAATTACATTTTTCTCCACGGGATTTATTATCTTGTTACAATTTACTCCCTCCATTACCTAGCCATTCTGTTAACTAACATTTTCTGTTGACATCACCAATTTTTTTTTTCTTCTGAAATGTCAAATTTACCCTCTGAAGACTCTCCAAAAATTGTCATCAAACTGATACTCTTATTTTATTTTATTATTATTTTTTGATCAGTGAAAGTCAGTGGTTAATTGTTAGATTAACACATCAAAAGAGTTGAAACTCATATATACCTATAATCTTGTAAGAAAATCTCATTTTCCCATTCCACTCCTAAGAGTGAAGTCCAAGATTATGCATACATAATGTACACACACATTCATATATAGAAAATCAAAAAAATTCAATTTAGAGTGCCGGACTTGGGTCTGTGTAGACAAACCCAAATGGTAATTGCTTGATGCGTTCATGTGGCCTAGAAACAACTCTAGAAGGTATTTATCAAGGGATTTATGTGTTGCTTTTAATAGGTAAACTTAGTAGTCATTAGGTCCTATAATAATTAATAGAGTTTTTACCAAACACTATTAAAAAATATGACTAATTGTTAAAAATTTGAAAATTGTCACAAACAATTCTAGGGCTAGTTTAAAAGAATCGTCACAAACAATTTACTAATTTTTAACTTTCAACGATTTATTTGAAAAATTGCTACAAAAAAGTCAGTAATTATAACTTGTAGTGACAACTTATAAAAATCGTAATAAAAAAGTCACTAATTATTAATTTTTAATGACATATACCAAAAATCATTATAAAAAATTATTTTTAACAACAATTTTAATAAAATTTGATAAAAATTAAATCCGACTGCTAGAGCTATTAGTAGTTTACCCTTTCATCAAACACATATCATGCGGTCCATGACATTGCTCCATTATTACAACTCACGATCAATGTAGCACAACCACCACATGAGTCTCTTCCTCCACCTATAATTCAACTCCACCCAAAAAAAAAGAAGATTTAAAACAGAACTCAAATTTTCACTTAAAAACACTTTGAAAATATATTATTTTAGTCGAAAATAATGCATCATGTACTCTTAATTATATTAGTTTTCTTTAGTTATAATTATTTTTTTTTAGTTATAACTCATGAATTTTTTATTTATATATTATATTATGTTTAGTTATGATTTTTTTTTTAAAAAATTATGATTAAAAAAATTAAAATTAAAATTATGTTATTTTTTTTTTATAATTATATGATGAAAAATTATTCCCAATAAGGAATGTAAGCATTATATATATGCAAAATGCTTTGCCATGTTGTTTAGCACTACATCAATTACCCGACATGGAAGATGACATGATATAGTTATTAATGTCCACGCTATCCGATATCAACAAGATTCAGTTGCGTTATGGAGTGGGAAACCATTACGTTCCAAGTGTCCTCGTGTCGAGTTATTATAGATTAGGGTGAGAATTGTCTCAACACATATTTAACCTATTTATTATTATTAGTTTTTTTTTTTCGGGTATTCTTTTGTTAATAGTTTGAGTTCATATTGGTACTTAGTTAAAAAATTATATATGATGTGGTTAGGCCCACAAAGGTCATAGCCGATTATGAACAACTCAAACCCATCACTTAGAGCCCAACACATAACCCAACTGATGAGATCCTGAACAGCTGGAAACCAATATGGCACGAAGAACCAATGATATTCAGACATGTGGCAGGTAAAGGACAAACCACATCAGCAGATAAAGATTCGCAGTTATTACATCGCGACATCGCCATTAATGCAATTCTATCACAACATTTATTACGACAACACCACTTCATTTAACAACACCCCTCACCTCAATAAGGTAAGCTACAAAGATAGATTTTGGCCAAGGTAAGGTGCCGGAAGGAATGGCGAAATGATTACCAAAAGATATAAGCAGACGCTGAAGACAATAAGAAGGTTGCTTTCTATCTCTCCAATCTCTTTCTACACTCTACTTCTCTTTCTAACTTACTCGTCGGAGAGTTCACTGGGGGACTCCCCGTTCCCTGTTGAACTTGTCTGCAGGTTCATAGGTGGGTTTGATCACTCGGATATTGGCACGAGCAGTGTGGATCAGTCCGACCCGTTCTGCCAGGTACCAATTATATATTAATTGTATAATCAATATCTTAATTTAAAATACCAAATAATATGGTGACATCAAAAGTATGCGCAGTGCAGTGTGGTTTGAATTGAAATTATAAATTAAATTATAAATAACGGATTGTAAATAATTAAATTGTGATTTAGATGATTTGGATAGTTTTTATTTGCTAGTCAATGGATGAATAATCTTAAATAATATCAAGTATTTACATAATATATAATATTAATTTATATGATATTTTATATATAATATTAATTTATAATAAATTCAACATTTTAAATTTCTCTTAAATTAATTTTTATTTTAATATTTTATTAGAGATTAAAAAAATATATATTAATGACAGGGAAGTAGAATTCAAACTATGGTTCAAATTAATCCACGATTAACTCACAGATCAGTGTGAATTGAATGACATTTTGCACATTCTACATGGGTGATGCTATATTTCGGAATTTGTGCCCCAAATGTGTCTTCGAGTGATTAGGCAGACTAATGTGGTATGTGACTTGGTACTGATGTGGGATAAAATAATATTTTCTTCCTCTCATTTTGTTGATTCACTATTTTGTTTTGGGATGTTTCAAAATGAATTTGAAAAGTCAAAATAAAAAATATTTGATTTTTCAAAACTACTTATTTTGA
Organism: Camellia lanceoleosa; assembly: GCA_025200525.1. Classification (NCBI taxonomy): domain Eukaryota; kingdom Viridiplantae; phylum Streptophyta; class Magnoliopsida; order Ericales; family Theaceae; genus Camellia; species Camellia lanceoleosa. The sequence continues at coordinate 119,402,351 of CM045769.1, read as the reverse complement.
GTAATTATAAATATATTAAAAATTTATAAAGATAGGACATTAGTGAAAAAATAGTTTGAAATTTAAATTTAAGTTTAATGATTGCATGTTCCCTTAAAATTGGAATCTTCAAAAGGGACCAACAAATTGAGACGGAAGGAGGATAAAATTTAATTTTTATTACATATTTACAATTATAATATTTGTAAGGATAAATTATAATAAATCTTCTTAAACTATGATCCATTTACATTTTGCCCTCTTAAATTTTAAAACTCAACAATTAATCCCCTCAAACTATTATCATATTGCAGTTGATCTTTTTTGTTAGGATTATGTTAAGAATTTATAGAAAATCAAATCACGTGTGAAATATATGACACATTTATTAATTTTTTAAAACAATAATGTCATTATCTGATGATTCCGTTTATACTTTACCACTAAGATAAGAGAGATAAACTACAAATGAAATCACCAGATAAAAGTATGATTAACATTAAAAATCAATAATTGGTATTATTATTGTTTTAAAAATTTAATAAATGTGTTATGTATGTTACACATGATCTGATTTCTATAAATTTCTAATAAAATCGTAACAAAAATGGTTAACAATAATAAGATAATATGTTGAGAGGATTAATTATTGAGTTTTGAAGTTCAGGAGAACATAGTGCAAATGAGTTATAGTTTAAGGGGATTTATTATAATTTACCCTTTTAATTTTTGTTTTGAAAATTTTTCAAATATTTTGTTTCAACCAAAGGAGTTTGTAATTTTTTTAAACATAAACGAAAATCACAGACACTATCAAACACTATTGTTTGGCATCTCATGATTTTAGTTTAAAGGTTAAAAAAATTATTAAATAAATTAAAAAATTTATTATTTTATTCTATAAACCTATCTAGAATTTCAAATCACGTGAGTTAGCCTACCATCCATAATTTTAACCTTAAAGTCTAATAGTACTGGTGGGAGTTTTTTCGAAATAAAAAAACAATAATGATTCAGATCACTAAAAAATATATTGTTAATAGTATTAATGTATTAGAAATGATAAAAAAAAAAAAAAAACAAGGCATAAAAAGTCGGCGAGGTCCATTACTACATTATTCTAATACTCTTTTTTTAATGCTTTCAAACATTTTTCATAAAAAAAACAAAAATGTTTGGGACCTCTAATTTAGAGGTACCACTAGTGATGTGGCAGTGGGTCCCCCACTGCCACAGCCAATCATGTATCTTGATTTTTTTTATTTTTTTATTTTTTTTCTTTTCCACCTCATTAGAGGTGAATTTAGAGATACTTTTTTAAAAGTCTTTAGCATTTTTGTAAAAAAAATGGTCAAAGTCTGACAGTGTATCTTGGTCTAGTCCTGAGAACCCACTGACTCCCACAGCAAACGGAGGGATTTACCATCAGGGCCATCATTTCACCAAACAGAGTGTATTATAATTCACTTTTCAGATTATAACATATTTTCTCTTTCACATAAAAATTGTTTATAAGTTGTTTATAAATAATTTTTTACCAAAAAATTGATTATAATTATCTTCCTAAAATAGCCCAAAAGGATAAGTGAGTACAAAATGAGAGTGTTGCAAAATTGTCTATTTACTTATTTTTTATTTTATAAATTATTTCATTTCATGATTTTTCGTAAAAACTTATTTTGAAATATATTAATTTCTTTACTTTATATTTTAATTAAAAAATTAAAAAATTATTAAAATAATCTATCTCCTAACTTCATAAGTTACCAAACAACACAAAGTTCCACATGTTTTATAGTCCCGTCAAGCCACCCTAATTTCCTTTTAACACTACTTTTGTTTTAATGGTTCTTTACAAACAAAAAAAACGTCGTTTACGAAAATAATAAAAGTCGTCCTATCTTTAATAAAAGCCACTTTTATACCTAGATATGTTTGTTTTCATTGATTAAAAGAAAATATTTTTTGTTTGTCGTAATACTAAATGTTAAAACTGAGGGGAAAAAAAATCTACAGAAAGAAATGGTACATAAGAGAATAAGCTAGAACAATCACACACTATAACAAATGATATTTTCAGCGATTAAATTTTAGTTCTTAAAAGTTAATTTTAATCATCGAAATTTTTGGCGATTAAAATTTTTGGTTGCCGATTAGTTGTTGAATAATTATCGAAAAAGTAATTGGCAACTAAAAAGTTCACGATGAAAGTCCTCACTGTCATTAATTTTTAGTCACTAAAAGCTTTTAAAAAAAAATTTAATATTACATTTTCAGCGACTAAAACATTTATTTGCCAAAAGACCTCAATTGCCGACTAATTTTTTAGTCGCTAAAAACTTTCAAAAAAATTAATATCATATTTTCAGCAACTAAAACATTTAGCCCAATAAAATTGAAATTATTTAGGATGATTAAAGTTTTAGTCGGCAAAAAGTTTTTTTTGTTCATCTTATTTTTTTTAGCTACTAATTTTGTCACCTAAAATCTGATTTTTTTAGCTACTAAACATTTATTCGCCTAAAGTGTGATTGTTTTTTTTTTGCTACTAAAGTTTTAGTTGCCAAATTTTATTTTTTCAACTATTACAGTCTTAGTCATCTAAAGTCTACATTTATTTTTTTATGGCTACTAAATTTAGTAGCCAAATTGTTTTTTTCATTTTTTTTAAGCTACTATTTATTTAGTCACTAAAAATATTTACTCTATTTTTAGCTACCAATTGTTTAGTCGCCAAAAACATGATTTTATATATATATATGTTTTTATTAATTTGTCCACAACCTATATGTATTCTGTGCAACCTGTACTATGTATATAAATAAAATAATATATATATTATTAATCATTCCACAATTTACATTCATTTCACTTCCAACCATCCAAAAATAAATAATTTTTAATATTAAATTCCATACAAACTAAGTATATTCTAACTTAAAATAATAATTTCATACAAAACAGATAATCATACGAAAACCATGTTCTCTGTACATAAAAAAATATTCACTACTATGTTAAATGGTTATTTGGTGTAGTACAAATTACTATGGTAACTGCATCACTTAACAAAAGGTAATCTATATACCACGCCAAAAATCATCCGCTCGATGCCGGTTATCTGTATGGTTAATACTAATCCACACAAAAGCAGAGGAAGAAAAAATAGCGAGATTATACAAAAGTGTAAATTGTCCTCTGTACACAAAAATAGAATATCCACAAGTCCACAGCAAAAGTCATCTACTGAAAAATAAAATAAAATTGCACCCATATACTACCAGAAATGCATGCAGGACTTGATAGTTTGAGGCAAAACGATTATAGGTTATGGTGAGTGGCTTAAATTGTTCATCTTCTTTAGTGCTTTTTCCATTAGACATGGTTGAAGTGTTGATTGAAAAGATGACATTTTGTATGCCTTTACAGTAGACTCAAGTACCACAATGCATGTGAATAATAGTAATCACTCATAACATTTAAGATTAAGACCATTGATAAAATATGTTTGAAGACTTAGAACTTAGTTATCTATAATTAATAGTACATGTGACATAATTAGTTATCTAAATATGTTCGACTTAGTTTTAGACGCTTAATTTAATCTCAACCTAGGTGTGCTAACTACATGCCATTCCATTTCTACTAGTCCTATTTGTTACGAGAAAGCTGTCTGTGACATCTATAGAGTGGTTAAGGGGCTGTTTTGCATTTTTGCCCCTGAACGCCTTTTTTTGACTAAGTTTAAAGTGTTTTCGACTCTAACTCTCAACTTAGGTGTGCAAACTACATATCGTCTGTTACCATAGGTCTTATTTATCATGAGGAAGCTGCTTGTAACATCCATAGAGTGGTTTGGGTGTTGTTTTGCATTTTTGTCCCCTTGAACATCCTTTTTCGACTAATTTTAAGACGTTTTCGACTCTAACTCCAACCCAGGTGTGCTAACTACATGTTGTCTGTCCCCATAGGTCCCATTTGTCATAAGAAAGCTTCCCGTGACATCCATAGAGTGGTTCAGTGGTTGTTTTGCATTTTTGGCCCCCAAATACCCTTTGTCGACTAAGTTTAAGGGATTTTCGACTCTAACTCCCAACGTAGGTGTGCTAACTACATGCCATCTATCCCCACAGGTCCTATTTGTCACGAGAAACTTGCCCGTGATATCCGTAGAGTAGTTCGGGGGTTGTTTTGCATTTTTGCCCCCCCGAATGCCATTTTTTGACTAAATTTAAGATGTTTTTGACTCTAACTCCCAACCTAAGTGTGCTAACTACATGTTGTCTATCCCCACAAGTCCTATTTGTCATGAGGAAGCTTCCTGTGACATTCATAGAGTGGTTCAGGAGCTATTTTGTATTTTTGCCTTCCGAATGCCCTTTTTCGACTAAGTTTAACGTATTTTCAACTCTAACTCCCAAGCTACGTATGCTAATTGCTTTCCGTTTATCTCCATAGGTCATATTTGTCATGAGAAAGCTTCCTGTGACATCCCTAGAGTGATTCAGGGCTGTTTTGTATTTTCGCCCCCCGAACGCCTTTTTTCGACTATGTTTAACGCGTTTTCCACTCTAACTCCCATCCTACGTGTGCTAATTACATGTTGTTTATTCCCACAGGTTCTATTTGTCATGACAAAGCTTCCCATGACATCCCTGGAGTGGTGAAATGTTGTGAGTGCAATGTACAAGTAATTAAATGAGATTAGGAGTAAAGTTCATGGACCTGGATATACATGATTGACACATGGTGAGTGAGATGCTCAATCTTTTCCTTATGCATGGGGGACTAGGTTTTGTAAGGTATGAAAAGGAATGCATGACGTAAATGGGGACGTATATTAGATTAAGCAGAAACACAAGGGTCTTAGATAAATAATGAAAATAACTCAAAATATTGCCCATATGAATTTAATTGGGAATACAAAGAGAATGATAGAAGAGAAGCAGACTTGCAACTCCATCCACAATGTCTCAATGAGTGAATATATAAACAAGGATTTGAACAGAAGAAATATTCAAACTGATGGCAATGTGAAATTCATGTCACAGATGAGACTCACTTTGAAAAGAGGTGTATAAACTATGAATTACATAGTGCTTGATGTCCAATACATGACATAATTACAATTTATCATAGCACAAATCTAATACTCATTCCAAGAAGCCAGACACTAGTTATGTAACGCCCCCAAAATATATACAACAAATACATCCCATGGACGGAAAGATAATAGAAATAATGTGCTTTCATACATAAGAGTTTAGAGCATAAAAGATAACACATGCAATATACATTCATAATTGTTCATCCTGAATCTACAACATGTGTTACAATAATAGGAGAATTAAAAACTAAACATGTAATAATATGCCCTATAGGCTTACATCTTTCCAAGTCGTTGCTTGGTTATAACAAAAGTGAGCCTAGCTCAATACAATCAAATCCCGTGGCTATATAAAGAATACAACAAAAAAAAGAAGCTCTTGCTCTCAAAAGTCCCTCCCCCGCTATTGCCTTGGCAGAGACATGTCACCAATACCTGAAAATGGTTTTCCCCAAATAAGGGGAGCTACAGCCCAGTAGGAATAATCTAACATAGTATATGAAATTTAACAAAGATATAAGTACAATGTGCATATACAATGCTTGTGACAAAGCATTCACATTTTTATACAACCATAAAATACCAAGTTTATATCTTATTCCATTTTCCTTCAATTAATTTCAATTCATGAGTCAATTTAATTATCATTCAATAACCCAACTGAGACTACAACTCAGTGGCTATCAAATCAACACAATTACCACAAAAACACGTTAATCTTCCATTTTATGAAAATTTCGTCCACGGGATCGACACCCATGTATATGCGCGGTTTCAGGATTTTCACCCTGGACACACATGCTTACTTAATTTCAATGGAGTCCATCCCTTATCTCCTCCCAAATAATGGAGTACATCCCATTTCTTCTCCCAAACAATCATACATATACAATGTATTTAAACTTAGTCATATTCAATGACAACCAACAAGAGATTAGTTTCAATTTACATAATCCTCATGTAATTTTTACAACAATCATGGCTATCCTCCACTAATAGCCCAATATAGATATTTCTAAACAGATATTTAATCTCAAAGCAGATAAATCATCTAAATTTCCATTGATGTGAGTTAATAATACACATCTAGCTCGACCATTTATATCATCATCTATTCAATTTCACACTTACAATGTCAATTCCATTTATTTAAACAAAATAATTGTCTGAATAAAAATTAGGGCAAACTTCCCTCTTTCCCAACTATCAACTCAAAGTGCCAAAATCAACCATTTTTCCACCATACAACCTCACATTCAATCCCACAACCATTTCACAACATAAACATGAAAACCCCCATTTTTTATTTCACACCCAAACCTTATGTTTGTCCATAATACACCTAAAGCCCACCAATCTTATACAATGATCAAATAACTAAGTTAAAAACCATATGAAAGCATAGAAAGTCCTTACCTTAAGTGTAGAAGCCCAAAGGAGGAGTGGAGAAACTTCAAAGATGTCGAAACCAAACTCTATTCAGATGAAATGGTAGCCCTTGAGATGCTCTACCTTTTTATCAAATGGAGTAGGGTAGAGAGATTTTTAGATCCTAGTGGATTTGTAAAGAGAAGTCGAATTTTAGAGAGAGAATGAGCTGGTCTAGGGTTTTTGAGTGAAAATATATTAAAAAGTGATGTAAAAATGAGCTGCTGTGAATTGATATATACGAGGCTAGCTCGAGCACAAGAGTTTTCACTTGAGCGACCAGACACAACAAGTGGCCTCGCTCGAGCGCAAGAAGCGTCGCTTAAGCACAAGAAGCGTCGTTTAAGCGCATAATACATACTCTCAAAGTTTTATAGACATACACCGTCGCTCGAGCGCAAGAAGCTTCGCTCAAGCGAAGAAAACTGCCCTTCTAGTATCTTTGTAGGCCTGCAAAAATACTGGGAGTTTACAAAGCTCGCTCGAGCGTAAGAAGCCTTGCTCGAGCGAAGAAGCAATTTTCTGGACAACAACAATTGGACCAACTAGCAACCAACCTATTCCAAACATGCCCAAGACACTTCATACTCAAACTCAAAGGGGAAAGGAGGGAAAGAGACATAAATAACAATATCAAACCACAAAATCTGAGTCCAAAATACAACAAAGGTCGCGTCAAAACTTGAATCGCTATAAGTTATGTCAAGATTATTTCATTAAATACAAAAATATATTATCAGCATATACATTACAGAAAATCACCTATCACATCTTTTGGGGCAAAATAAGAAATAAAATAAAGGATACATGAGGCAACAAGATTTTAGCTTTCATTTCATGTGCCTATCACCAAATGAACTAATAGCAACCTAACAATTATCCACTTTAAGATTCTTGAAGCTGGGATGTGAGACTGTATTTATAATCCACATACCAATCAACATAGCGAGCGATAGTCAAACAACTAAAAACAATTTTCAGAGATGCCATGTAGAAAAGTCTCTAAACACTCTTCCAAGAAACCAATCCTCTCCACAAATCAACCCACTAGGGTAATTTAAAAATTGCAGCAATAACCAACAAACTACCAATAAACAGTAATATAATAAGGTGATCACAACAAGAAGGGTCATCCTTAACCTTACCTATCATAAGTGGGTTGGTCATCCTTTATGTTTTGACAAAATAATATATTCTACCTTAGAAATTTGTCCAATTACTATTTTGTTGAGTAAAAATGATTTTCCTTAAAGGGGTGATTTAGTAAGTGGAAAGACATCCAGTCTCTTCCTTTGCAATCAACAAATTATTATGAAAACAGATCATCCAATTAAGTTCCATAACCGCTTCTAAAGAAACTATTTGAGAAATCACTCAACAAAATTAAGGAGAAGAAGATATGCATCAATGGATGATTACGAAAGAGTTTTTGAATTAACTATCTTATCATATCAAAGAGTTAAAGTGACGTTAATAAAATGTAAGGATATATCTTCCTGAAAATACTTGGAGATAATACAAAGAGTTAAACATTGAAGTATATACTTCGAGAAAATACTTCAATGCAAAATACGTAGCACAAAGATAAAAAGGGAAAATGTCAATGTGGAACCATGATTGCCACACCTCGAACTATTTGCTAATTTGAAAATTAAAACTTACAAAGACAATTCATTCAAAAATTCAAACCCTCCAGATATCAATTGCCATGTGTTTAGTTTCAAACCCAATTGATTTACTTGCTTTGCTTATCGTGAAGAATTAGTTACAATTATTTATATCCAAATAAGTCCCTTTCGCAAAGACCTTAAAGAAATTAACTGCTCTCTTAATATACACGAGCAATCGACTCAAGGAAAAAATGTAAGAAACTAGACTCAGAATGATTCTAATGATACCGATTTGATAATTTTTAGATTAATACCCAAAGAGAACAATATATTTAAATTCAAAAGTTTGTGTAGATTTCATTAGAAATGTAAACTACACCCATTATTATTGTACCAATTTAATTCCTATTTTGTAAAACCATTAAACACCCAACAATCACTTATGAATGTACCACTCAACATCCACTATTACACTTTCTACATTGAAGCACCCATTAGAATTGTCAAAGAGAACACCTATACCTCACGTGTATCATGTTATCAAATTCCACCAACACAACTTGTATAGCTCCAATAAATATTAATAAAAACCCAACCAAATGTTACACCCACAATGGTGTATGTAAATTAAATGTATAAATTAAATAAACAATAAAATAAAATAATTATATAAATTAAACTCCGTATTAAACACTTACAGAAATTAATGTGGAGGCTTGTGTAGAACACAAACTTCTTAAAGTAGATTTCGCCTCGCCTCCTAAGTGGTTCGAAGTTTTAACGACGCCTACTTCCCAAGATGAATGGTTAACACTTGAATTTGCAAGATTACAAAATCAAGTTTGGCAAACCAAATTATGTTGTAACTCTCTCTCTTTCTTCCTAAAATTAAATACAGAATAGATGTAGAGAAACACAAAGAAGAAGGATAAAATTCTGATAAAAAATTCTGATCCAAGAAATGTTGGAAGGATGGCTTTTTATAGGAGAAATAGTGACTATTCCGAACAGGTAGAAACCTGTTCGAACAAATTGAACAGGTACTTGGACGGATTTGAATTTGTTTAGACAGATTCAGTTTGAATTGAACAGGTATAAACTTATTTTGAACCCTTTGATCTTGTTCGGGTGGGTCTGAACCCGTTAGGGATCTGTGTGGGTGAAGGAAAAATTCTGGACCAATTTATTTGAAATTTTGAAATCAAAATTAAAAATAAATAAATAAAATTCAAATGTTTTTAGCCCAAAAAAATTAGTATTGGGCTGGACAAGCCCAACCCAACCTCACACTACGTACCTGTGCCCAAGCCTAGGCCCAACCCGGCCGACCGACTGGACGGACGGCGGCGCACACATGGTTTTTATTTTGGGTCCAATGAGTCTAGCCCACTTTACCCATAACTTCACCCTTCCACGAACTTGGGTACCCCTTGGTGCCTATCCCAAGTATCCCAAGCTAAGGTATATAAACCGATTCAAAACCTTAAGCCTTTCCAATGTGGGACAAGCACATTTCACAAATGTATAGGAAACCCACCTAAAGTCATTTCCATGAACCCGAAAACACGCATTGAATTCTCATTTATCCGGAAATGGTTTTGAGCAACCAGATAGCCGATTTTGTTAACTACGTGACATTAAACATGAACCTAATGAAAAATGTTAAAAATAACGCTTGGGTCCCACATTAATTAATACTCAAAGTTAGCAAAAAATAAGGATTTTCCCAAAGCCATTTTCCAACAATCCCCCACATGAATGAACTTCACGATAATAGACATGCAACAAGATGCAGACAAAGAAAGAGTACATTAAGAAGATACACCACATTGAGATAGGTAGCTTTTGGCTTTGAACCACCTCTAGTGAAAGCCTGTCGGACTTACTAGCTAACCAGTGGACGCGATGCCTTGGAACTGTTCAGCTGTTTGTGTAAGCCAAGACAACAGACTACGCATAGTGTATCCGCAGACACAATTTAGTTCTTACGGTTGTGTTCATTTTGGCCCTGAACAATGCCTGGTAATTCATGAGTGCTCTAGAGAATTTAGCCGTCTCAATTCTCACAAAACCAGTCCAGTTCACACTCATATAGGCGATTTCTCATTAAGAGTATCCTACTATACCCTATTTGGATGTCCAAGTTATAAGAATCATTAAAAGAAAAGCTTATCCTACTAACGCTGCAGGTATCACTCTTCTTATCATAGAAATGGGTAGGAGAAACCCTCTTTAGTGATACGTGAAGTCATCTATAATTTGGTTGTCCCTTTGAACCTAGATCTTGGGATCTCCAAGGTTGCCATTATGGGAATTTTTAAGTAATAGGCTTTAATCCCATTCCCCTTGATAAATAGTACACTTGCTCTCTAGCTAGCCCTTTAGTCAATGGATTCGCAATATTCTCCTTTGACTTTACATATTCAATAGAAATTATTCCATAAAGCAAATGTCTAATGATTATGTCTTCTATTTAATGTGTTGAGACTTACTGTTATATATATGATTTTGTGTCCGTCCTATTGCTGCTTCACTATCATAGTGAATGCATATAGCTGGCACAGGTTTAGGCCACATTGGAATGTCTTCTAAGAAATTACGAAACCATTCTACTTCTTCTCCTATTTTATCTAATGTGATAAACTCAGATTCCATTGTTGACCTAGCTATGCATGTCTGCTTGGAAGATCTCTAAGAGAGTGCAGCACCTGCCAGGGTAAAGACATATCCATTAGTAGATTTTGAGTCTTTAGTATCTGATATCTAATTTGCATCAAGGTAATTACCCCTAGCATCGTGGATATTTGGTATAATGAATGCCATAATTCTGGGTATGTCTTAGATACTTAAGTACCCTAATTATCACTTTCCAATGATCGGACCTTGGATTACTTGTGTACTTACTCAATTTGCTTACAGCATAGGCTATATCTGACATAGTACAATTCATTAAGTACATCAAGCTTCCGATTATCCGAGAGTACTCTAATTGTGATATGCTTGCACCCATATTTTTTGAGAAATGAAGACTAATGTTAACAGGTGTTTCAATAGGACGATCGTCATGCTTTCCAAATTTCTCTAGAATCTTCTCAACATAGTGAGACTGAGATAAATGATATCCTTCAGATATTTTAGTAATTTTTATTCCTAGAATTACATTTGCTACTCTCAGATCTTTCATGTCAAACTTTTTGTTCAACATTTTCTTTGTGGATTTAATCATGCCATTATTGCTTCCAATAATGAGCATGTCATCCACATAAAGACAAACTATGACATAACCCTTGTATGTGCTTTTAACATAGACGCATTTGTCATATTCGTTTATCTTAAAACCATCCGAAAGCATAGCATTTTCAAATTTTCCATGCTATTGTTTCGAAGCTTGTTTTAATCAATAAAGGGATTTGACAAGTTTACAAACCTTTTTCTTGGTCGAACTTGAAACCTTCCTATTGTTCCATATAGATTTCCTCATCTAATTCACCAAATACAATGAACAACCAAAAAAAGTCCTAAAACAGTGCTAAATAAGTCCTAAAACATGCTGGAATTAAGACTCAAAAAAAAAAAAAAAAAGCTAGAATAATAAGCTAAAACATAGAACTATGTAAGCTAGTGAAAAAGACACAAGGAGGGAAGGCTACCCCCTCCACTTTTGGACTTCAAAACATGTGTTTAATTACTGAAATAACTCTGAAATTCAGTATTTAAAAGCTCAAAAAAAGATATTGTAAAGGTGGGAAACACTAGGGTAAAGGCTAGAGAAGCAAGATGGAAAGAAAGGTGAACCACCCCTCCACCCTTTAAGGCCTTTCACCACAAGTTTCAGCCCAAAAATACAGAGATTAAACAGTCCAAAAATAGTAGAAAAATAGTAAGAAAAGAAGCAACCAAAGTAATGAAACAAGCAAAGCCTTATACCTCTTGAAGAGAAGAGTACTTTTAAGTAATAATCCAACACATACACACACCCTTAAGAGCTCAAAGTAGGCTCAAAAGTACCTTAGCTCAAAGATGGAAAGGTTTGGTTAAGAGTGTATAGGCAAAAGCTCAAGAAATTTCAAGAGAGAGAGAGAGAGAGAGAGAGAGAAAATTAATTTTTGCTCTAATTTTTCTAACTTTCAAAAATGGAAGGGGAGGTCCTCTATTTATAGAAAAATATCAAACTCCCTTAGAAACATCCATCCATACACGTATAGGTAGATGCAAACATCTATGCAAACAGCTGGCACAGCTTGGCCATGTAAAATATCTCAAGAAACACACTTGTGGCTCAGAGGCTACACACTTGGCTTCCAGGCCACAAAGGATGGCCGGAGCCAAAAGGATGGTCGACACCACAAAATGGGCCTCAGAGGTCCCAAGTTTTTAGGTTTGAAAGGCTGGGGTTTTGGTGCAAAAACAAGGCACAAGGTTTGCAGGGTTTTGAGGCTCAGAGTTGTGGTATTCCGTTGAGGACTTTCGGGCACATGACAAGAATATACATTCATCATTAGGTGTGCAGGTGATGGTGCCCAAGTGGTAAGGGCGGTAAAAAATGGGGTGTCTACAGTTGCCCCTTTTTGGCAGAACTCGAAGTCATGAAATGATGTAAGTAATTGTCAAAGCCCGAAGACGACCCATTTTGACGAGGCTGTACGACTTGGGCAAAACAAACAAGACAAAAAGTAAATGGTTGCGCTTGCAAGCTGCTTAAGTATTCTTTTGCAAGAAATCAAATCAATGTAGTTCAGGGGCAATAAGCAAATCACATGTAGGAAAAATAACTTATGATCATGCAATGAAACAAAGCAATGTAACATAAATTAAAGAAAAAAGAATCAAGCCGTGTCTTACACGAAAAGACATGGATAAATCAACACGTCTCATGCGATTGAGACAACAAAAGCACAAACCAACCTTTATCCCGCGTAGAAAGGATGTAAGAAAATGTAAGCCAAGCAATGTCTCGCAGAGGGAAAACGAAAAAGGTTCCAAACCCAAATTGTGCCTCATGCAGAGAGGGTGAAAATATGGTATTCCAGGCGTACCAGATTTTTTTTTTTTAATTGAGAAAAACAATTCCAACGCGTCTCACACGGGAGGAGAAAAATGTGGTGTGAACATCGGGACACCCAATGTTTTTAACCGAGGACTCGAGTTCTTAACACGTTGCACGTGAGAGGAGGAGAGGATGGTGTGAACAAATAGGCACACTTGTTGTTTTTAACCAATTTAAACAATCCTAACGCGTCACACGCGAGAAAATGAGGAGTGGTGTGAACAAACAGGTGCACCTGTTATTTTTAACCGATTTGAACAATCCTAACACGTCGCACACGAGAGAAGGAGAGGTTGGTGTGAACACCGTGTGTAACCGAAGTTTTTAACCGATTTGAACAATCCTAACACGTCTCACGTGAGAGGAGGAGAGGTGGTGTGAACAAACAGGCGCACCTGCTATTTTTAACCGATTTGAACAATCCTAACTCGTTGCATGCGAGATGAGAAGGGGTGGTGTGAACAAACAGGCACATTTGCTGTTTTAAACTGATTTGAGCAATCCTAACGCATCGCACGCGAGAAGAGTAAGGGTGGTATGAACAAACAGGTGTACCTGCTGTTTTTAACCGATTTGAACAATCCTAATGCGTTGCACGTGAGAGGAGAAGAGATGGTGTGAATAAACAGGTACACCTACTGTTTTTAACCGATTTGAACAATCCTAACATGTCGCATGCGAGAGGAGAAGAGGTGGTATAAACAAACAGACATACCTGTTGTTTTTAACCGATTTGAACAAGTCAACAAAGGAACAATCAACTTAAGTAGGATTATCTCCCTAGAAGGCCTCGCCCTAAAAACGAAACCCACGGAGATAATAAAACAACGTATGAAATGAACAAGTACGATAGATGCACAAAGTGAACAAAATGACAACTCAACATAATGATAATGCATGTTCCATATAAGACAGACAACCAATGTACGATGTTAATTGAAAGCATATTCTATGCAAGCATACTCAATGCATGAATCATGAACAATACAGGGCATGCGTGCAACACAAGTGTATGTGAAAATGCATATTCGATGCGACAGAAGAAAACAAATACATAATTTTGACAGAACAAGCAAAAGTAATGTTCAACGACAACCTTCGACTTACCTCTCAGAGACATTGCAACATGCTCAAAAAGGATACACCTCGTTCATATTGGCAAGTGGAGCACATTCACACACCGGAACGCAGTTTCGAGATCCCTTAGAATCAATCTATACCCAACAGTGAACCTTCCATACACTTCTCAAAGAACAGAGGCACAAAATAGCATCAGGACACAAGTGAAGACCGCTATTACCTACTGCCTCTCGAAGGTCATTTACCACTTGTCGACCACCAATTCCGTGCCAGTTCAAGGTAGTTTTGTCTTTTCAGCCTCGGGTCTTTAAATATACAACTCCAAACTTCATTTCCTCACAAACCCTTGTCCGAAAATCCTCTCTCTCTTTCTCTAGGTGCTTCCTCTCTCCAGATTTGTCCTTTCTACGTGTTTTCTAACACCTCACGCAAACTTTTTTCGTAAAACCCTTTTAATTCTCTACGTTTTGAACTGAACAGAATTTGATTTCATCACTTTGTCCTGCATTTCCACCACTTTAGGCTTGTTCCCCTTGAGTTTGTCCTAGGTTTCGTGAACTTTCTTGGGTTTTGACTTTTTCTTCAAGTTTCTCTCTTCTAGGGTTGACTTTTTCCAAATTTTTTCTTTTTCTCCATTTTTCTTCATTTTTCACCCACTTTTCACCTACTTTCCCAAATGGCAGATGATATTCCACATGACGGGGTTCCTTCTGAGGTTTTGCCTCCACCATCACCCGTAGCTGAGGTTGAGGGGCTAACGGTGGAAGGTATTGCAGCTGACCTAGAGGCAGAGTTCACTCTGGGACTCGAGCCCGAGCCATTACCATTGGGGATTCGGCCATTCAATCCAGAGATGTATCATCCCTGCGTATATATATTACTGCCCGGAGGCATCCGACACTTCAACAACTTTGCACATGGCATGCCAGAGACCTTCTGTTGAGGGAGCCAGCCTCCCATTTTTATTATGTCGCCTCAGAGGTAAAAACTCTATTTTCATGTATTT
This sequence comes from Camellia lanceoleosa, assembly GCA_025200525.1. NCBI lineage: Eukaryota > Viridiplantae > Streptophyta > Magnoliopsida > Ericales > Theaceae > Camellia > Camellia lanceoleosa. Next base: position 119,387,094 of record CM045769.1, on the reverse strand, counting down.
CTGCCTTCCCTTGAATTGCATTTCTTGCATTGCCTTCATTCTGAATGCTCATTTATCATTCTCCTTCATTTGATTCACTCTTCTTTGTCATAAGGAAACTTTCGTGCCTCCAGGGGGTATGGAGCAACGACGGCCAGAGACTGGTACTACGAGCTCCTCGTAGGAGTCTACGATATTGTTGACGAGGCTGGCTTCGGCCTTTTCTGCTCCGAACTTTCACGCCTTATAGCGAGCCGGCCTCTCCTCGAAGCATTGGTGGAGAGGTGATGGGAGACCACTGATTCTTTCCACTTCTCTTCCACTGGGGAGATGATGATGACTCTCTATGACTTCTCCATGCTGACAGGCTTAGGAGTAGGGGGTGATCCGATCCCCTTCGACACAGATATGGGTGAGTAGGAGGCAGCTTGGATCTTCCTACTCAGAGTGCGCCCACCTATATCCAGACTAGCGATGATGCGGTATCGTTGGTTTTCTAAGCATTTCCACGAGAGCAAGCCAGTGACCCTGGAGGAAATAGAGCAGTATGCCCGGGGCTTCCTGATGTTCCTTGTCGGTACCACCTTGTTTACGAACAGGTGGAACATTGTAGGATTGTATTTACTCCTTTAGTGACTTTGCCCTGAGTCCGATTCTATGACTAGGATGGAGCTGGCCTCGCCACACTTTTATGGCTACATGAACTCCACTTCCTGTATGAGGGGAGAGTGAGTCGGAGGCTACTTGCGAGCCTAGGAGGTATGCACTCCACTTTTTACTTGGCACTTACGCTTTCTACTTCACATTTCCTGCTTTATAACTGTTCAACACATGTGCTTTCTGCTTTGCACTTTCTATATCTGTTTATGCTCTGTGCTTTCTGCTATGCACTTTCTATATATATTGACACTGCATTTCTACTTTGTTCTTTCTATATCTGTTGACACTGTTGACTCTCTATGTCTGTTGCACTTTCTATATCTGTTGACATTGTTGATAAAACTACTGCCCTTTCTTTTGTAGTTATGGGTTTACGTATATTTTTCGGCCCTTGCTCCAGAGCCTATAGAGGAGATCCCCCTTATTGTCCCTTATTCGCGACGGTATGACGGCCCGTGTCAGCGCCGGAACCGTGATGATACGACTTTCTCCTTCTTCCGCCGTTATTTCGATACAGTGGTCGCTGATGAGGTAATCTGAAACTCACCATCATTTTTGCTTTAATACTGCTCTGATTCATACTTTGGCAACTGACGACAACTAACAATCTGTACATTCTCTATTTGCAGATCACATGGCAATTTTAAGTTATTTATGCCTACCAAGTGAGGACTAGTACATAGGGGCTTGGGGCATATCTCGTTTCCAGATTTTGCTAGAGGGCCCAGTCTATTGAGCTTGGTTTCTAAGTGAGCGGTTTGTATGCCAGACCGTAGGCTTGCCCATTCCAGTCATCATTATACCACCCTCAGCGCCTATGCGGATAGCATATAGCCTCTCAGTTGAGGCTATTATTCAGTTCATGGCGAGCTTAGATGCAAACTTCTTCAGAGCAAATGGTGATTATGCGACATTCATCCAGACTTATCTTATGCCTCCTCTGACGAGTACTTATACAGGCGAGGGAGCAAGAGCTCCTATGGGGGGGTGGGGCGACTCAGGAGACCATGGCCTATACTAGAGGGGCCCCTTCTATTGGGCAGATGACCAATTGGCTGGAGATTCCTATTGCACTCATATGTTGGCTACTGACTGGGACTGCCTACTATATTCCAATTAAGCTGGCAGAGGCAAGGCATGAGTATGTTAGAGCTCGAGGCGCACCTCAATTATGGACCACACTTTACAATTTGCACTCCACATTTTATATTTAAGATATGTCTATTCTAGATATTCATCAATCAAATGCACTTGTAGGAACCTACTATGGAGTATGTAGAGAGCCTCCTCGAGGTAGTTGCCTTTCTGATCAGCATGGTGCAGAGGAGAGAGACGTTGCTTGGTCTCCACAGTATTCAAGTATTTTCCTCCATTTCAGCATGCATTTCATTACTAATTCTGTTGTGCACCATACTATCATATTTCCACTGATACATTGGCATCTCTACCGTAGTATTCATACCATCTCACACATTGATACACTTATTGGAACATCAGATAACATCAGACTTTCTACATGACGCTCATTCTAATATAGTATATCCTATAACTATACACACTGTATCTGATATGACGAAAATTGTGTTTTTCAGATCCTAACTGTATTGAGGGCACCAGTGGTAATGGCAGTGGCAGTGGCAGCACCAATAGTACCTTCTCCAGCAGTAGGGCGGCGAGAGAGACAAGCCCTAACACTCAGCCGAGATGAGTGTCATGGTCGAGGCAGGGACATGGGTGACTGAGGCCGAAGCTGTCTTTCGAAACCTGTTCTGAGTGCCGATGATGATGACGAGGCCAATGCCCCCGAGGAGACAGTGAGTCGACATTCTGAGTTTAAGAGCAGGGACATGATGCCGAGTCAGGATCGGGGAGCAGAGATGATACCAAAGCCAGCTCCGAGGCAAGGAGCAGAGGCTCAGAGTCTGGTTCTGACAGCGGCGTCGACGGAGACAGTGCGTCTAAGTCCCCTCCGAGGAAGAGGACGAAAGGGGCCTCTTGAGCTTGAGATGATTGGCGCCTGTATTGTTTGCTTAGTTTCTTTTAGTTTGGTTGTTTAGTACCTGTATAGCTTCAAATAGGTTTTACTTTTGCTTTTAAAATTTGTACTTCTTTTGTAAAAACCATGATCGGAATAAAACCCTCGCAGTTTTTATGAAAAGAGTTTTGGTTCTGCTACATGAGCACTGCACCACGAGTAACATACTTGCATGAAAAAGAACGTGATGTTGAATTTGAAATCAAACATGCTTGCATTGGAATAATGTTCTTAATCGTATAATGAGCTGACCAACGACAAAAATACAGCATACAACTCGATAAATAATGCAAAAACAACTCAAACACAGACCAAAATAACTATACACACTTGCAAAAAATAAAAGACTCAAAACAAGACCGAACAACACAAAGACTAGGACAAAACCAGGCTGTCAAAATGGTCTAGCAAATAGGTAGACAGCCAACCAGAAGAGGTGGACGACTGGCCACAAATGTGAGGGCCACCAGCATCCTGACAGCTAGCCTCCACTTACAGTCTTATCTTCTACAAAAGGTCCTTTTTCGTGATTTCTTCTCCAGAGCTTCATTTCAGCTGTTGCTTCTTCCACAAATTGAGCCATTTCTTGCCGAGAAACTCACGGATTGGATAGCCACTTTAGACGGCGTGGAAAAGGTAAATTTCTAGGGTTTCAAAGATAAACATGCTTTTTTCGTTGTCGCACTCCACTTTGTTTTCCGTTCCTCCATGCCATATTCTGATGCTGGGACTTGATTACACATGTCTTTCACTTCGGAGCACAAGAAATATGCCTGACTCTTGAAGAATTTCAGGCATTAATGGAATCTTAACGCGATGAGGAAATCATACTTCAGCCCTAATTTGGCCATGCCTTAGCCTTAGGACGGATGTGTGGGCTTACTTTGCATGAAGCTCAATCCTTGGCCCACGACGGAGAGCTAGATATAATTCATCAATTTTTAGACATCGGTAACTGAGGTGACCTCCTTTGGCAAGGCTTTCGACAACACGCCCTCTGCTTATGTATGCTTTCATATCACCTTCTTGCCCTAGTTTTGGCAGAGCCAATATCAAGTTGATTGAGGTAGCCTAACACCTGAAAGAAGGTAAGAGTTGCATTGGTTTGGCCTTGGCCGAGACCCTGATGGGTTTGGACGCTTTTCACCAACGAGAGACCACTAGGTTTGCCCGGAGTCCACTATTGCTCTAGGTATTGTTTCCCACCCTATCTTACATATATTTCTTACATCACTTGACATTTACACTCTATTTTCTCTCAAAGCCCTTTCCTTACTTTTCTCTCAACATACCTCTCTCTCTTCTTTAATCTCTCTTATTTTTATCCATTCCTAGGTTTGGCTGATGGACAAACTGAAGGTGGTGAACCCTTGCCCAGTTTACTCAGCTCGAGTATACTTTTTTCACCAACGCCTAGTGGACTTTCCTAATGAGGCATGATGATGCAATTGGATGTGTCACAGGTCTGCAACCGACATAGCTTGGTGTTGCCCCTGGCTTGACTTAGCCAAGATGAGCTACAGTATGACTCGACAGCCAAGTGTTCAGTTGATTGGCCTCACACACTGTGTGTTCTATTTCCCCTTCCAGTTTAGACCCCAATTTGGGCATGATCAGACACGTCCAAATGAGGGAGTGGAATACCCGAATCCCTTCCCAATACGTGCTTCAAACTTGACTCAGTACCTCATTGCCTAGAGGACAAGAGAGCTATTGGCCCCTGCTCCTAGTTTCAGTTATGTCCTTTCTGGTGAATGCTTGGCTTGGCTTGAGGACGAGGCATAAGTTGGACCAACTTTAGCTGCAGGGACTTCTACCAGTACGAGCAGTGGGCGCAGGAACATCTGAATCATGTGCCCTTAGTTTTATTGCTTTGATCTTTCTTTTCAAGTTTTATGATGTAAAAGCAACTTCAATTTGTAGCAAAGAGTTGGAGAATGTACTTGATGTTGAAATCAATGGAATTTAAGTTATGAACACTAAAATTTTTCCTTTTGGTCCCAAAATGGTTTAAGTTGTAAAAAGGGATATTTTGAGAAAAATTAACTTTTATAAAAAAATTTCAAAACTATTTTCAAAAATGATCACCACCTGACACGTGCAGAATTGGTCCTCAAGATGTACAACCCTAAATCGGAAGATCATAACTGCCCCTGCTTGCATACCACCACTACTATACATTGTACAACGAGTCTTTTTCCCAAAACGAAGATCACAACCAAGCTTATAAATAACGAACAAAGATGACCTAATCAAACAAATGGACAAGACAGTTGAGTTGGAGATGATTACAGCCAAACTTCAGGATGAAGTTGCTTACGTATCCCAAAGATGGGAATCGTGCCCACGAGTCTTGGTTCAGTTCACTTGGGTTTTAACTCTCTCCTTTACACTCTTACTTTTGCCAAAGTCGCTTTTTAGGGTTTTCAACCTTGTGAGCTCGCTTTTTTTTTTTTTTTAATTTTTCATGCTCTAACTTTTGCCTAGGTCGCCCTTTTGAGTTTTCGCCCAGCTTAGTCCCTCAAGGGTAATATTTCTTCAACTTGTCCATGTTGATCGGTCAGGAAAACTCCAGCCATCTAGGTCCATGAGAATAACAACCCATCTTGATCAGATTGACTTGATGATGTACTAACCAATCCAATTAGGTCTAAACTTGCCCCTAGGATCATGTATGGGAGCTTGGTTGTCTTTGAGCACCATATCTCATTCCTTGAGATTTCTGGACTTCACTTTCTTATTAAAAGCCCTGGTAATTTTGGGTGGTAGCCCTGAATATGATACAATGCTCTTAGTCTTCTCATCAAACAACATCAATTCTCGAACCTATTTTGTTGCCAATCTGCCTCTACTATCTGACACTCGGCCATAACTCGTAGTGATGACACTTCGATTGCAATTGGCAAAACAGCCTCCATCTCGTAGACGAGAGAATAAGGGGTCGCCCCTATAGATGTTCAGTTTGAGGTCTTATAGCCCAAGAGCGGAAATGACAATTTATTTGGCCAGTCCCTGTAAGTTTCGACCATCTTCTGCAGAATTCTCTTGATATTTTTGTTTATAGCCTTAACATGGTTTGTGACCTGGAGGTCGATGACTTATGGAAAGCCACATTATATTTCTCAAGCAAGTCTATCATCTCTTTCTTGAAGTGCGTCCCATTATCGGAAATAATCTCATTCGACACCCCATACCGGCAGATAATGTTGTTCTTGATGAACTTAGCCACATGTGATGCTTTTAATACAGAGTAGGACTAAGTCTCCGCCCATTTTGTGAAGTAGTCGATTGATACCAAGATGAATTCATGCCCATTTGACCCCTTTGGCGTGACTGCACTGATAACGTCGATTCCCCAAACTAAGAAAGGCCATGGTGACGTGATGTTGTAGAGCTTCAGTGGCAGAATGTTCATGCGGTTGGCGTGAATTTGGCATTTGTGACAGTGCCCGAACAAAACCAATACAATCCTCTTTTATGGTTGACCAAGAGTAGCCTTTGTTCAAGGATTTTTCTACAGCATCACACCGGTCATATGGGCTCTACACTCTCCTCCGTGAATGGCCTCTATAAGGCGCTTTGATTCTTTTTCCTCTACATATGGTTTATGCATTCCCAGATGGCCTCTTTTGTACAGCTTGCCTCCGCAGATAATAAATTGAATGGCCAGACGCTGTATTCCCCTTTTGTCCTTTGCATTTGCTCTTGGTGGGGATATGCCTCATTTTCTAGGAAATTGTAGATATCTTAGTACCAGGTTCTTATCTCAAGCCTCATCTATCGTGGGCAATGGTTTCATAGACTCGCGGTACTGCTCAATAATGATCGGACGTATCCTGACTCCCAATGAAATGTCTACCATAGAAGATAGAGTTGCTAGTGCATCAGCGAATCAGTTGTTCTCTCCTAGTAGATAGGTGAACGTTAGCTTTTTAAACCTCGGAATTAGCATGTCCAAGATATGATGGTAAACCTTCATTTTCTCTTCTTCAACCCACCAATCTTCGTTGGCTTGAGACACAACCAAGTTCTAATCCCCGATGAAGTCCAACCTTTTTACCCCTAATTCCAAGGCAGCTTCTAAACCAGTAATACACACCTCATATTCTGCTTCGTTGTTGGATACTTTAAACTGGGGTTTGAAGGCTAAGGGTATATGGGAGTCATTAGGTGCTATCAGTAACAGGCCAATCCCATGACCGTATTGAGTGACTACTCCGTCAAAGTACATCGTCCACATTTTCTCCTCTATTTGCAGAATATCTCATCTGGGAAAGAGTACTCCACCATTTCATTCTCCTCTACTGGGTGATCTGCCAGGAATTCCACTACAGTTCTCCCCTTAACCGACTTGCGTGTAATATATTTAAGATCAAATTTGGATAGAAGAAGCAACCAACGGGCTAGCCTACTCAGAAGCAGTTAATCGGTTTCTCAAAGAGATATTGGATGGGATCTAATCTCGAAACCAGGATTACAGAGTGAGCTAATAGGTAGTGCCTCAACTTCTGGGTAGCCCATACTAAGGCTAGACAAGATTTCTCAAGGGGAGTGTAACAGTCTCAGAATCCATCATTTTCTTGCTCAAGTTGTAAATGGCTTTCTCCATCTTGGCCTCTGACTCCTGAGCTAACATACACCCTACGGTTGAGTTTGTCACTGACAGGTACAAAATCAGCGATTTTCTTGGTTTTGGCGGTAATAACACGGGCTGATTTTGTAGGTACTGCTTGACCTATTCAAAAGCGAACTGACAGCGATCGTCCTATTGGAACTTCTTTCTTTTATTTAGAAGACCAAATAGTGCCTCAAAAATCAAGGTTAGTTTTGAATTAAATTGCCTTATGAATTGCACTTTACCCAAAAAGCAGCGCACCTCATTTTCAATCCTTATTGGTGACATTTCTAAGATGGCCTTGATTTTGGAAGGATCTACCTTAATTCCTCTCTGTGATTAGAATCCCAACATTTTTCTCGTTGTTACCGAAAAGTGCATTTTTGAAGTTCAACCTCAATCTATACTCTCGATCCAATAAAGAATTTCTCCAAGGCGTAGTGGCCTTCTCGATCTTTGGACTTGACAATCATATCGTCTATATACACCTCAACCTCTTTGTGGATCATGTCATGCATGGTGGTTACAACCCTTGATAAGTGGCCCCAAAGATTCTTCAACCCAAACGCATGACTCAGAACAATAGGTGCCCCACGGCGTAGTGAAAGCGGGTCTTCTCTTTATCCTGGGTGCCATTAGAATCGTTATACCTAGAAAATCCATCCATAAACGAGAGCAATGCATGGCCCGCGTGAAGTCTACCAACTATCGATATATGGTAGGAAAATCATCTTTCGGACTAGCCTTATTCAAATTCTCAAGTCGATACGCACTCGATTTTGTCGCCCTTCTTGGGATTGGAACAATATTGGCCAACCACGCTTGATACTCGATACAAGCAAGAACCGTTTTAACTGCTTTGGTAACTTCTTCCTTGATCTTCAAAGCCCAATCTAGGTGAACTTTGTGCGTTTTTTCTTAATCGGCGGCTCAGGTCAAGAGGGATCCGTGTTGTACAATCTCAGATCGATTCCAAGCACGCCTTCAGAGGACCACGCGAAAACATTTTTGAAATTTTTAATAAAACAATTAAATGCTCGCTCTTCAAGACAACGAGACCTCGATCTAGACTAAGCACGGATCCTTCTTAGTACCCACATTAATAGCAAATATTTCATCCAGACAGGCTTTACACATCTCTCTTCCTCAAAATCAACCAAGTTTTTCAAAGCCCTGGAATTTTTTTCGCTTAAATCAAAATTTTGGAAATCAAGATCAGTACAACAAACCAAAGGCACAGAGCAATAAGCAAAGTCCACCTTATTCTCATTCAAAAGATCTGGCTCCTTAGTTATAATGGACTCAAAAGAAAAAGAAAAAGAGGACCGGGACAGGACTTTAGCATTCGGGTTACTAGTCCCGGAGATGCCAGACTCTGAAGAACTCGAATCTGATTTTGACTCCACAAACTCAGTGGAATCAGACTTGGATTCACTATCCAATTCAGAACTGCCGATAGTGCCCTTCTCAAACTTCCAGATCAGGCACGGAGTCTCAGATGCATCCATGATAAGGCTAGTAAAATCCTTTGCTGGTTTATTTGTGACGACCCAGAGATTTCTCCCTCCGCTCGAGCGGAGGAGTGGCCGCTCGAGCGGACTTGTGAGACTCCCAGTATTTTTGCAGGCTGCTCGAGATTCTGAGGGTTGTAGATTCCCGCTCGAGCGTAGAAATGAACGCTCGAGCGGATGGCTTTGTTTGTCTGAGCGCTCGAGCTCAAGGTGGGGCGCTCGAGCGAGTCGCCTAGTTCAGCTTGAATTTTGAGGCACGTGGGTTCGTCTGAGGCATTTTTTTTAATAAGGTATTTAGAACCTCCTTATTTTATTCTGGGGTATTGATTGTGGTAGTAATATGATGGTAGAGTAAGATTTGATCCAAAACTTTAGTTTGAATAATTTGTTTGCGACCAACCATCACTCATTTGCCCTTTTCTTTTTCCACACTTTGAGTTTGGATGTGAGGTTCGAATCGTTGGAAAGCTTATTTCCGGGGCTTCAGTTTGGGCACAAGAACGACTTAAAGCGGAGTCCGGATGGGAGAGTTACGCATGTTTGAAGTTTCGGGATCTGTGCTGAAAGCAGGTCCGCTCGAGCGGGAATTTCTCCGCTCGAGCGGGAATTTCTCCGCTCGAGCGAGAATTTCTCCGCTCGAGCGGGAGTTACGGGACAGCAACTTTAAACACGAATTTTTGGATCATTTCTTCCATTTTCCCTTTTCCCTCTTTCTTTTCTCTCCCTAGGTCCGAAAACCCTAGGGTTTTGCTCCCCAAATACTTCCATTTCCCTTAGGTTTGAGCAAGACCTTCCACCAAGAAGTGAAGAAGGCAAGAAGACGAACAACTTCAACCGATTGGAATTTCGAGATTTGGGGAATTCGTCTCAAAGCTTTGCCCCTTGCTTGATTCTTGAGGTAGGGACCCTTATTCTTTTACGATACTTGAATTCATGGATGGATTGTGGTATTTTGAGTATATAAATGCAAAATTTATGGTTTTAAACATTTGATGTCAAACTTGAGATTTGGGGTTTTATGGTTTGTGATGTTGGGAGTTAAATTGATGAGTTTAAATGATGGATTGTGAATCCTAGGTGTAGAATCATTGGGAAAATTGGAATTAAAAGTGGTGATTTAAGAAATTTGAAATTTTGCTAAAGATCCTCATTATTCTTGAAACCCTAGATTAATTGGTGATGATAAATACTGAGGTTGCCCAAATTAAACATAGAATCATGGAATTGGTGGGTTGAATTATACGTGTACAAGTCTAATTGGATTTCTGAGATGTTTCAAAATTATGTTTAAATTTAGCGAATGAACTTTGTTATAAATGGGGAATTCATGTAATAAAGTAAAGGAAAAATTAGGGAAATAATTTAGTAAGGATCTGGATGACAGGAACTCGATTGTGGGGTGTGAAATGGGATTCAAAGATTTAGTTTGAATTATGTTGAAGTGCAAAGTGATGTGTAATTGGAATAAAGAGAATTAATAATTAAGAACGAAATAAGTTTATGTGATTCGATTTCTTTGTGTATTACAAATTGTGTAGGGACAACTATAGGGGCAGACCAAGCAGCCAAACACTGTGAGTAATAGTACTTCACATGTACATTCTTTTTTGTTAATAATTATTGTTAATAATATTTTGTTATCCGCAGCAATATGGTAACACTTGGTGTAATCTATGTGAACATGGAAAGAATTGGCTTAATTTTGTATTCCGATTACGGTTCACGATCATTGGTAATGTGATATGAGCACGCATAATAAATGTATGTGAATTATTGAGATTGTTCAACATTACTAACGTTCTGTTATCTGTAAAATACTTCTATTGATTGGTAGTGAACAGGAGAAGCAATAATGCTCGTGTATTCCGACTTATTCTGTTTTGTTAATAATGGATCAAGAGTGGTACGAGGTAAATGATAACGTCCTTATCAAGGAGTATTATTAATATTCTGATATACATGAGACGATTATGACTAATTGTAATAGACCATAAGATGATTTGTGTATATCGTGGTCAGTTGGTACCGACTTTATTGTGGTCTTCGACCTACCTGCTAGGTCTTTGACCCACCGATCAATATGAAAATGATTACGCTTATGCTCGTTATTTCCTCGCCGGTGGTCGCTTCTCTCATTTTGGGCATATGGCCATTCTCAGATCTTCTGTACATTACCGGGCTTAAAGTCGCTCTATTATGAAAACTAGAACTATGATTGTTTGAGATATATTTACGTAATGGAGTTAATTATATACTCGCAGCTATATATATACTTTAACGTTGAATTGAACATTATATGATTTACGTGATTATTATTCAACGAGCTTGACTCACTTTATTCTATGTCTGCTTCAGAGGCACTCAACCAGAGGTCAACCTTAACTGTGGTTTCCGCTACATGTTGTCAAGCCTTGAGTATCTAAGCTCTTAGGTGTCGAATCGCAATTATGGAGTTTTGTTAAGCTTTAATTTGTACCATAGATGTCTATTATGATGTTTCATGTGTATGTAATGTGGATGTATATGTACATAGTTATCTTCACTTACACGCCACCAGATATTTATCTCAGATACGCTTTGTCTGCTAGTCCGGCGAGTAGTGTTAGCTCAATGGATAATATTTTTTTTACGCTATTATAGGTTATTGAATGCTTCCGCTCAGCCCCATAGGTTATCTACATCGTTTTGCGTCTGCTTTCAGAGTGGTCATGCCCAAACTTTTAGGCGAGTTTGGGGTGTGACATTATCCTCGATCATTGAGATAGTAAAACTATCCCCAAGTTGGCGACTCACCTAGCAAGAGAACTCGCTCAGAAGTCGCCTGCCTTTTTCCAAAGAAATCCTCCTCTTCAATAACCAGCGCCAAATTCTTCCTTGATCCATACCAAAGGCTTAGGTTTGCTCGCTTCATCCTCCTCTTCCCAGAATCGGTGCCCAAAGGAGATTTTTGAACACAGATACCTAGTCTTCGCCTCCTAGTCATACCAAGGCTTCAAGAATCCATGTAAGGAAATCTTCCTTTGCATAAAGCGTCTGCTCAAGGTCCCCTCAGAATAGTTTGTGGACTAACTCATATTGCTTCTCGCCTCTTTGTTTTGATTCTTCCTCTCAACTCCTTCCCTTTTCTTTGCAAGTCTGCAACGGTAGATTTGTATCCCAGCCTAAAAGCGTGGGGATTTGGACTCATCTCCTTGGTAACTATACCTCCCTATCTGCCGCTTCTACCTAGTCCTGATCTCAGAAGATGCCCCTATTTGTTCATTATATAGATAGATTGGGCACTCACATAATTACCCTCGCCTTCTGCCATGATGTTTTGGACTAGCGAAGCTTCCGCCAGAGAGAAGCCGGAGAGAAATACATCTTCTTCTCCATGTATGACTCCCAGCACTGGTGTGGTAGTTCCTTGGGAAGGGTGAATTGCAGAATTGTCATACACAGTAACAATCCCACCTTGAAAGGGGTACTTTACTAACTGATGGATTGTTGATGACACAGCCTTTATCTGCTGAAGACAAGGTCTTCCCAGTAGTAAGTTAAAGATTGCTGGTACATCCATGACATGGAATTCCACCTCATGTTCGGACGAGCCGATTAGGATATGGCTTTTGAACGTTCCCATAACATCCCGGCTTGTATTGTCATAAGCCTAGATAGCTTGGGGTGTAGGTGTAAAGTCAATCAGCCTCAAACTGATGGCATAGGCAGTTCTCACTGGACATACATTGATCATTGATCCCAGATTCACTAACACTATCAGAATATATTTTTTTCGACTTTCTAGGGTTACATATAAGGGATGGTTGTGGTTGGTATCCTCAGGTGGTAACTCCTTATCTATAAAGGACACTACTAGCATAACGTCCCCAGAGGTGACCAATGACACCAATTGGTCAGTGATGGTGTCAATGGGCAGTTTGGTTCGGTTCATTACTTCGAGTAGGGCTTGTCTATGCTCTCGAGATGCCATTATCAGTCCCCAAATGGATATGTCAGCCTAGATCTTCTTTAGTTATTTCAAGACCAGTTTTTAGTATCCTTCTTCTTTGCTTTCTCAAATTTCTATTGGAAAATTTTGGTTGATCTAAAGTTAGGGGTTTAAAGTAATCGACCATCGCAGTCAAATGATCAATCTCATCAAGATACCACGATCATCGTGGGTATCATCCTTTCACCCTTCATCCGAATATGCATTGCTTAGATCGCTATCTTCTCACCACTCCTCGCGTCATGGTTGGGTCGCCATCGTGTTCTATTATGAGCATGTTAACATCATGCCGCCATCATATCATTCTTCCTCCACTACTTCTGTTTCAAAGATCTTGGTACTTTTTGTGTTTCCTTAATATTCTCTTCCGATCACAGGGTTCTCACTCAGTTTTCTTGGCATTTTAAACACTGCCGGGTGTGGACTCAACCTCTTCTTTCTCTTTTTCCCTTTTCCATTCTAGAGCTATTTTCTTCTGGATTTCTTCTACTCTCTCTCGTTGGAATTGTTCTAGTGCATGTTCTTTCTCAGTGTGAGGTATAGCCTCAGCCTTGGCACTAGCACAACTTTCATCTTCCTTTCAGCCTCCTATATGTTCCTCCACATCTGACTCTTCCTCACTCAACCATCCATTGCTTATTTCTGGCTGGCTAGGGTCCCACTATCCCATTTGCACGCAGCTTGTATCTTCTTCCTTGAAGAAGTAAAGATCCTCTAGATCTTCTTCAAATTCTGCCAGATCCTCCTCTAGGTTTGCTAAGTCATTCAGGCCTTGCACATGCCACTCATTCTGATTCTATGCCATTTGGTCTTTCCCAATAGCATTAATGCTAGGAAAGTTCGATAGTATGATTACCGGCTTCGGCTAATTGATGGCCACAATGTATAACCGATCGCATCATGAGCCAAACCCCTTCTATGACATGGGTATCAAATGACCTGCCTTTCAAAGGCATTCTTCTCTTTCTCCGCTTTATTGCCACGGCTTGATTGGGTTTAGGTATTAGATCCATCATGCACATGTTCTGTGTTTTCGGAATGACCACCTCCGCTTTTGGTAGGTAGGATGAGGTAATGTATGTGCTAGTTGAAGGTGGGCAATAGTGTTTGGATGTGGTTAATTTTTCTAGGGGAGGGGACTTGGTTGTGTGCAGGAAGTGGGCTGTTTGTTACGTTAGGTTTGGAAGGTGGGGCGATGACTTTGTTGTCAATGAGATCTTGGATATCATGACGTAGACGGTAGCACATGTCCGTGGGATGGTCATGTCGTTGGTGGAAGATACAATACTGGGTAGGGTCATGTTTGGGTAGCAATGGGTTTGGAAATGGACGAGGATCGAGAGGCTTGAGATGTCCCTTTTGCATTAATAGCATGAGGGTGTGGGTTGGGCTCATATGGAGGGGACTAAAAACTCTTCAATTCCGGGGTGGGCCGATACTTTGTGAAGGTTGTGAGGTTATGGTAGTAGCAAAAGGGTCAACCATCTTGGCCGTTGAAACAACAGTACTAACATCCGCAGGCCATGGACTAGTGCTACTGCTAGCATTGGTACTTCGGGAGAATGGCCTTCTTGCCGGTTCACTTGTTCTGTGGATGATACCCTTTTTGAATGCACCCTTAATCTGGCCCCCCAGCTCGTGTAAGGAAGCAAATGTGGACAACGGCACCACTATCATTATTTGCAAGATGTTTGGCTCATGGTTCTGGACCACTAGTCAACTTGTTCTCTTTAGCGTGTCTATTTGTCATTTGGGTTGCTTTTAGCTTCCACCAGTGACAAAATCAATGAATGATTCTTGGAGTTTTGGGTAGTAGCCCAAATTATTAATGGTTACTTTTATCTAGGTGTTATATGAATACCGATTGACAAACACCTATAGCTCCTCCCAATTCCATTTTGTAGAGTTTTCCAATTTAGCGCATTAGATGGCCACCACATCGCATGTGGTTCTCCCAAACAACGAGAGCTTCACCGAGACAAACCCACGGGCCTTAATATATCTAAAACAACCAGACATGCACAATTAGATCCCCACTCCCATCAACTGGCACAATGTGGGCATCTTAAACTTCTCCAATAATCTAACTGAAGCCTCAGTGTACCCATCTTCGATGTCCAGAATGGAGTTGAAGCCTTTGGATTTCTTCAATGCTTTCTCCAATCTAGAAATCTTGACTAAGGCTGGATCAATTTCATTGGTATCAAAAGGAAAGATTCCTGCAGGAGGTTTAACCGGAGGCTGATAAGCTGGGGCTGGGGAAAACATGTCCTGAGGATCCGAGACTTGCAGATTTTCTACTGGTGGGGGCAGATATGAGTTTGGTCAAAGCCGGATTGATGCACTGCTGATGCCGATACCTTTATGTACGCTAGATCGACAATAATTTCATCTTACGCAGCCATCCTCTGGTTTACAATGTCCATGGTTCTTTGGAAAGTTGTTCTCATGGCAACAAATTCCTCTGCTCGTGTTAATGCCACCGATGAACTAGATGTCGTGAATTGATTATGAGAATGGATAGGTGTCTGCAGAGTGCTTTGTATTGGTGCTACCTTCGTTGAGTGACTGTTGGAAGTGAGACAAACACGGGCTGACCACCAACAAGGTCTTAAGCTTTGCAAACTGCTAAAACGAGTCCACACAACTTGGGAAATATTGGGTCTTTCTGAAGCTATGATGGTAAACTACCTGGCAAAAAGAAAGAAATAAAAACATTATCAAAACTCGACAAAGACTCGTCCTAATTCACAACAAATATAACATATAATCGAATCAGAATCCCCATTAAACTCGCTTCAAACTCATACCGATATGAACCACCCTGCACAATTTCACTAAAAAGGCACTTATCAAGTAAAAAGAGCCAATACACCCATATGAGGGGGTAGGGTTACCTTGTCCTAGATTTTTGAAATGATCTAGGCTACACTATTTCAAATAATGAGTTTCACAACATCCTACAAATGGGTAGCATCGTGTTCTAAGTTGGAATAGTTACTATAGCTTCACTACATGTAACTAGGTCAAATGGTCGGAAGGGTACCTCAAAGAAATTATCTAATATACCTCTCACACCTAACAACGAGAAGTGAAAGGTGGATCAAGCGGTACAGTGGTGATCCAGATCTAAGGGTTGTGTTCCCAACATGGTAGAGCCCACGACCAATTAGCCTTTTGGCAAGTTTTTAGGCAAGCCTTTGGCAAACCGTCCAAGAATAACAGTCGGCAAACACAGTGACTTAAGAGCACCAATGCAAATGCAATGCAAAGAAACATATAAGTATAGACAAAATTTCACATCATGAAGTTCAAGTCAAGTCCTCTAATTTCCCTAGTGGAGTCACCGTAAATTGTACCTCAACTTTTCGTTGTTTTTTCGGAAGACAAAAAGCCCTACAATTTGGACACTACTTGTGGCTTTTAATCTGATTTCACAAGTGCAATGTGAAATAGTGAAAACACAAAAAGAGTCCCAATTCGACAATTCTTTTTGAAAAATCGATGTTTTGAATAAAATGCCAAAAATGAAATACTTTCCCAGATTTTAGAGTCGCCACCTAAATGTTTTTGGGAAATTTAGGAAACCCATGACTCATGCCAAAAGCCATTAGTGCGTCATCACCAAAGTTGTCTCGGCTCGAAAACTTAGGTACGAGAGGAAAAGGTCATGAATTGAGCACTTCGCCGCCGATCAACGATCGGCCTCTACTAATCATAATGTGAATCATATTTACATTATATGCTTTTATTCCAATTATTAGCTATATTTACTATGTGATGAGCACACAAGTATAGACTAATTTGCAAAAATTGGAACACTTGATTCATGTTTGTTTTTCAAAAGAGTTTGTGAATATGCCACTTGAAAAAGTGGGCTCAAATGTACATTAATCAAACTATCCTAATTCAAACAATTAGTCTTCATCCATAGGCATTCAAACAATTTATCAATTAAGCATTTAGCCTCATGGCAAGCATGCTAGACATGGCAACACTAACATACAATGCAATATGCTAAAACAAACAAAAGCTCACCTAGTACTCCAAGGCAAGCCAAAAGAAAAAAGTTAGAAAAATGCATGCTCTAACTAATACAACACGACTAATGCAACACATACAAGATGTAATTAATAGGCTTGGCTATTAATATGGCGTATGAATCAATTTGATAACGTGCGGTCTAAGCATGTATTCAAAGAAGTGTAAGAAATAACAATGCAAGTTAGAATGATGTGCCAACCTCAATGCATACAATACAAGTGGATGTAAACATGAGAGATGCTAATGAAACATGATGCTTCCAAACCAACCATCATAAGTAGGTAAATAAAAGGGAGAAAGACGTGGATTGGAAGACATACACGTTATTACAACATTGCGCCTCACGCAGAGTGTCTCAATAAAACTAACTAGCTAAGCTAATTACTACTAATTACAAAACGAATGAAATAATCAACTAAACTAGCTAATTAATTACTTAATTAATTAAACATGAATACAAAGTTTAGAGAAGCATTAGCTAACTACTCTAATTACTCTGCCTCGATAAACGAGAAATGCTCATGCATGCGTGAATTTCCATCCAAAAAAGGCCACTGTTCTACTCCTAGATGCCTACGTTGAACAATAGAACATTTGCACTGTTTTTCACCTCAAAACCAACTCCATAGAAAAATAATTTTTGCTCTAATTTTTCTAACATTCAAAAATGGAAAGGGAGGTCCTCTATTTATAGAAAAATATCAAACTCCCTCAGAAACATCCATCCATACACGTAGGTAGATGCAAACATTTGTGCAAACAAATGACACAACCGGGCAGTAAAATATTTGCAAAACACACTTCAGGCCTTCAAAGTTACACACTTGGTCAAGAAGGCACAAGGGTGGCCGATAGCTGTGTGGACGGCTACACTTTCCACAAAATTGGGCCCGCAGTCCTAAGTTTTTAGGTTTGAAAGGTCAGTTTGTGCAAAGACAAGGCACAAGGTTTGCAAGGTTTTGAGACTCAAAGCTGTGGCATTCTGCTGAGGACTTTCGAGTACTAGACGAGCATATACATTCATCACTGGGTGTGTAAGTGATGGTATCCAAGTTGTAAGGGCGGTCAAAAATAGGGTGTCTACACTAAAAAAATTCTAGGTTCGAGAGCTTAGGTACAAAAGGGGAAGGCCATTTACATGGAAGCACCCCCATTTGCTAGCCTCTACTCATTTTCTATTTTATGATTTTAGTGTTTAATTATTCACAGAAATTCATTTTTAGACCTAAAACCTTTAACTAACCTAGACTATGTGATTTGAAGAAAATATATACCGCCTATCTTCAAATTTAAAGAATAAAGCCAATGCTCCTTGCAAAATAATGATTTTCATAAAAATTTAAAAAAGATTTTTAACATAGCATGGCCATAAACTTAATCTAAAATAAACAATATTCATAAAAAACATACAAAACACACAATTTTGCATAGAAAAACAATTAATTTGCATAATTGAAAAAATACAAGAAACAAGCATATGCCAAGGAGGAAAAAGGGCTTATCCAAATGTCTACTTTCAGCATTTTACATGCATGCATGAAGTAAATATGTCCTAATATGTAACTAATACACACAATGATGGTCCTAGGTCTGGTTTGAGGCTACTAATGATGAATATGTATAAAAATACAACTCATAAACAAAAAAGCATAAATATAAACTAAACTACATGATAATCAAATCGGGCCATGCAAGATTATTATAGGGCTAAATAAGACCTAAAACATGTTGTTCTAATGACATAGAAGAAACATGAATAAAAAGAGGCGAGAAAGTTAATGAAATAAAAGAACTACATGATGGAATGATGAACTAATAACCTAGCGTGGATAAACATTGAAAAACAAAATAATAAAATATTGATTAAATTGAAGAACACACGCAAGCTCCCTCAAGCTTAGGTTTTTGAAGTAATTCATTTTCGTGGTTCAGAGTCATGTGAGTAGAGGAATGTCGAGGCTAAGGGAGAGGAGGAGGAGTGTTTGGCCTTTAATCTCTAAAAGCTCAAGATTTCTTAACCCTTGAAAAGGAAAGGAAAGGGCTTTATTTATAGGTAAAGGAAGGTTTTGGAACCCTTTCTAGGTTCCCCACTTTCTCCCTCGCCTCCCATAAAAATGCACCATGATTGAATTTCCATACCTAACTCTACCGTTTGATGTGCACACGCATTATTTTGTGCATCGTGCACATGCATATAAGGTGCGAGGCTGGGCACTCGTATGCACCTTGCCATGGTACATGTCTCATCCTTGCATGCATTCCATGTTGTTGGCTTGCTTGTGGCCTAAGTAAGTCTCAATTGTCTTCGATCAATATATATATTTTTATAAAATTGGTCACTAATTTTGGAAAATACATTTGATCAAAGCACAATCGGCTTATCTCTCTTTCTGGTTAAAGTTGGTTTTTGCTAAAATGGGTTTAGGGTAAAATGGTAATTTCAACAAAAGTCGGGCTTTGGCCAAAGTGGGTTTACATAGCAACTCCAAACGTCCTTAAAAATTTTAATGATAGAGTAATTTATCATTTCATCATCGGGAGGCTTACAATTACCCGAAGTCTTAGGGTTAGTCAAAATGGAGTGACTATAGTTACCATTCTTTGACAGAGCTCAAACAATCATGAAGTGATAAGAAGAGAATGTTAAAGATCTGAGACCATCCTAGTTGAAATGACCCTAAGGCTTAAGGCAGTGCCATACATTTATGCAAGTGATCGAACCTGCAGTTGCCTACATATCCCGGATGCAAGGAATCATATCGCAGTAGTTTGGGCGCTTATGCAACAATTTATATGTGAGTGAGTGTATACAACAAGTACTCAAGGAATATTGAAGCATGCATTCTAAGAAGAAGAGAGTGGGCTTATACATGCCGCATTATGGCAAGTTTCTTTTCGATTCTTTTCTAGTTATGCCAATTCTACAAATTCTTCCAAGGAGAGCTATTCCAAATAATACACACCACAATATGGTTAGAGGATGCCATTATGATGCCAATTTATGCCATTCTATGCTCTATCAACGAGTCATGGGTTTATTAAAGGCCAAGTGGTGCTGCTCTAAGCTTGTATTGACGAAGTCACGGAGGAATTACATGCCAAGTGATGGCATTCCATGCTCAGAGGGATAAGTCACGGGTTTAATAAATTGCAAGTGCCGCCATCCCATGCTTATAGATGCCATGTCGCGGCCATTCCATGCTCGTGATCGATGAGTCATGGAGATTAAATAAATGCTGAAAGCTTGTCATCCCATGCCCGTGATCAACAAGTCATGGGGTTTAATAGATGCTAGGTGATGCCATCCTATGCTTGTATCGATGAGACATGGTGTAGACACCCCATTTTTTATCGTTTAAGACTTGGGCACCCCAAAGTTGATCACCGATAATGAAAGTTATGTTGGTACAAATGTTCGATTTCTTTTAGCAAGAAGAGCTTCTAAATCCCAAACCTTACACCCCATTTTTGCCCAAAACTATTTAGACAAACTATTTTAGGCCTTAAAACTCTCTTTTTCAAAATATTTTTTCAAATGTTTCTATAATGTTCCGAGGCTTGCATTTCATTTAAAATATTGCACTTTTCGATAAACCGAGTAAGAAAAAGGTGGAAATAAATGAAAGGGAGGTGAACTCTTTGAAAAATCTTTAAAAAACTTCTTATTTATACATTTGGAGTTTGAGGAAATAAGAGGAGGAAGAAAACTAGTTGGGAAAAGGTCAGCATCAATCCATAAGATAAAAAATGAGAAGCCTTCACTAAAATAGTTATATCTTCTTTACATAATTAGAATTTAGATGAGGCCACCATTATTGGAAAGTACACTTTCGAGGCTTCAATTTAGACTTGAGAATGACCTAAAACCGATTCCTAATGAGGAAATATGCCCATTTGAACTCGCTTGAAAACATATTTTTGTTCTGCTAGTAGCCGTCGGCCATTAAAAGTGTACGGTACGCACTAACAGAAAAAATTGCCTTTTTGAGTGGATTGGCCATCCAAGTGTCCGCACAGACCCACTAGTGGCCTGCTAGCCACTATTAGTGTACGATCGCCCCTTTTTAGTGGCCTGCTGACCACTTGTGTAAAAAATTAGATCTTTTGCCAACTCGTGCTACCATTTCCATAGGTGCATGCACCGCACTAGCTATTTTTGTATGGATATTTCCTAACCTAGTAACATGTTTTTTCTATATATACTTGATCCTCTCATAAAATTAGATTAGAAAATTTTCCAAAAACTTCAATACTTGCATAACTCTCTCTCTATCTTGCAATCTATTAACACACTCTCTCTACACTTCCTAAAACCAAAAATTTAGCTCTTCTTGCTAAGGTTCTTGAGCTCAAATCTCAGCCCCTTGAGAGTGAGAACTTGTGGTTTGTTAACAAAAAAGTTACCTTGATTCAAGAGGTATAACTTTGACTATCTTTACACTACTTTTTTCTATCTTTACTTGCTATTTTGGGCTGTTTTTTTCAACTATTTTTATGGGTCAAGCTTGTGGTTTAAGGCTATTAAAGATAGAGAGGTTAATCACTCTTCTTTGTACCTAGTCTCCCAAGTCTTTTCCCTTGTGTTTCCTATCTCTTCCTCAAACTTTATTCCAAATTTTTACCAATCGATTTTCAGAGGTTTCGAGGCTAAAAATATGGTTTTGAAGTCCTAAAAATGGGGTTAGCCACCCCTTCTTATGCTTGTTTACTAGCTCAACTTCTCCAAGTTGTTTTAGCTTAACTTTTTTAAGCTTTTCTATGTTATTTCCAAATGCTTTTAGCTTATTTTATGACTGTTTTTATGTGTTTAGTTCATTTATGTAGCTCGACGTTTTCGCGCCCCCTTTCAGAAGCTCAAATATAAGTCCTACAGTTCAGACTCCCGTGGTTCTGAAATTAATCTCTCAAGTGCAATTGGAAATTGATAAAACACCATTGCAAAGAGTCCAAATCCCGACAAATCTTTGAAAATTGATTTTGAATAAAAATGCCAAAATTAGGATTACTTTTGCTAAATACGTAATCACCACTTCCAAATATTTTTGAGATATTTAGGAAAACCCATGACTTATGCCAAAGGCCACATGTCTCATTAATCACTAAGATTGTCTCAGTTGGCCGAGAATCTAGGATATGTGAGAGTGAAGGTCATGAATACATTTGAGCACCCCAACTCACCCAATCAAAGATCGAATTTATTAACTATGATATGATTTTTTATCAACATTATATGCTCTTTTGTTCCGTTTATTAGGCTAGCATTTACTATGTGATGCACGACACACAAGGTATAAATCCTAGTTTGCCCTTTAATTGGAACAATTCAATTTATGTTTGTTTTTTGAAAAGGGTTTGATTTTTGTCACTTAACAAGTGGGCTTAAGTTTGCATGAATTTGCCACTCTGACGGCGTAGGTTTAAAAGTACATTCATTGAATCATTCCATCTCAATTCACAAATGCCTTCATCCACAGGCACTCAAACAGTCTTAACAAGTAAGCACTTAGCCTCATGGCAAGCATGCTAGTCATAGGCGGTCACCACACTCATGTAAGTATGCTAAATCACTAAAAACTCACCTAGTACTCAAAGCTAAGATAAAACAAAAAGAGTTAGAAAAATATGCATGATACCCTAACTGGCGTGGCTAATATGTGACTAATGCAACGCATGCAATAATGCAACTAAAATAGGCTCGTAACTACTTAACATGTTATTTGCAAACAATTTCATAGCATGCTAAACACGATTCAACGAGAGGTAATTCAATGATAATGCAAGTTTGAATGATGAATCGAGGCCTCTGGTGTATGTAAGACAAATGAATGAATGCAAACATGATATGCTAATTGAAAATGTGATGCTCCTTCAATCTAATCATCAAAAAGTGATAAATAAAAGGAGAAAGACGTGCAAGTTGGAAGACATAGGTATTATTGCTAAGATTGGATACCCCTCGCAGTAGGAGGGTCCGAATGAATCAAACTAGAAGTTTAAATTCCTTAACTAATTATTACAAAACTCTGAATGAATAAGCTAGCTATCTAAGCTAATTAAATATTACAACAATGACAAAACTAATTTAATTAACTACTTTAAGCTAATTAAATAAGTACAATGCAAAAACCACTAATTAGCTAACTACTATTAATTAATTGCCAAATGTCACTAATTAGACTAGTTTAACTAAAATGACAAATGACTAATTTAAACTAATTAACTAGTCCGGAAAGTTTAAGGAGGCCCATGGCATGCTCGCTCAAACTCATAACCAAGAATGGCGCACCTTTGTCTCCCGAAAAGCCTCTATTGCATAACCCTTTGAATTGTTTTTTTTATCTTCTAGGACCAATTTGTTTCTTCACAAGCATTTCGCCGCTTCAAAATTCATTGGTGGTCTAAGTAGCCTGCAAGTTGGGTGGGCCTACTATCGCACCACCTCATTAGGGGGTTGTTGTCCAACACTGATGGTCAAATGACCAGAAACAAGTATCGCATCAGCTCATCGACCAGAAACAAAGTGGGTCGCATCAGCCATTGATGATGTACCATTTCTTGCTGAACAACAGAGAGAGCAAAACAGTAGCAAATAAAGCGGTATTCTCACAAGTCAGCTTTGTATTGTGTATCTCTCCTTATCATCAAAACATCTAATGAGTGATACACTAGTTCTCAAAACCATCAATTCAAGCAATTTATTGCATGATGGCTGGAAGCAGGAAACCTAAGGTGTACAAAATAAAATTAAGACTCATATAAACCTTCACCCCATCATATATGATCAAGGGTATGGAAACCTAGGAAACTTGGGCACATCATCACTTTGAGTATGAAATGCCCCAATTTTTCCCTTTTTGTGTTTAATTAATCGGTCCGATTGAACACATTGAAACACAATCAAATTCCTTTATCTTTGCTCAATTTTAGTTTCCATTTTAGGTACTCCATTTTAACTTTCACCAACCATTCTTTAACCAATTAAGTCCATAGGGTGAGTTAGTCCTCTAAAAGAGAATGAAGTAAGTCAAAATAAAGGGGTAGGTTACGTAAGAGAGAGGTGTCATGCCGCTGATAATGAACCTCCCCCCTCCCCCAAAGAAGGGTTAAAACCATTACATAGACCTCAACCTCAAGCTTAAATTACCCTAAGGTCAAACAACCTCAAAGCAAAAACAAAGAGTGAAGAAATGAGTGAGGTTATGAGTATTATGCTTAAGGAAATTAAGGAGAAAAATACTAAACAATGCAATCAACTCAAACAAGTGGAAAGTCTAAAAAGCCCAAAACACCAAGTCAGGAGGACACTCATTACAAGCATGCAAAAACAAAGCT
This sequence comes from Camellia lanceoleosa, assembly GCA_025200525.1. Classification (NCBI taxonomy): domain Eukaryota; kingdom Viridiplantae; phylum Streptophyta; class Magnoliopsida; order Ericales; family Theaceae; genus Camellia; species Camellia lanceoleosa. Next base: position 119,362,930 of record CM045769.1, on the reverse strand, counting down.
CAAATGCAAAGAATCAGCCAAAAAAATAGAGGCAAACAAATAAAAATAAGGCCTAAACATGCCGGGAATTGTCAAATGGCTAGAAAAATACAACACATAGAGCTATCTAGCTAGCAACAAGGCACAGAGAGAAGGCTAACCTCCAAATTTGATCTCAAAACATGTTTTTCACTACTCAAAATACTCTAAAATTCAAAGTTCAAAAACCCAAAAAAAAATGGTCGAAAGTGAGAAACAAAGGCGGAAAGACTCTACAAAACAAAGAAGAAAGAAGGGTGAACCACTCATCTTTAAAATGGCTTACAACCACCACCCCCAGCCCACAAAAAAAAAAAAAAAACGGGTTTTTATAGCCCAAAAATACCAAAAATAGTACAAAACAAGAATGAAGACAAAAGAAGTTAAAATAACAAGTGGAAAGACTTAGAGAACAATGTTCAAAGAATGGATGAACTCCTTCTTTACCCCTTTAATAGGCTCTTAAACCACAAGCTTCAACCTATAAAAAATGGGGCTTGAAAAACACTTCAAAATCGAAGCAAGAAAGATAAAAGAAGTAATGCAAAGATGCTCAAATTATACTTCTTGAAGAGGAATAACACTTTTGTTCACAAATCATGTCTTCACTCAAAGGCTGAAATTGGACCAAGACCAACAAAGCAGAGCTCCAATATTGGTTTAGGAAGTGTAGAGAGGGTGTATAGGTTAAAAGAGATAGAGATAGAGAGAGAATCGTTTGGAACTTGGAAATTTTGTAACCTTAAAACCATGAAGGAAGGTCTGTATATATAGAAAAAACGCCCATTAGGGTCAAAAAAAAATCATCATGCTTGGAACAATGGAGCTTTTTTGGGGGACAATTGGCACAAAATATCTATAGAGCTGCCACCGGCTAGCAGCCGTAAGTGGTGGCTCGCTGTCCACACGTGGCCTACTCATTCACCAATAATGGTTGTTTACCACCAAAAGTTACTTTAGGCCCGATTTCAAATGGGCATATCTTTCATTCCGACTCATTTTCAGGTCATTCTTGGAGTCTAAATTAAAGCTCGAAGTCTAGGTTTCCAATGATGGAAGCCCCTATATCTAAATATTATAAGTGTGCAAAGAGATATTCCTATTTAGCAAAGGTTGCTCATTTATATCTTAAACGCACTGATGCCCAATCTCAACGGCTAAGGCTTTTCCCCTCATCCGTGACTTGGCTTTAGGAGATTCTGAGCAAAATTGAGTTCTAGAAGTCCACTCTTTCCATGTTAGTGGCCTCGTAACTAAAAGTCTAAGTGTACAAAGAGATAGGCCTGATTTCTGTAGTGAAGGTTGTTCGCTTCTCCTTTAACGTGTTACAAGCCCAACTTCTTTCCTCAACTAGTTTTCTTCCATCTCCAATTTTCTTTAACTCCAAACCTATAAACAAGAGTACATTTAAAAATATTTTTTCTGAAGAAATACCTCTCTTCCATTTATTTCACTTTTCTTGCTCGATGACAAAAAGTGCAACATTTTAAACTAAAATGCGTAGTCTCAAACATCGTGAGAAACAAGCCAAAAAATGTTTTGAAAAGAGAGGGTTTTAAGATCTAAAATAGTTTTGGTCCAAAATGGAATTTTAGGGATTTTAGAAGCTCTTTTGCCAAGAAAATTTATTATTTATTGTACAACACATCATCATCGGGAAAAGACCACCAAGGCGCCTAAGTCTTAATAAAAAATGGTGTCTACAATTTATGCTTTGCATAGTTATTTGGTAGTGTAATGGCCCTTTACAGGATTTCGGTGTTTTGTAGCCTTAGATACAAACCTATTTGAGTTGATAGCATTTCTTGCTTTCCATACTTGTGTTCACATGTAATCACCTCTGCTAACCTTCTTATTCTTTCTTGGCTTTTTTCTTGCTTTGAAAGTTGTTTCCAACTCGATTGTTATTGAAGTTGAGATAGAGATCCTATGCTTAATGGTTTAATCTCTTTGTAGGTTCACATTACCAAATGCATGACATCTCTCTCTCATGCCCAAACAACCTTTTGTTTGACACTTCTCCACATTAGTGGACTTAATGCTCAATTTTGGACTAAAATGACTAATAAATGGAAAGGTAATTAAAATAGCAATAAAACTTGGACTAAAAATGGAACAAGATAATAAAATTGGTTTGTCTATCGGACGTTAATTGAACCCATTGAGTCTTGAAATGCTTCATACTTGTTAGTGATGAAAATGGTCTAAGAGTCAATGTCAACCAATTTCTGATCAAATCAATGATAGCAAAGGAGGAGGTTTGTAAGTCTTTCATTATCATTTATTGGAAATTATGTCCTTGATTCATAAGTCATCACGCTAATGAATTTTTATAGATTGATGGCTTGCAAATCGAGCTCACTCCCTCATTTGACGGTTCGGGATGATAAGGAGAGGGAAGATTGACAAATATCTCCGGTAAAATACTCGCTTTTGTGCTTTGGTTTTGTGTCTGTCGTAGCAGGCAGCATCGTTGATTAATGGCCAAATCAACCACTTTTACTATAATGTTTACCAATTTTTCAACCAGCAATGTTATTTTTCCCGCAAAATAGAGCAGAGGTTAAGGCAAAATAGCTTCATTCTTTTTTTGGTTGCAAAATGGCAGTTTGGCAACCAAATAGAGGGCATTTCGTGTGGGAAAATCTGCATTCATGCATGGTTGTTCTCACTGGGGCCTAAAATTATGTTTAATAGTAGTTTGGTTAAAATGCAAAAGGTGAACTTGTAATAACAATTACTTTGTTAGTTCAATTTATTGTAATAATTAGCAAGTATAGTTAATTTATTTCACTGGTTTGTACAGTTAGATAATTAGGCTTAATTAGCCAGACATTTATTCTAACCCTCCCACGCGATGGTGAACATGTAATAATGTGTGTGTATGTCTTCTCCAATCCTCATTTCTTTTTCTCCCTTTCTATCACATTATTATGTTTCTATTTAGGATTTTCCATGATTTGCATAAATTCTGTCTTGCATGCATAGGAAAGCCCCGGCTCATCATTCTAACAAGCATTGTCGTTTATTGTATCTTGAAAACGTATTAAACCACGCCAAGTACAGTGAAACACGACCATATGTCATGCTAATAGCTGCTTCATTAATTGCATCTTTACATGTGTTTATTAGGCATGGATTGTATTTAGTTAGGGAGCATGCATTCTTCTAATTATGTTTATCTTCTTTGTAGCTTGCCTTGGAGCGCTCAGGGTGATCACTATTGCTTTTTAGCATAATATGCATGTGATTGTTGCCATGTCAAGCATGATTACCATGGAGGCAAGTGCCATTTGATATAACTCTTGGAATGCTTGTGATGAAGGCTAATTTTCAATTGGGATAATTTGATTACTAAAAACAAATGATGAAATCAAAAGCACCTCAGTATTTTGCAAATTATTCTACTTGTAAAGGCCACATAGTAATACTAGTCTAATAATCGTAAAATAAGAGCATATATAATGAAATACAATCACATCAAGAGCCACAGAGGCCGACCTTATCGTAAGGGCAAGTCAATCTATGACCTTCCTCTGCATCTAAGTTCCTTGAGTCGAGATGACTTTAGTGGATGACGGACATGTGGCCTTGGCATGAGTCAATGGCTTCCTAAACTTCTTAAACATATTTAGGTGGTGACTCAATTCTGGAAAAAGCAAATTCATTTGATATTTTGATTCAAAATTACTCTTTCTAAAAGATTTGTCGGATTTGGATTCTTTGTGTTTATCTATTTCCACATTGCACTTCTTGTGTGAGATCAGATTTAGAACTACGGAGTCCAAACTGAGAGGGGAAATACCGATTCAGCGGAGAAACGAAACTTGCTTTGGCCATATAGTTCTATTAGGATTATCCCATGCTCACATCACAAAACGCGAGGATTATTTAGATGCCAAGTGATACCTTCCAATACTCGTATCGATGAGACATGGGATTTATTAGATGCCATTTCAGGCCTTTCACATTGCGGGGTTTATGAAAAGCGCAAGTGATGCCTTTCCATGCTCATATTGAAGATATATATAGGGTTTGTTACGCCGATTTCACTTAGCATCGGCACAATGTATGGATTGTTTAGGTGTCAAGTGATGCCTTTCTATGCTCGTATCGATGAGATATAGGGTTTATTAGGTTCCATTTCATGCTTGCATCGGCAAGGTGCCAAGGATTTATTAGGTTAAGGGGTTCCAAATTTGCCAAGATGTACTATGGTGTGAACATTTGCCAAAATATATTAAATGTCGCTATGTTTCTCAAAATTTGTCAAGGGTGCCAAATGTTTGCCAAAATTTCATCGAAAGGGTACCAAGGCTTACAGTGAAAAATTATCAATGCCAGTGACTATGTGCGAGGGTGATGCGTGCTGCTGTTATCAAATTTCTTACAAAATGTTGTAGCGTTAAAAGTGTACTAATGCTGAGTTTCGAGTTTAGACGACCTATGTCTTGGGATGTCACCTACGGGTGAAATGGGTTAGAGTAATAAAAAGTTTTGATTTCCCATGCCAATCAACTTGTCATTTTCATCCTGCCTGAATTTTCGAAGTTTATAATGATCATCATGGGAGGCCAAACTATTTTATGATCATTGCCGTTTTTCTTTTTGTCAACATCACCAACCGGGTATGACTAAAGTGCCTTATCGTAGCCTCATCCAAAAGTTTTGCGAATCTTCGCCATGGATCCTCACTCTTTTATCTTTTAGCCTTACATGTGTGAGAGGCCGCAGACCTCAAACTAGTTAGCTGCACCAGACCATTTTGGCATGCCAGTATTCCAGCAAGTACCTAGTTATCCTAGTTTTCAGCTTTATTTCGTGATCCGTTATCTATGTCTTCAACTATATTGATTAGGTTCCTTGTGGGAATTTTGAGAGCTACTATAGGACATTGTCGAGCATGATGGCGCTGATCTAGAAGTATGATATGGAAGCGCCACCGATTCAGTAATTTTTCTCTTTCTTCATCTAATGATTCCAACAATACTATAATCCCGCCGATTCTCGAAGTTCTTATTTGATTCTTGTAGGCTCATTTTATCTGGCATGTGGAGGTGCGTCCACAACCTATGTGGTTGGGGGGGAGGCAATTTGTAGATGATTATGAGTCCGACTATTAGTAGCTTAGGTGATTTATGATGATGGATCGATGAGGAGATCCATTTTAAGGTGGCTCGGCGTCTTGGGAAGTTACCGACTGTTGCATTTTCCATAGTCTTTAGGATGTTTATGCTTTTTCATTTTTATATTTTTTTTTTCTTTTTTCTAAAACATTGTGGCTGTGATGTCTGGGGATACATCATGTAAAATCCAAGTTTTTATATAGATCCAAAATTTTCATAGTATAAGTAATGAAATTAACATCTGTCAAAAATCTTTATTTTCAAGTGCCTTGGTCTTTTTATGCTTTTTTCTCATGAATTTAATAATGACTCTTGAACATGACCAAAAGAATAAAACAACAAAAATTACAACTCAAAATGTTGTACATGCAATCTAACAACTAAACATACCTCGACATTGATACCAAAATGTGCCCATTGTCTCTAAAAATGTCGAGTGTTGTGCCCTTGAATGAACCAATTGAATTGCCATGCCTGAAGAAGATGATTATGCACCAGCTGAACCATTTTGGAATTTAATGTCGATATGTTAACCTTCCAAGGTGAGTTTGAAAGTGTAGGCAGTCACGCTTCTATGTATCTCGCTTGTTTGCCCGGGGCCTTAGTGATGCCGAGTGGTGGGGATAGTTAGCCTTATCTTTGCTGATGTGGCCAAGCAGTGTTACATGGAGGAGCTTCATTAGTTAGTCTTGGTAGAGACTTTGATAAGTTTTGATGAGGTCTATGGTAGATCGTGAACTTGTTAGAGCCCGTGATGCTTTTTAGGTACCAACGAATTCAATTGGTTTCATCTTTCACCCTTCTTTTTTTTTTTCTTTTTTTTTTTATCTCTCATTTTTTGTTTTTGCACACCTCAGCCCTACTTTTTCCAATTCATCTCACACCTCTGTTCTTCTTCCCAAAATGTGGCTTATAGATAAGTTAAAGGTGTGGTAGCTCCCACTGCTACTCCTAAGGCTTATACCATACTCAGTTCAATTTGGTGAAAAATGAATTACCAAGATTGGTACGACCGATACGTGTGCCTTTATTCATAAAGACATTTGGTGTTGTTCCGGTTAGCACCTGCCATGACCAGAGAGATACTCCATTTTCCGAAGTATAGTCACCGACCATATGGTCTACTACTTCCCTTATCAAATGGTGGCAATTACATGGCAAGTGGCTCATTTGATCTCCTTTGTAATTCTCCTCTTCTTTTGCTTTTCGAAGCTTCCTCACTTGAAGGCTAATGCCAAAGCTTGGCAAGATAGGACATTCATGCCAGTAGAAGAGGGTTGTAGCGTAAGCCATCGGAAGATTCTATCTTAGTGGCTGAATATGAGATTTAATGAGTTGAGACGCATCAAGATAAATTACTGTGAGGATAAAGACTAAGTGATTCTGACTTATGATGCCCCTAGTTTAGAGTTTTTTCACTTTGTTTGTTTAGCATTTTAACACTTTGTCAATGTAGAATTAGTTAAATTTTCTTTTATTTGTTATGTTTGAGATTATTATCAATAAAACAATGCTATAAAAGTTTATTCCCTTTATTTTCAGAATTGTGTAATTGGTCAACCGAAAAGAAACATAAATCACTCACTCTTCCTATTAAAATAACTCAAAATACAATTTTAAACTCACTAATTAGATATTTCACAATCTAATCCATGAGTTGTGCAACCAAAATCCTCATTGTTTCTAGGGAAGTTATTCCAATGCTAGATGTTGATGACCTATGTTACGTTTCTTGTGGAATCTAGATGATATAGAGCAAATTTCAAGAGAAGGTTTCTACATATCTTGAGAGTGAATCAAATACCGTTGTTCGCTGAAATTCACCGGTGTTAACTCTTCTTTGTGCTCTACTTTTTCCAAGGCTTTTGTGTTTTCAACCTGCAAGTTTTATTCTTTTTTTTTTATTTTTATGTTTTTTTATGTGCTATAAATTTTGCTTTAGGTAGTCTTTCGGTTTTAGCCTAACGAGTTTCTAAGATAGTACTTCTTAGCTTGCCTAAGTTAAGGAGGTAAGGGTTCTAATACTAATTTGAGGCAACAATCCACATGGGTTTTTATCAGGATAAGAGACTAAGAAAAAAGATCAATATTCATGGAATTAGAGCCCCGGATTTACCAAGGTTTCTCTTCAGCTTGCTCTTTTGTTGATTCAAGGAGGTAAGAGGTTCTATGCTCTTCAATACTTACATTAAAGAGATAGATTTAATGTATTTCTATTCTTGATATTAGTAAATTTGTATTTTTGAGCATATAAAGTAAATTCACTGAGATTTAGAATTCGGGTTTGAAGCATTGAGGGTCCAAATTGATGGGTTAAAATTTGATGGAATTATAATCCTTAGATGCATATAATATAATGGAGAAGTGGGATGCAGGTCATATAATTATAGAAAGTATGAATTTTTATGGAAAACTTTATGTTCTTGAAAACCCTAGGTTAATTTGTGATGATAAATAGTTTTTGCTCAAATTGAAAAATAAAATCATGGAATTGGAGTGGGTTCTGAATTATCGTAAACAAGTTTAATTGGATTTCCTAAGATGTTTTGGAAAATAATGTTAAAATTCTGAATGAACCTTGTTATAGGCATTGTAATCATGTTAAAATGAGAAAAAGAAAAATTAGGGAAATGAGTTTAGCAATTAATGTGTGACTTCCATATGTGTGTAGAGACCGCTTGGGGAGGGATAAATGCTTCACCAATGCCTTTGTGTGGTAGTAGTACACACTTTACATACTTGATTGCCCATTAGTATTACCATTAATTCCAGTTACTTATGTATGTAAATGATTCAAGGAAGATAAATGTTATATGTTTTAAGTAAATGTTTCAAGGAAGATAAAATGTTTTAGAAAGTAAATATTTCAAGGAGATAAATGTTATATACTTATACTTCAGATGATTCAAGGAAGGTAAATACGAAAGTAAGAGAAAAAGAATGAAACAACCTTTTACTAAGATTAGAATTCCACGTAAGACTCTAAGATAAGTTTACATATGCTAATAAGTCCAAGTATAATGTTAAGAATGTTTTGAGTCTATATATATATGTGGCAAGTTCAAGTATACACACAAAGATTAAGTAAACCTGTCACAAGTTAAAAAAAGTATATTTGCAAGTTTACAAGTTTTACCGTAGGAGTTACCGGTTCAAGTATTATGGGTACAAGGGTTTATATATGTTTACAAGTGCAAGTAAAGACAAGTTTACGTAATATTCATTATGTTACTGAGTTTACAAGTTTATGTTATATAAATTCCGTATGTTACCTGCAGTTTAGAGTACTACTACTGAGTTCTGCGCATATTATTATAAGTTCAGCGGGTTCCCGGTTCAAGAATGTTACAAGATCAAGTATGTTACATATATGACTTATAATTTCTGACCCATGGTTCAGAAGTATAAGGAATATTCATAAAGAACATGTATGATATACTTTCCATTATAATATGACAAAGATATACTTAATTACTAAGGGCTTGTGCATTTACAAGGGCTTTCGTGCCATTTCAAGGGCTTTTAAGCCAACCTTTTCAAGGGCTTCATGCACCACTTTCAAGGGCCTTAGTGTAATATGTTTCAAGGGCTTCATGCCACTTTCCAAAGAACCTTAGTGCCAATATGTTTCAAGGGCTTCATGCCACTTTCAAGGGCCTATAGTGCCAATATGTATTACAAGGGCTTTATGCCTAAGATTTCAAGGGCCTCGTGCCATATGTTTCAAGGGCTTCATGCCACTTTCAAGGGTCTTAGATGCCAATATGTTTCCAAGGGCTTCATGCCACTTTCAGGGCCTTAGTGCCTTAATATGTTACAAAGGGCTTTATGCCTTCAAGTTTCTAAAGAGGCCTCGTGCCATATGTTTCTGAGGCCTCGTGCCGCATATGCTTCCAAGGGCCTCGTGCCACAAGTTTCAAAGGGCTTTATGCTGCTCACGTTTGAAAAGTTTAATGTTTATAATATTCAAGGGCTTAAAGCCATTATGCTTTAGATATTTACATATTTCAAGTTATTATAACTTCAAGTTATTATGTTTCCAAGTTATTATGTTTCAAATGCGGCCCTAGTAGGCCGTTATGAGAGTAATCTGAAGCAGACTAGTATAACTTTGCAATTTATATAACATTGATATATGTATGTTTCAAATGAAGCTTACCGTTTTGTTTTTTATGTACTAACTTATTCTTGAGCACGGCTTACTTTATGTTGTCTGCGATGCATGGTGACCACCTGTGGAGGTCGAGTCTTAATACCTTGATGCTACTTTCATTTTGTGTCGACCTCCGGTGTGTCGGACACCAGACCAAGCCCCATGCATTAATGCGTAAAAGTTTTTATTAAATATTTTGGTTAATTGCCTATCAAGTGAAAATGTATGCATATAACCCCTTTCCTTTAATAATGTTTTAGTTATCACGGCTTTCTGATGCAAGGCTGAAATGCGTGTATGTGATCTAGCATGTTAGTAGTAGCTCAATGGATGTTATTCTATGTATTTTATATTATTAAATGCTTCAGATTAGAGCCCACAGTATGTTATGTATAACGGGGTTTTAGCGTCATTTTGAGATAGATTCTATACCCAAACTTTTTAGGGAAGCGAGTTTGGGGTGGTGACCAATAAATTCACATAATTGTTGAAAAGAATCATATTGGTAATTAATGGAGAAATGCTTGTCCCTTGCAAAAAATTACATCAAAGATTGAAACTAAAAATAAATACAACTTCAGATTGAGCTGCGATTCATAATGGGAGTATAGCTTTAGCTTTGCGTTTAGAGTCTTCTAGATGGGTAAGCCCACTGTCACCTTCATCCCGGTTATCTTATACCAAAACCCTTCCCAATTTTTCCCCTAGCTTTCCATACGCTTCAGATTGCAGTGTTGCCTATCACATTCCAGCGACTGAACACAATCCCCAACTTTGAGATTATGCGGGGTGAACCGTCTTCATTATACGCCGTGAAGGCGGTTCTTCTTGGCGATGCGTCGTGATGTGGACGGGGCCTTTTTTCTCGTTCTTCCATGAGGTCTAATTCAAAAGGCAATGGCTCTGGCATTCGAATCTAAGCGCAAAAGTTTTCACTACGGATGGTAGGTATACTAATCTCAATGGGATATTGGCCTGCAATCTTACCGTATTCTTAAGTGAAAAGCGTCTCCCGGTTGGCGTCTCGGCATTATTCGATAAGCCCGAGAGGAATATTTAGGTTTCTGAATTAAACTTGCCCTTTGGCTTTCTCTTACATTTTCTTCGGTCTATCTAGAATATGGTTTTGTTTGAAGCCGGCTTGACATACGTTTAGACAGTTGAGATAGGCTAGTGTTGAATTGTAAAACTCCTATTTTTAGCTCCTTACAAAATCTCTAAACAACCTTTAATCATGGCCTGAGTACCATTATCCGGAGATCAGAGCCTTGGGGACTCTACTTCAAGTAATGACATAAATACTGTTGAACAAACATGCTTCCATCACCTCCTCTTTTGTTGTTGCGAGGGCGCAATAAGCCTCGACCCACTTGGTGAAGTAGTCACATTGCCACAATAAAGAATTTCTGATTTGCACAGTGCGTTAAGAGTGGGCCCCATGCGGTAGAGTGAACTACTAATAAACCCCATGTACCAAGCGGCCCCAAGGACTTGTGAGAGAAAAAGCTCCTTGGCTGGTTGAGGTGAATCAGTGGAGCAAATTTCGACACATTTTTAGCATTTTCTCACATATACTTGAGCATCGGCACTGCCATGCGTGGCCATGAATACCCTTAAGAGATAAGCGTGGTAGGCGAAAGATCTTCCCTCGATATGGGTTGTACAATACGTAGGCGATCCCCCGGCATAGGAAGAATAGAGTCTCCTAATTCGGATTCGTTTTGGAGCGCTCGTTCCGGGACTCAAATATCCGCGGTTAAATAATTTGAACCAAACACGGGTTAAGTAATTTGAATAAAAAGAGTCCAAATCGGCAAATCGATTTTTGAGTAAAGCAGTTTTTTGAAAGAAGTGCCAAATATGTTGCTTTCGAGAATCACAAAATTGAGTCTGCCACCTAAATATTTTATTTTGAAAAATTTAGGAAACCACGACTCGTTGCCTAAGGCCGCGTGTAAAGTCATCACCAAGTACGCCTTGGCTCGGGAACTTAGATACGATTGAGGAAAGGTCGCCGTAGAGAGCACCACCCACGCTTTCGCTGCGATCAAGATCGGCCTCTGCTAACTATGATATCTAGTTTTGAAAAGGCATTATGCGTTCTTATTAGGTTATTAGCCTAGATTTTACTCGTGATCTTACTGACATACAAACAGTATGGTAGATTTACGCCTAAATTAGAACAAAAACATTTCATGTTTGTTTTTTTTTGAAAAGATGGTTTGCTACTTTTCGCCGTAAGTAGGCTTAAAATCTTGATTTTGCCACCCCTCGGTGGGCTTAGGAAAGATGGTTTTTGCCACTATCTAGTGGGCTTAAAACTTCTGATCAGCGCGTTGTTCCAATCCCAAATAACCCAACCGACTTCACCCACGAGGCATTGACGGCGGTTATATCCACATAAGCAAATAGCCTCATGGTAGCTTTATACTATGTCATGTATTGTGATCACTCCATAGCATATGCAAGGATGTAAGCAGCACAAAAAACTTCACAAGAGGAATGCAGCCAAGCCAAAAGCGAAGCTAATTAGAAATCCATGCATGATCCTAACTATATAAAGATGCCTAATGCAACGCATGCAAGAAATGCAACTATAAGATAGCTGGCTTCTATTACAGAAACATGGCATTATGGAATGCTCACGGCATTAACATGTATTCAACTTGGAGATTGAAATACAATCACGATGTGAATTATGATCTTTGGGCCAGGGCCAGGTGCATTTGTAAAAACAAATGAATGAATGCGAGGACATGCTATCATCTTGTTAATGCTAATTAAAACATCGTCCTAATCTAACCATCATAAAATTTGGTAAATAATAAAAGGGAGAAAAGAGCGTGGGATTGGAAGACATACATCACATGCACACACACTTATTACAATATTTGCCCTCATGGCGATGCGAGACCAAATAATATGGGTCCCAATGAATAATACGATTAGAATAAATGAAAAATCTAATTAATTAACAAATTAACTAAGGAAGCGGTAAATAAGCATGTAAGCTCGGGCCCTTTTCGACTTCTACTTTGGATGATGAATGATGCATGTTAGGGTTGCTTTGGCGCGGAAATCCCAACTGCCGATGCCATAATTAATACATTTACAATTAATGCTTGGGAATCTTTGTGCAAAACTTTTGGCTAGCTAACGATTCTGATTTAACACCTTGAAGCGAGAAGGGGCATGGCAATGATATTTCATCTGTCGTATGTGACTACTCTTGAGTGTGATCCCTAGATCCTCGATGATGCCACCAATCACGCATCTCAATGTATGATGGTTGGGAGTCGAATTGCAGACTCAATATGAAATGAATGCAAGTATAAACACAACAAGACCAAGACTCCATCATGGATAGAAATGTCAAGAATTAATGGGTGAGGGAATTGAGGCGTTCCGTCACTCAAAGTATGGAGGCGTCCCTCGTTTCACAATAAACAAGAACTAACTCTTATCCCGGCTTTGTTACAATGCAATATATGACCATACATGAATGCAACTAACGCCACAACCTAACGCCACACAATGCTCTTGTAAAATGGCATACCGCAATCTGCCCGATGTGACACTTAGCGCTACGATAACTTCTAACATACCCAATCTAGCATAGGCAATGCTATGAATTGAAAACGCGCTTGACATGTACACAATGCATAGATCTTACGTAACATGCAGGTGGACCTCGGCCACACTCACATCGATGGCCATAAGATAAAAATGAGACACTTTCGAGATGAAACGTGCCCACATACACGCCAAACCGATAATGATCTAAGGCATGCCACTCTGCAAGCGCGGCAAGGCATGGAATATGGCATACAAACAGCGCTAAAATATGATGCTATGACCGGAACACCCATGACGTATGGCGCCGATGGTAAGTTGAACCACGGCATCGCAGCCTGTAACTATCCATTTTTTTGGTCATGGGTTGAGATCCCAAAACATGAAAAATTGCTGGCAAGATGAATTTAAAATATCTGATTTTATGACGTGTAGACTCAGAAATCAGTGTAAATGGAAAGGCTAGTACAACATAAGAGATATCCTTTGAAGAGATTATTAAGCACATGCAAGATATAGATATGAAGCATGACCAAAAAACGCTCAAGTATAATATGGTAGCCCCAAAACTCACCAAATTGACCACGAAACTGACTAAAGCATGCAAGATAGGGTCTCTTTGGAAGAGCCAAAATGACCACAAACAAGTCAAGGTGGAGAGTCTTATCCCCAATTTGGAGGCTCAAAACAGCAATAAATCCACACAAATCATGGATTCGATTGGCTAGAAGAATCAAACAAAGGCATGCAACAAGGGCTAGGGTGTAAGGCTCAAAATAAGAGGAATCAAGCATACAAGGAAGTATGTGACCTCAAATAAGAAAATGCCCTTAATGAAACATGAAAATGATGTCAAAAAAGTCTCTTTCCAGTTTATAACAAGTCTCAAAAATGAACATAAATAGGGCTAATCTATCATTGCAAAAATGGCCCTAAAAAGAGAATAGAGACAAGGAATGACAGCGGCTGGTCCCCAAATGGCAAAGAGTCCTTCAACAAAGTTGAAGAGGGGCTAAAAAATGGCACTTTACAGTTTTATATCAAGCCTTGAAAATGAACACAAGTGAGGCTAAACTATCATGCAAGAAAAAGGCCTAAAAGAGAGGATAAAGAGACAAGTGGTAGTATTAGATGACACTCAATGCAGAGAGGAGAGCCCTTCAACAAAGTTGAATAGGGGCTCAAAAAGGCATTTACAATTTATGGCAAGTCCAAAAATAGCTCTAAATAAGACTAAATACCATGCAAAAAAATAGGCCTAAAAGAGAGTTTTAAACATTGTGCAAAGGGTGCAGTGAGGAGACCTCAAATAGAAAGACCCATGATCAAACATGAAAAAGGAGCTCAAAACATGACTATTTAAATTTTGGAATTTGGAGCCCAAAAATGCTTTGTGTACCAAGTATGGCTTAGGAAAGCATATGCAAAATAAAGGCAAGAAAAAGAGGGAAAATGGGACTCACCCTTACTTGAACCAAGCTTCAACAACTTTTGGACGGAGTGTTGGGAGCTCTTCACCTCCTCGAAAACAACCTCAAGTTTCTGGAATGGAGTGTGGAGGTCTTGTGCTATGGAGTTGTATGTGTAGAAATGGGTGCCAAGGCTTTAGGGTTTAGAGCAAAATGGAAGTAGAGAGGGAGAGGAGAGATATAAGCAAGGCTCCTAAAAAAAGAATTTCTAACCCTCTAAAATGGAATTTGGGGGCCTAGTTTTATAGAGTGGAGGAGAAAGGGAAAATCAAATTCAAATTTCCTCCCAAAAAAGACTCTCGGATCTGAATCCCAGGGGGAAAAAAGGTCATTTATGGGAACTAGGTGCCAGGGGGGTCATGGCCGGTCGGGGTTCGGAGGGTTTAGGTGGCCGCCGGCCAAGGTGGCCGGCCGACCAGTTAAGGTGGCCGGCCGACCAGGTCAAAAGGGTCAAAGTGGCCGGCCACCAACTAGGATGAAACCCCAGAAGTTAGTTTTCCAATGCCGCAAACCTTGCATCAAAATTCCTCCTGTGCAAAAAGTTATGCCTGTTTTGGTGAAGCCGCACAGATTCGGTCCAAATGGACTTTAACCAACCATATCTCCCCCACCCGAACTTGTCCTTAGGAGACTCTTGAGTGAAAAATGAAGCCCCGGAAGTAAGCTTTCCAATGGTGGTAACCTTATATCTTAAAGCCAAGTATGCAAAGAGTTATGCTTGTTTCAGTGAAGCCGCGCAGTGTTTTCTCTCCTTCCCAGATTCATGCTGAATCACTTTTGACCAAAAAAAGCTGGTTTTTCAAAAAAATTGCTGGCCTCCCACCCTTCTACAAGCTTTCTAACAATGAAAATAAGGTCTCCACCAAAAATGAACCAAGACGGATACAAAACGGAGGTTAAAGTTCGGGGCGAAACATTCGCACTGGGCCACTGGCGTATTTCGACCACAAAGTTGGTCTCTCGAGCCAGATGTCCCTCAAAGGGAGAAATAAGGTGTATGCCAAAACCGGAGCAAGCGG